>JAHLJT010009419.1:12392481-12409266 GCA_031308135.1 Acheta domesticus | reverse complement strand
CGAATTTTGCACAGTTTATTGCCTTGCAACGCGAAGAGCGCCGCGGCGGAGAAGCCGCGGTGCGGGCGGCTGCCAGCGCTGCACCGAGCGAAAGGCTTCCCCCGCGGCGCCAAAGAGTTGGGGTTTCAGTGCTAATTGGGCCGCGAGCCGCGCACTCTGCCACAGTCATAATTATCCTCCGCAGCGCGTTTTGGGGCGCTGCAACGGCGGCGACACGGGCAACAGGAGCCTCGCCACGAGCCGCCTGAGGTGCGAGTGGCGCAGGGGGAGGCAACCCCCTGTGCCCGCGAGCCGCCAAGTCAAATCCTCAATTCTCGCAAACTGCGAATATATTCAACCTATCCTGTATTTCAACAAATTTAATGTATTACTTAAAATAATATACTTTTTAAATAATATATCAATATTATTAAATAACTGCACCAACTTCCATAATTGTATATTTTTTTTTGTCCATTCTATCATTTGAAATACTCATAATTTATAAAATTCCTTAACGTATCTAAATGTGCTCCTCTCCATCATTGCCAAATGTAACTACTTGATTTGACAAGCCTTCAAACGTTTTTGTGATATTTTGCTTTGATGTAAAAGCAATGTAAAATATTTATCTCAATAATTTTAAAAAATTCCATTTTTTTATGTTAATTTGTATACCATTCTCAACCGTTGCCATTGTATTGCTCTTGACAAGGCACGTACTAAACGTGCGAAAACGTTGAGCCAAAAATAATGTATTTGAAGTTTTAATTCCTGAAGTCAATATTGATTGATCCTTTATGGTAAAAAAATACTATATTTAATCGTACCATCTACGCATCCAATTATATTATTAAATGTATAACAATCGTTAATTCAGGCGCCCGTGGTGTTTGTGACGATATGTGGCCGTCTCAAATAACGCGCCGAGACGGCGCCAAGCGGCAGCCCCCCTGAGTGTTATCGGCGCGGCGAACCAGCGGGGGGGCCGGCCAATGGAGAGCAAGCGGCCAGCAAGCGAAGGCGGCCGCTGAGAAAGCGAGGCTATGCGGCCGAATTGGACTAAAGCCGGACGCCCGCCACCGAAGAGACAGACAGAGTGTGAGGGAGTTCCAGAGAGATTAAGAGTGCGTTTACGATTAGCCCATTGTTTTGGAATTTGGACCTTATTGTGGATTAACGGTGAACTGCGCTTGTGTTGCAAAATCTCCCGGTATAACGATACATTGGAGTAGATTCTGGACATTGTTGTGGTTGCTGGAAAGATATCACTGTTTGTAAGGAATTGTTCTGCGCTTCATTAAAAATTGTGCTGTCGTCTTGTGCTGTGTTTTTCCTGGATACAACACGTGGTAAGCATATAATTTGTGCCCCTATCGGGATACTTCAAACTAGGGTTGTTGTTATTTGCTTAGCGGGTATACTCTAAATAGCGCGGTTGTGAGAGGGCGTCCTTGGCCATACCGTAGATACGCCTCTATGTATAATATTATACTTTTAAATCTAATAATTTTATGAGTATGTCACTGAAACTCTTGATAGCAATCTTGGATTCTCAAGTACATTTGTTCAGTGAAGACACACGTTCAGAGTACTGTCGAGTTTAGCTCAGATCCAGCACTCCCGCGGCCTCTGCGTCGACTGACTAAGAGGCCGTAGGGTCCCGACGGTCGGCGCGGTTTTCGACACCAGTTACATAGCCAGGTCGAATGGAGCCACTATCTCGAGAAGAATTCTAGTTTTTGATTGCAAATTTTTTCATGGTTTTCCGTGACGTCTACCCAAGTTGGCCCGGGTTCAAACCCGATCGAAGCCGTGGATTTTTAGGGCGAAAAAAATCCTTCGTACGCCCTTCCTTCGGAGGGGAAGTAAAGCCGGCTGTCCCATGTTAGTAGATTTACTAGCATGTAAAAGAACCTCAAGCCTAAATGGACGCCTCTGAGCTAAATTCAAATCGCCTGTTTCGTCAGCCTCAGCCTAATATCTTCTTTCCGCTAGTTGGTGAAAGGAGCGGTAGCGAAATTTGCGTGGTCAGGACTGAAGAGCAGGCCTCATGGCCTGAGTCTTCGTCACGTAAAATAAGGCAATTCAATTCAATTCAAGAACACGGGAATTGCCGGAGCAGTATCTTAACAAAATGAATCACCGATTGTCGCGTGATCGTTCAGGCCCTATTCCTGGCCCTATCCTCACCCCTTACTTACACACACACACATACACTTTACATGCAACACATTACCACACATATCGGGAAACAAGTCGGGAGCTTAGAGCTTGACCCGGCCGGGGTGGTGCCCTGCTGGTAGGAGTAGAGTCCCTAGATACGGAGAGTAACGCATTCCATTGTTCCACCGGTCCGCCATTTTGTGTTCAGTTCTCAGCAAAATGGAAACTGTATCGCATTCTGTATGTTGAGAACCATGAATCTACCCCAAACCAATATTAATGTTTTGAAAAATCATCATAATGTCACCAATTATTTTAATCTCCCTTCAGTTACTGTTTGGTGCCTGACGGGGTTGTCGGATAAGTGGATATTAAATGGTGGCGGATGCTCTACTTTCTGTATCTAGGGACTCTAGGAAAGAGATACCAGGGATAAAATCAGTCAACGTGGGTAAACGTGTATGTTGGCACCAAATCTTATCATACAATGAAAGGCGAACACCGCCACCTCCCGATGAAAAAATACATTCACTACTTTAGGGGGATAATGACCACAGCAGTGGATGTGCCCGAAAATATCAATCAACAAAAAGGTTGTTTTGTAAGTAAAATAAAAAATAAAATATCATTAAGCTTCAGTAAATCATGACCGAAACAGTTTATAGCGTTTCAGACGCATTAAATGGTTTTGCGGACTGCAGTTTGTCGACCCCTGGGTTAGGAAATAACTCTCTTCCTCTGGTTGTAAGGATTCTTTGAGAGGGAACTTTTGAATACACCCTAAATTACGTAGGTACACACTTTTCGTTTCGCTTCGGTATGGTATGAAGGAACTGTTAAATGTTTCGCGACATTGTGTCGAAGAACAATTACCTCAACAGTTGACATTTTAATTTTAGTGAATTAGAAACTCCAGCGGAGAATTTTGCATATCTTTTTATTAAAATAAACACATGTCTTCATTGTCATATGTCCTGTAGAGATACCCTCAGGAGGCTATCAGGAATATTTTTTTTGGATCCTGTATTATATTACACTTCACAATTATCATTTTTTGTTTAGTTAACTAAATATGCTCATTAATTCCATGAAAAATCGTAGATTTTCTCTATGTTAATAGCATGCCTGCAATTTAAAACTCCACACCTATCAATCAGAATTCAGAAAAATAGCAAAGTGTTTCTTTAAGACTTTGTTATACAGATGGCCAAGGTATTTCCAGTCGGCCATGGAGAAAAATTAGTCGTGCTAAAAACAGCAAGTAATTTCACACCTTTAGTAATAGTTATGTAATACTATATATATAATATGTTCTCCTCGAATTAACACATCTCAGTCATCACTTTTGGTAAAACTCATTTCAAATTATAGAACATTTGTTGCAAAAACTAAATATTTCTCAGCAAATATTAACACAAATTGGACAATTATAACTACTTTTCGTATAAGTAAATCATGTCCTATCGAAAAGACGTAATTTTAAAACTTAGCTTACAAGTCATTGTTACCGAGCCATTGTTGAATTCCAATATGATATTCCGTGAGGGATAGTAATTTTTATTTCATTCATTTCAAATACGTTTTGAAATAACTTTTAAAAATAATGTGTAAATTATAACAAAAGTTCGAATGTAAGAAAAGAACAAAACATTGAAATCGTACATAAAATTCTAACTTACGAAGCATCCACCTGCCTGGAATTACGTTCATGAAACGCAGTAAATTTGGAGCGGGTGACAATGTTTGTTGCCAAATTACACAAAACATACTCATATTTTGAAAAATTTAACATGACGTTATTTGAAGATCTGTTTTTGAGAAGCATATGTTTTTTAGAAACCATTGCATCTTGACAATTGTAGTTTTCGGAAGACGAAAAATGTTTAGTTTTTTAAAATTCTTGAAAAATCAGGAATTTTAATGAGCATGAGACCTGCACCATTCTCTTAAGTGTTCTCTACGCTATCTAAGGCCTAAATTTAATCAAAAAACTTTGTACCGTTTTGAAGGAAAAAATTGAATAAATAAAATAAAAATTGCCTGATGAATTGAATGTGTGTTAGTCACGGGTGGTCTATAGTTGGATAATAATAAAAAAAACACACGCCATCAAGGATTATGCTCTTCAATATGATTTCTTGTATTACGCTCTTCAATACTCAAACTTAGCAAGCTCTGATGAGGAAACAACAAAGTTTCGAAATGTTGACAGACGATGAGTTCTTACAATGAAATGACCAAAAACTATTAACAATTCCTAGATTTAATGGTGTGGTGGTGAATTCAAGAAAAACACTATTAATTGCACAAAATTACACTGAAAAAAACACCACAGCACACTGAGCTCTTGCTCGTAACAGAAGTACCTACGACAGATGACGGCACGCTTCTGGCACGCGACCGAAATCTGCGTGCACGAGGCCACGCACACAATTTAAACGACTACTTCAGTTGTCGGGTGGGGTTCAAAAAATCGAAATAATTTTTAGAGCTTCTTGAAATAAGGAGAAAACGTTTTATGTAGTTTATAAGCGTCATTGTGAACTGAAACTACTAGAGAAGAGCTCACGCCCAACAAAGTACTGTACTTTAATCAAAATATTAACTCCGATATGGAGATGCATATAGCCAGACCCGTATTAGGTTTCACCAACACTACAAAATAAAATGTCCGAATAATTTTGTATTTCGGTTTTAATTAGAAACAATGCCGCTTTTCAAAAGAGTGAATAAATAAAATTACAAAAACACCCATTCATATTTATAAATAAAGTTTCACAATTGACGATGGGAAGTTGTTGATTCAATACTCCAAACATGATTGCATTTGAAATACGGTAGAAAATATTTAACATCTATTACTTTCATTAATTTTTTCAATGTAATAATTAGTAATTACATTAAAGTCACAAATAAACATTGAAATTTTCACAATACGAAAATAGTGGCCA
Source organism: Acheta domesticus (assembly GCA_031308135.1). Taxonomy (NCBI): domain Eukaryota; kingdom Metazoa; phylum Arthropoda; class Insecta; order Orthoptera; family Gryllidae; genus Acheta; species Acheta domesticus. The sequence continues at coordinate 12,404,170 of JAHLJT010009419.1, read as the reverse complement.
CCCACACGCAGGTGTGCCTAGCGGCGCACAGGGCGTGTCCTCTCAGGTGCACGAGGTCACGCATGTTTTCCCGACCCGTGTACTCACTCACACATCCATACGTGCGACCACACCCTAGTGCGTGTGCGCGTATCTCTTTTGGCGTGTATCATCTAATAAAGTTTGCTGGGGCACACGCAGAAATTACTTCGCAGGAGCCCATCCCTCTTTTGCCACGCCTCGCCCATCTTGCCCATCTCTTCTTTGCCTGCCAACCCTCTCCGTCGTCGCCCCTCTCCCCGCCACCCTCTCCCCGCCGCCCCCCTGCCCGCATCCCCTCTCCCCGCCCACCCTCTGACATCCACCTCTCTCCCCGCCTCCCCTCCCCCCGCCACCATACTGCCCGCCTCCTCTCTCCCCACAGGCGTCTTTGCCTCTCCTCGCCTCATCTCTCAACGCCACACTCTCCCTGCTTCGACCCTCCCCACCGTCCCTCCCCGCTTCTCGCCCTGCTGCTTCTTTCCCCTGCCACCCCCTGCCTCTCTCCGTCTCCCGTCTTCCGCAACCCCTCCCATCACTCCTCTACATCTCTCCCTGCCACCCCATTCCCGTCACTTTCTCTCTGACCCCTCTTCCTACCACCCTTCTCCCCGCCTCCTCCCTTAATCCCTCACGTCCCCGTCTCCCCCTCACCACCTCCTCTACCTCTTCACCTCCCCTCTCCCTGCCTCCCCCTTTTCCCCTCCCCTCTTTTCGCCCTTCCTCATCCCATCTACCTGTATGTCCTCACAAAGCATATTTTCTCCAAGCATTAGCTTTCCCCGCGTGGCCTGTCTTCTCCCCGCCAGTCCTCACCTCGCTCCTCCCCGTTTCGTTCCTCCCCGCTCTCGCCACTCCCCTCCGCATCCTGCCTCTCCCCCCGTCCCACCCCTCCTGCTCCCGTCCAATTAGAGCCATTACCCTCCGAGCGGCCGCGTCTTCTTCGCGGCGCAGAAGCAGCGAACGCGGCAGCCCGAGGGAGGCGGAGGCGGCGGAAGCGGAAGCGGAAGCGAAAACACGTGCGCTCTAGCGGCCAGAAGGAGCTCTGCACACTGGGCGAAAGGACAGTCTCTTCAGCGACGACGGTAGTCAACACGAAGTTATGTCATTTGTTTAACGTATGGGTGAAAACAATATAGCGAGGCATGCAGCTCACTTCAGTCATTCAGTTCATTTTTACTTTCAAAATTTTTAATTGTATAAAAACTGGGAGTACTCTGTTTACCTTAATATTATTGTTTCTTATTATAACAATCTTGCTTTACTATTGTATTACCTTTGAATATTGTCAAAAATTATTGTATTGTAAGATGCCAACGGACAACAGTCCATTTGCAAGATAATAAACTCCATTTTTATTATTATTACTATTATTATTATTATTATTATTATTATTATTTAAGTCACTGTACAGCGCGCCAGGAAAGTCCCTCTGTAGTGGCCACCATGGTGCTTGCAGCAAAAATTCTATTGGTAGCAGCTTTGTAACAACAGAAAAACGTAAATACCGCACTCACCACAATCGTAACAAAAACCGCTTGAAGTGTTGTCCCCTTCACTTGTTTCACAGCGATCTGTTGCCTACAACATCTTTGGCATTTTTAATAGAGGGCCCGTCTCCGCCGAGTGTGAGAGACTTTCCTGGCGCACTGTTATGTGGTGCATGATAACAGAGTAATTCAGACTAGTAGTATTGGAAAACACTATTATTATTATTGTTATTACTTTATTATATTTAACGATTAAAATTAAATAATCGTATGTGTTTATTACTGACGAGTTGTTAGGCTTAAACATTACTGTTTCGTCCGGACTAGTGAGTACTGTTATTCGTGAGATGCTGAAAGAAAAAAAAATACCAAAATCTCTAAAACCAGTCACATACCTGTACAGAAAACAACTACATACTTTTATTCTGATCTTAGGTCCATTATTACTTTTGACTAAATAAAAATATATTCTCATTTCCAAAATGCAATTGTAGGATGTAGAGTAAAAATATATTAAAGTCTTTTTCATCAAAGTTTCAAATTATGTTGTTGGCGTTCGTTTCGTACGTTCGCGTCTGGTCCATTTCGGCCCAGTGCGGAGGTGGATACGGGAGTAATTTTAATGAGGTCTCGCGCAAGGGATTTCCCGGCCTTCCCTGAGCAACACGTGGCTTCCAGGCAGCGCGCCCCGCGTTCTTCCCGCGCACTAATTTCGCCGGCGGAGCATTGAAATTACCTCCTCCAGATTGCTTTATTACGCTCCACGGCGGAGGCACGTAGGGAATCTCCTGGCTCGATCGGTCTCCGTAAATTATTCTAGGCGGGATCTAATGTTCCTGCACACGACTTCTTGCTTAAAGGCCCTAGAGTAATAGATTGTACCATGAGGAGAAATTAGACATTCGCAAACGTCCTACGAGGCCTCTCCTAAGAGCTTGTAGCCAAAACGATGTTTTGAGAAATTGCAAAGTTTATGAAACCTCCATTTAATAACAGTTATAATGCAGTTATCCAGAAGCTTGTGATATCAGAACTGTTCCAGAAGTTTGTGATACCAGATATCAGGTCCAGAAAGCTTGTGATACCATGAATTGTTTGACAAAGTGTGTATTAATTTTCAGAATAGCGAAAAACTATATTATATGGTGTATAAAATGCTTGCTTTTGTAATATTAAAACGAAATGTTCAAAAATTAAATAATCAATCATGACGGATCATTTAAAAAACACCAATTAGGCCCCTTCGTTAGGAAAAGGTTTCATAATGTTTATGTAAGACTAAGAGTAGATAACATATAACTTAAGAATCGATAAGAAACGATACGAAACAATAATAAAATATAAAATGCATAAGAAATATATTCTCCCCAAAATAGACGGTACGTCTGTGGTACTACAAATTTCTCTTTTGAAATGTCTACTTACTGCTGTACAAGCAGAGTGTAGTTAGTACCAATTAGTTATTAAAAGGTATTAAAAACGAGAACTCTAAGAAGGTACCTAAAATTCAAGTAGAACACAATATATTCTCAGTTATATTTGTTCCATTCAAGTCCTCTGACCACTTTTTCAAATGACACGCCGAATGCAGCACTCATAAGATGACAATGTCCAAAATTCACGAAGAAATAACTAATTAGTTTTAATCTAGCAAAAGTATTTCTCAACCAACGCCACTTTTAACAGAGGACGCATTTATTTCCGGAGACATACCAGAAATTCAACCCAACTCTCCCGGTAAGAAATTCTGTTGTTTTATCATCGCCCTAACAAGCGGTTCTATCTTGTCTGACTCTTAAAAATGTCCACTCTCAGAGAGAATTTCATTTACAAAACGTCGAGTTTGAAGATGCTCATTTTTTCAGGCATTGATTATTAATAATAACTTTTTCTTGTGCTAATTACGAAATCTGATGTTTTGTGGATATCAAACGCGTCTTTATGATGGATTAATAATTTAATAAATTTGATGTTTAAAAAAATATTAACAACTGAGAACGTCGAAATAAATAACTAGGGTTCCAGATTGATAACTCTCAACATGTGTAAACATGATCACACTTGATCGTGAGTGATTTAGAAACATTTTAATATTACTATTTTATTCATATTTTTCAGCGAAAATACAATTCGTGTCATCTCCGTGAAATATCCTTTCAGAACTTAATTGAAAAGATTGGTCGGATATGAGAGCTTCAGAATATCTTTAAATAAGAAACATACATTGCAGTTACAAGTCAAAATTCATCAATGATATCTTGTGTGTGTAGCACACTGTGCACTCATACATCTGAGATTACATATTTGTAAGACTGTTAAGGTTACAAGATTAAATCACGTTTTCGTTGCACCCATAGTGTGACGTACGGGTCTCTCCCTAGATATTTTATTTAACATTTTTATTTCCTACACTAAACAGAAATGGCGCGGAATTTCAGAATTCTTGCTCGACATCTTGCAGACCCCACCGGGGTCCCAGGAAACAAAGTCTAGAAATGTTCCCTTCCCTCATAACGCAGAGCAGAAACCGTAGTCTATGATGCAAACAGCACACGTTGCTTGGCAAAAGTTTACAATAGGTATTGCCCTAATTCCTATGCCGACGCCTGCCAGCGAGGTAAGTGAAGACAGGTAAAATGTTGGTTTTACCTCTTGAGCGAAGCCTAGGGGTGCGGCCGGCGGGTGTGGAGTCAGGTTGGGGAAGAATCACTCGCGCTCTTTGACCTTTGACAGACGCTTTTTTTGGGGGGGGAGGAGGTTGCTCCGGCCTCAGCCGGTTTTGATAAAGACGAAACTACGGAAAACACGGAAATCGTCCTTGTGGTCATTGGTTGAGTTTGCTTTGTCTATTACCCCTCTCCCCACAAACATTAAGGGAAATTTATTAGGGTTTTGGGGTTGGTTTTTCACTCAAATTCACTCAGAACTTGAGAGTCCCAGCTAAGGGAGCTCCCTTCTTAGATTCGTAGACGGTACGACTTAGGAGTTGGGAAAAACTATTAGTGGTCGCATTCTGCAGTTAATGCAGAATTCACTACGATTTTCAGACCGTGAGTCCTCAAGATGTGAGGCCGAGACATTTTCAGCGCCCGACTGTGGACTTTAGAAACACTTCATATAATGGAAAAGCAGACTAGAATGATAACATGTCGACCTGGATGGACGAGGTGGCTAGAGCGTGTGCCGACTCAGCGCCTCGGTCGGAAGCGCCCAGATTCGAGCCCTGCCGTGGGCAAGGTTGTTTGTCTCTTGAATTGTAGCTGTGTGACTGTGAAGGCCTTGTGAGTCTCCTGACTACAGACCGAGGAGCAGTCTAGTGAAAAAGGTTAATATGTGTCCCCATGAGGGACATAGTAGGTACCCAGCGTGGAAAGTTGAAATCGGCATCCCCATAAAGCTGAAAAAAACGGAACACAAAAATCGTAGCACAAATCAGTAAACTCGCAACTACACAAACCGATGCACAAGCGAGGGTTTTGGCTTACTCGCCTCCACGATGCAGCCGGTTCGGTTAGCGGGCGCAAAGCGGAGGAGGCTGGGCTGGGCTGGGCTGGGCTGACGAGGCGGGAAGGGCCGGCGCAGTCGTAGCGCCGGGGCCGGCGCTCGATCAGCGCAGATTGGGCGGCGGCCGCCGAGTCGTAAACGGCGGCCAGCGCCCGTGACGAAGTGGCCGTCGGGAAGCTCTGCGGTTGAGCCCACCCGCCGCCGGCCCCTCCCCGCCACGGCCCCCTCCCCGCCACGGCCCCTCCCCGCCACGGCCCCTCCCCGCCACGGCCCCACCCCGCCACGGCCCCTCCCCGCCACGGTCCCTCCCTGCCACGGCCCCTCCCCGCCACGGCCCCTCCCCGCCACGGCCCCTCCCCCGCCACGGCCCCTCCCCGCCACGGCCCCTCCCCGCCACGGCCCCTCCCCGCCACGGCCCCTCGCGACCGCGCCTCCAGCGCCCACCACCCCTGCCCTCTGCACCACTGCCACTCTCTACAGCAGTCCTGTCAAGGTCGATGCCACGAAACGGGAGTTCATGGCACGAGTGCCACGGCGAAATCGCCCCTCCCAGCAGTTCATCACCCTACCACCAGAGACAACCCCATCCCTATTGTAAAACGGCGGGGTTACTAATAGTTTCCTCTACCGACGCTAGTGGCGCAGAGAAGCTCGTGGCATGCTACGGTGCCACGAAGAATGCCACTGCCAACAGCAGAAGACCTTGACACCACTGCTCTACAGTTTTGCTCAGTTTGGGACCACGGGTCGGTGGTATAACGGTTAGCGTATCCGGCTGTTCTACTCAAGTTTGCGGGTTCACAGTTGATCGAAGCCATGGATTTTTAAGGGCGAAAAAAACAAACTTCGTACGGCTTTCTTCGGAGAGGAGGTAAAGCCGGCTGACCCATGTTGTTGATTTACTGCATGTAAAATACATTCAAACCCAAATGAAGCCACTGAGATAAAATTATTCAAATCGCCTGTTTCGTCGCTCGGGTGAAAGCTATCTCCAGTAGATGGTGAAAGGGGCTGTCGGATAAAGCGCACTCTCTTCGCATTCAATCTCCTTGCCGCGCGCCGAACAGGTTATCTTTCTATAGAAAAAGAGTAGTGAAAGGCAGTTGGTGGGGAGACGCAGTTGAAGGCCGGCGCTTGTGGAACGCGGTGTGTGCTGCAGCTAACACGTGCGTAGTTAGTTCGTGGCGAACTGCCTTTTGTGTGTTCATGTACTGAACGTGAGACATTGGCGACGAGGTCTTATTCTAGACCTGCCACAACCAATATGAGCTTTTTAATGTACTGTGCTCTCTGTGATGTGATATTTGAAACTTGTGACAATGGCGGCATGTGCATGCACCACGCTTATTCTTAATTGCTCTCCATTCGCGTGATCTTTATAAATTAGATGGTTTCAAGCGTTCAAAGGCGTTAATCAAAGGTCGCCGCTGAAATGCCATCGCGTATTTCCTATTAACCAGTGACGCAAGTCATGTATTCCTTACTGTGTTTGAGTAAGGCAGCCACGTGGTGCTACTGCATAACTCTTAACTGTGCGCAGACACCGTATTTACGTGTGCAGTTTAAAGACATTAATTTTATTAACTAAGTGGAGCTGGACTTCTCCAAAGTGATTTCTCTCTAATCTGTATGTCATTTGCTTTCAGTGAAAACGTCTCATTTTATGAGCAACTATGCTGTTATTGTATTATTCAGTATTTACAAGTATGTATATTTTATTTATGAGTCAGAAACTTATTCCATTAGCAACTATGCTCTTATTATGTTATTTAGTGTTCACAAGTTTGTAACCTTTTATTTTATGTGTGAACAATCTACTTAATGAATCATTTGTGTTTCTAAGTTCGTACTTCAAAGAAATTACATGTTCCAATAAGATTAAAAAATCTAACTCAGTGAAATACTGCAAAGAGTAAATATACAAATGTTAACTAAGAAATTTACTATCAACCCACTGAGAATTAATGTAAACTTAAAACCCTTCTAATTAAATACACTGTTTTTTTGGATTGCTTTGTTTGCTCTGGTTACTGGAGGGCGAGGAGATTGAGTGCCACCAAAACCCCACCACAGTCCAATTGCTCACTGGCATTACAATCCCTTTCAGGGGCGCAGCGAAATTTCCGTTGTCAGACGTAAGAGCGGGCCAGGTCTAGCCACGTACAATAAGGCTTTAACTAACTGACCTGAACCTCCCCGCGCTACCCTGCTTGCAACCGGCCCGGGCTTGCCTGCTCCGCCGATCCACTGCCACGTCCATCCATGTCTCCTCCGCCTTGATTTTCTTTCGATCTGCAACCTGCTGCGACGGTCACATATTATTCTTATCTACTTATCTTCAACAATCGTGAGATATGTGGCTTGCTATTAAAAATTATCTGATATTATTTTGAATAATAATAATAATAATAATAATAATAATACTGAATAGGTGTATGCAAAATGTACGAAACGTCGACACGCAGATAAATAAACAACAAGATTCAGATTTCCTGGTATCTATTTGTGGAATGATCCTGTATGGTCCAGATCTGTAGCCTACGTCCCGTCCAGCGCAGCATCATTCTTCTTCTTCTTCTTCTTCTTCTTCTATTATTATTATTATATCCCTTTCGCAACTTTTTTGTTAGATTGTGTTTTTTGTAACTGCTTCGGCATTCTACTGACATTCATAAAAACAACTACAAAAAGAACTCACAATCAAAGCATCCGTCCTCTAGAATGCTCCTCCACACAGCGGCTTAATTTGACCCTAGCTATCTAGCGAGTGTAAAACTTCCCGACACCATCGGGACTCTAACCCTGGCATTTCCCAGTGAGAGACACAGCAATGCCACCAGATGTAAAAACCGAGCCATGTCAACCGGTGCACCCTTCGTCGCTTATCATAGCATCATTGTTCGCGGCCATTTCACTATCCCGTCCCATTTTGTCACGGGAGTTGACTACATTCACTACCCTCTAATCTAGTGTTCGCCGCCGCGCCGCCCATCGCATTCAGCGCACAGCGCCGCACCGGGCGCGACCGCCTTCCGGCCGGCGGAGCGCAAGAACGCCAGCGGACGCGCGAGAAGTCGGCGACGCGCGCAAGAAATCTAGCGCGCGCGCGCTCGCTCGCCGCCCACCAGCCCGGCCCGCCCGCCAGCCCACCCGACCCGTCCCGCTCCACCCTCCCGGTCCGTGCCACCCCACCCACCCCGGTCCTCCCGGCCCGGCCCGCCAGCACGCCCGGTGCTCCCTCGTCCGGTCCGCCCCGCCCGGTCCGCCCCGCCCGGTCCGCCCCGCCCGGTCCGCCCCGCCCGGTCCGCCCCGCCCTGTCCGCCCCGGCCCGTCTGCCCCGCCTCGGGTCCATCCTGCCAGGTCCGCCTCCTCCTGCCCCGCCCTGTCCGCTACGCCGCGCTCGTCCGCCCGCGCTAGAGGAGCGCGCGCCAATGCTCCGAAAACCCCCGGTGGCCGCGTCAGGGACCGAGGTAAGAGGAGGCTGAGGTGGAGAATCAGGAGGAGGGGGACACGGGGTGAATGATATGGCGGAGGCGGGGAGACGTGGACACAACAGCGTCCCGTAATCTTCATGGCGGAAGGGACCAGGAGGGTGGAAAGCCGGTGGCAGGTGTGGGGGTGAAGGCGGAAGTAGAGATTGATTGTTAGTAATGCCGGGCGCGTCAATAACTAAGGTTATTACATCGTAAGTGTAGTGTATGTGTTTTCCTCGGGAGGTGGTGATGGTCTGGTTTCCTCGGGAGTTGGTGAGATTCGGCGCAGACCTACCGTCTGCCAGCAGTATTTGCTCCAACCAAGTATCTCCCACCAGCGGGGCACCACTCTAGCCGAGACAAGCTCCAAGCTCCCGACCGGTCTCTAGGCTTATGTGGTACTGTAGTGCTTGTTACGTGCATGTAAGTGTGTGTAAGTAAAGAGGAGAATGGGATAAGGAAGAGGAAGGAAAGGTCATTATATTACTGCTCCGGCTTTCCCCTGGCGTTGATCGGAGTGGAGGTGGGAACGGAGGTGGGAAAGGACTTGGGGCGAGTGTGTGAACGGAAGTGGGGGAGGATACAGGATTAGTAAAAGAGAGAAGCAGGGACGGGAAGAGTTGGCGGTTTCAGCGAATGAAGGCAGTGGTGCGAGCTAGAGTGGAAGCGGAGGCGGCGATGGAGGTGGCGAAGACGGACGCAGGAGCGGTGGCAGACTCGGGTGCGGAGGCGGAGGCCGAGGCGCTGTGGGCGACCAGCGAAGTTGGTCGAGCGTAAACACCTCCACGGCGATGGCTGCGGCGCGTTTATCTTATCACGGGTGCACGCCGCGCTTCACTCCTATACCGAATTAACACGCTATTCAGATCTTAGCGCCGCGGCGGGCGGCGGCACAGGCGGTAGACGGCGTAGGGGCAGGGAAGAAACCGGCGCGTTTATGCAGGGGAGGGGTGGGCGCGTTGGGAGCAACGCCAATGATGATGCAGATTGCGATGACGGCGCGACATCAGAGCGAGGTGGTCGGTGATGGAATGTGGAGAAGTTGTGCTACAGAATGGGCGGGGTGAGAAAGAGAGTGGTGAATGTATATACGCAGCTGTCTGGTAAGAAATAGCATGAGGAGGCTTTGCAAAGGATGGGATGTTGAGGGATGATGGGACGGCAAACTTGCAAGTTTGTGATAAGTCGACGGTGCGGGCGAAGTTTGAGGAGAAAAATTTGAACATATCCCCTTACGTTATCAACAGTGGCGGAGACGCTAATGCATTGTTTCATTCCTTTTGTTTACGTTTCATTCCTTTTCTATTGTGTCCGTGATTCTGGTTATCTAATAAAACGATGAGATATACAAATGTTGAGATAGAATGTGAACAGAAATGTGTAGAATAAAACGAGAATATGCCTAGAATCATAAAACTGCTCTACATCTTAATATAACTTAAGAAGATAGAGTGGGGTGACATGAGACGAGCTGAATACGGAATTAGAAAAAAGCGCATCACAAAAACGCAGATCAAAATTGCAGGATGATGAGGAAAGTAAGGCGAAGAATATACAGTGAACAATGACGTAAAGAATGCTGACCAGTCTCCTGTTCCTGAGAATTTGTTGTGGTGGTGATGGCAGCCATGTCGCAAAGTATGATATAACGAGACGGTGAGAATGCAACGGAAAGTAAAGGCACAAAAACTGACGAAGCAACTGAGATGAGATACTACGGAAGAGGGAAATAATCACAGATTAAGAACCCACGTCCCAGTAATTAGCCCAAGATGGAAAATAAGTGGAGAAACGGGCAAGAAGAGACATTGAAGCAACAAACGCAACATTGTCCTAAGTACATTTTGCCAGGAGACGAAAAGTAGCCTGACTGCAATTAACAGGAAATGGCAGTTAGGCCACTTTTGCTCTCGCAGTAGAATGCAGTTAGGCCACAGTTGCGCTCGTTGCCTCAATTAGAGTGCAGACGATCCGAGTGTCCGGATAGAGAAGAGGAATGTTTTTGTGGTATGTTGTGACTATGTTCCTACATCAGTGCAGTAGCAAAGGTACTAGGTAAACCAACAACAGCTACAGTGTCAAGGATCTGAGAATATCGAGGGAAAAGGGCAGAAACGATATACAGAAATGAAATTGCGATACGATGTCAACGGCAATACCTATGGGACAATGAAGAATACCTATGTGAATGTCTACGTAGAATAATCGGGTGATGAGATAAGAATAATGACGTGAGCGCGGCGGGGGGCGCGAGGGCGGCGGGGGTGGCTCGGCGGTGGTGGGCGAAGAAGGCAGGGAAGCCGGGGATGGGACGAAGGAGGCGGGGAAGGCGGTGGTGAGGGAGGCGGGAGACAAGGCGAAGAGCAGCGTGAGCGGCGTGGGCGGGCGGCGTGGGCGGCGTAGTCGGCGTGGGCGGCGTAGGCGGCGGGGCTGCGGGGGCGGCGTGGGCGGCGTAGGCGGCGTGGGCGGCGTGAGCGGCGTAGGCGGCGGGGGCAGCGGGGGTGGCGTGGGAGGCGTAGGCGGCGGGGGCGGCGTGGGCGGTGGAGGCGGCGGGGGCGGCGGGGGCGGCATGGGCGGCGGAGGCGGCGGAGGCGGCGGGGGCGGCGGAGGCGGCGTGGGTGGCGTGAGCGGCGTAGGCGGCGGGGGCAACGGGGGCGGCGTGGGCGGCGTAGGCGGCGGGGGTGGCGTAGGCGGCGTGGGCGGCGTGGGCGGTGGGGGCGGCGGAGGCGGCGGGGGCGGCGGAGGCGGCGGGGGCGGCGGAGGCGGCGGGTCGCGGGTGGGGGCGCTAGGGCGAGAGGCTGTGTCCGGGCGTCGCCTGCAGGCCGTTAAGGCGGCTGTGTTGCAGGCGATAATCCGCGCCGTCCGCGTGGAACGAAGCGTCCAGGGCGCAATTTGCTGCATCCCCTCGCCCCCCCTCCGGCTCCGCCCGGCGTTTGTCTTCGCGACGGGGAGCGCCGCTGTTTCGCTCGCTTGGCCCTTCCCTAGTTTCCCTAGTTTCCCTAGGCTCCCTAGTTTCGTGGATGGGAGTCCCGCCATCGTCCGTTCAACGAGATTGTATTGTAGCAAACCATTCTGTCAGCCGTCTAGGTAAAAATACTACATATCTGTCTGAATTTATATTACTAATTATTACTACATATTACTAATTACTCTTCCCTGTCAACAAAAAGAAGCAATCGCTAGAGGATACAATAGAGACTTTTG
>JAHLJT010009419.1:12264587-12391481 GCA_031308135.1 Acheta domesticus | reverse complement strand
CCTCAGCCCGACGGGACAACGCCCACCTACTCCTATCTCGCCCTCACGCCCTCTCGCTCGCAAGCACGCACGCACGGCCACCTGCTGTCGCCCTCGCGCTCTCTCCAGAGCGATGTTTCTTTTTATGCATAAATCAGGCTAACGACGTTTAACCTCTCATTTTCATCCACCATTTCCATCAATTGATTCATTCGAGTTTCCGAATGTGTGAACTACTCAGCTAATTATTCCCATAAGAAGAGTGCACATTATAACACAGGTGGCGATGTTCCTCTCGCGCTGGAACGTGAAATTACGCCCCGATCTACACGTAGGTTTCTTACAGGATGTTGGCGCGAGCGGCCAAAAATGATTCAAATTTGGCGCCGTCAGAGTAAGTAAAATATTACAACATTCTTTGGCATTAATTCCTAGTTCAGAACATACATTTTGAACGTGGCGCGTTGGAGATGGAATAATTTTTCCAAATTCCGCGCACCAATTCTAAAAAAAGGAGCAGAATCACATAAGCTCTTTGGCGCCAGATTTTCAACTGTTTGTAAACACGGCCACCAGACTGCAGCACTTACTGGTCACTTGACAAGTCAGAAATATAATTTCCTAGAAATTGCCGCAATTTACCAGAAGACTCGGCCAAAGAATTGTTATTAAAATTCAAAATTCCACAACAGTAATTTCATAGCAGTCGTGTTCTCGCATATGGAAGCAAGCATGAGGGCGTGTGTGTTAGCGTGCCGTGCCAATTGGGTTTTAAAAATCGAAACAGTTGGCAATGCAAAGATCTTACAATGATTCCCGAGTTAAATTGGTGTTGAAATATTAACCACTGTTTTGTTAGCCGAAATTAATGCCAAATTGTTTCTTCCCGCGCCCACTACAGGTAAAGCATTACTATTTATTCAATGATCACTGATCCTTTCATATAAATCGTCTAACAAGAGGGATTCATTGTGTTTTTTTCAACAGAGATTATAAACAGAATTTCTGTATCACACCCACAGATAGCAGTTCTCCCATTTACATCATTTGAAGCTCTATTTCCCTGCCTTTACACGGGATTTTCTCCTACAGATATCTCGCCCAGCGCGGCTCCGTTCCAGAGGGAAAAAGCTTTACGCTCCCGACTTGCCTGCCGACATGTGTTATAGAGTAGTGCATTTAAGTGTAAGCGAAATAGAAGATGGAGAAGAAGAGTTCTAGCTAAGTAGCTCAAGATGAAAATCTGCCTCCAACGCGACTCGAACCCTAGTTCCTCGGAGCCACAGATACAACACAAGCAACCATACAGTTGTCTCTAAGCTGAGTCAGCCGGTCATAATTTCTAACACGTTGTCACTCACTGTTGAATAATATAATGAAAATGATATTAAATAAAATAACACTCTCCCCATAAAAGTGAATAACAATTCTGTTATTACTTTGGAACATGTTATTGTGTGTCCATCTAGTTCAATTTAAATCAGACACTGTACATTCTGAACTGTCTCTAGAATTTATATCGAGAAGATCGAATTTCATCCTACTAGTTACTGTTCTGTACTACCGATGTCACTCCGCCAAAAACATTTTTATTTTCAATTTGAAATTCGCCAGAAAACCCCATCCGCATGAACGTTGTTGCCTTGTGATGGAACCGGCGCGGCGTCGGCGGCGCGGCCCGCGCCGAACACATGCTTCCGCTCAAGAGCCTTTCATAAGCGAGACCGATGTTATCGACGGCGCGACCGAGCGGCTGCTCTCCCCAATGAACGAATCTCACTCTCCTCGCCCGCTCGTTCGTTAAGGTGGCACACGTTCGCAATTTGCCGCGGACGTTGCTCCCACCGCCACCATCGTCGCCATCCAACCCGCGTGCTCTCGCAACGTATCTCGCATTGGCTGCGTCTCTGCCGCCGCCATCGCCTGCCAAAGAGTTTGCATCCTCCACACTGGCAGGCTCTGTCACCGTCACACTCATCGGCTTTGCGACTGACGTTGGTGTATTCGTCCCCACGTCTCCATCCCCACCTTATTCCTTGGCACACACCACTTTCCGCCTCACCACTCAATTTCCTTTCACGTCAACGCTCCCGCTTCCACCTCCTCCCGTCACCATAAGCGACGTCTCCTCTTTCACCGCCTTCCTCCCTCCCAGCGATCCCGCCCCCCCCCGGCCCCGCCCACTTCGGCCACGCTCACCGGCAAAGCTGGCCCAGGGCATTCACTGATGTAACTGCAGTGCCTGCGACTTCGACTTGCTTGTCACCTATGTTGAATTCAGCCTTCGTCTGGAGGAGAATTATTGCGGCCGGCTGTTCTGATCGATAGCTTGTCATGGTTTCTCCTATCTACAATAGGTGAATGCCAGGGTATCTTAAAAAATGGGCGACGGACCGCGCGCGATCTTTCCTTCCCCTTTCTTGTCCTACCCTCAGCCCTTTCTTACACACACGTACACTTACATGCACTTCACATGTCTGGAGACTAGTGTGGCGTCATACGGATGTATTAAAACACAGACGAGGGTGAGTAGAATAAACAGTTGGTTTATTAATAAAAAACACTGACCGAAGTCGTAAAACACCATAACACTGCCTTCTACTAACTAAATAAATAGAGCCCACCACAAGAAGTGATATTACAGTGCGGCTACCACACCGCCAAACAACAAACGTTTCCCCTCGGTGTGATGCACCGCTCTGCCGAAGACAAACCTACATGTCTCACGACTGACGACAAACTAATGCCGGCTTCCCCTCCGCGTGCTAGTCGCACAGCCTCCTGCTCACACAGCATCGAACAACAGAAGAAGAAGGAAGTGGGGCGTTTGTCACCCGGCTTTTAAAGGCGCCCTGGCGTCTTCCCCCGCCACCGTTGCCGTCCCAGCACCTGAGAACGACGCTACGCGCTTCGAAAAACCGATGCGTCATCGCGCGTCACCACAGCCAGATGTCCAGCCCTTTGTTCAGCTTCCGGTGAAATTCTACCGTCTGCAGCGTTTGAGCGTGCATGACGCTACACTAGTCAGGAGCTTAACGCTTGTCCCGACTGGGAGGGTTGCCACGCTGGTGGGAGACACATGTTTGGGGGAAATCCGGGACATCTATCGCCACTTCGGGAAGATCATCGCCACTTCCCGCGATAAACATTCATTACACATACGGGATTAATTACCTTATCCCGTGACGCGCCCGAAATCAATAACTGAATCAATCAATCAAACGACCCCGCCAACTTCGGGCAGGCCCAGTTCGATCCCCACCCATTTCGTTCCCGTCTGTTTCACCCGCGGTCCTTCGTCTCCGCTTACTTCGTCTGATTTATCTGATTTGATTTATTGGGTCAAAAAACAGTAAAAACTGAATGTGACGTATAGATTATTTGCGCACGTTTTCTTGAGTTCCAAATACCTTCCCAACATTTTATCTATAAATACGATAGTTGAAAGATGAATGAAAAGATAAAAAACAAATAATAATATTTACAAAGCAGCGTGAGATTAGCAACATTTGATAAACTAGATAGTTTCGTTCCCGAGTTATAGAAAACCTTTTTGCAACGGTAAAGCGAACTAGCCTCCTCTTGCCCGTTCTGTGTCTCGGTTCCTCGTGTGCGTCCCATCCCCATTCCGAGTAACGCTAGCCACTGCAGTGGCCATCCCACTTCCCCCGCAGCCTCGCTCGCACACCCCATCGCCGAAAGCGCCGGCCGCGCCGCGCCGGTTCGTTCCGCGAATGCGCTCCCCCATTGAGGCCTCTCGCGCTGTGAAGACGCGTTCGCTCGGAGGCCTTCGGCCGCCACCGCGAGGCAGCGAGCGCCCTCTCGACGTAGGTGGGCCTGGCTCGGGGCAGTTACCGCAGCAAAAGGACTTCTATAATTTCTAGGAAAATCGTGGTTCACCAACCTCGGTAGCGGCGAGCTTTCAGACACTGGTTTACTTGAGTGAACTAGAAATGAGGAAGTTGATCCCGGCAACGGGCCAGAAATTAGTTAATTCGAGTTCGATGTGTTTAACATGGAATGCGTTTGTGGCACGTGCCGGTGATCGAATTCGCTGGCCGAATGTTATGATACGACCACTTCGGGGCGAATTCCGAAGCAGCACCGCAGAATTAGGGGCCACAGGCTTCGAGCAATTATTACTTCATGTCATGTTCTACACTTTTAGGGCCAAGAGATGGGACGATCACTTCACCGTCCTCGTGTGTCCCATCTCCTGATTAAAGAAATTTCTGACAAGTGTCGGAGATCAGGAAAGTAGCAAAAGCTGTTATATTCCCGAGATAACAGGTACGTCCTTGGAATTGAAACAAGGTGTATAAATAAAATGGTTGTTTGATATACTTTCAAGGACTCATAGTGACACATTTATCAACTTTTCGATATTTTTCTGTTCCTTTGAATATCAAAGATCATTCCCAGTCCTCAGCTTGACGGAAGGTCTGCCAAAACGTTAATATTAATGTAATTGTAACCATTCCCGTCTTTGAAACAAATTTAGTTAACATTAATACTAACGAACTTCTCTTTTATTACATGGGAATTGAGAAAGTAGTGACTTTATAATTAATATCATAAATAATCTGGATCATCAGAGGTGAAAAGTTGAAAATGGTAAAGAAATCTTAGGAAAAGAAATTGCGGAAAAAAGGATCACATTTCTGATATGTTAAGTCTTTTTCCCTCTCTTCAAAAGTTTTAATTGAATCTTTTTCTGGTAATGTGTTTCCGAGAGTTTTTGACATACTGAAATGAGAACTACTCAAAATCAAAATGTTTCTAAACAAGGACTTCAACTTAGACGGAAGAGCTGTTATAAAATATACAAAATTGACACGTGAATGTGTCTTGGATAGGTACGAAAGATTTTAATGTAATAGATTTTATTTCAAAACATCTTATTAAATACTTTAAGTAAAATCACAAAAGACGATTTATGGAAATAAAATTCATTCATTAGAATACAGACGTAAAACAACAAAAAGGAAAAAAAGCAATGGAAAACGTATGGCTACTGACAAGTGAAAAAACCTCAAGGGAAACAAAGAACATTAACCAGGAAATCAGAAAATAAATTTATACAAACTTCAAAGGGCGAGAACAGATGTAGAACGCTGGAAAAGGGCGACAAAAGAATAAAAACGTAAGAGAGACAGAAACACTTGAAGATAAAAATAGATAATTATGATAAGAACATGAAAAGCAAAAAATCAAATTGTGGAGAAAAAAAATTATTGATGGACGAATGTAAAATAAACCGAATGTCGAGAATAGTAGCGTGTGACAGCGAGTCTAATGAAATATGTGTAAGGACACAGCATAGAAATTAGTAAGATTTGAACGTTTAGGTGCTAAAAAGCGGAAAATATTTAATTGGTTTGTACTTAAAAATTGAAAAATATGAATTGAAACGAAGAAAATATTTATTCATTATCTCTATGAAAAACAGTAACAAGTATTTACTTTCAGGTTATATGCAATTTGGAATAAGTGAGCGAAGGAGATGCATACCTTAATTTCCATAAAATTTTTAGTGCTCAAGATTAAGGAGAAAAGTATGTATTTCCCTAAAAGTCCGACCCCAGAAATAAGCATTTGGCTTCTAATGTTGCCTGCTGAGCTAGATTCCAGAAGCTAAGGAAGCCGAAAATACATGGTGGGGAAAATACATAATTACTATTGGCCTGCAACAGCCAAAATGTTGCTGAACACAATCACCAAAAACATTTTCCAAAAAGCAGGTACACTGCTCAAGAACAACAAGAAAATACTCACGTGCAACATACAATAAATATTTTTACAAAAACAATAACAGCAAAGTAAGCAAAATAACAAGCAATTTAAATTCATAAGCTCAAATAGCAACTATATAATGGCGGCCGCCTCTTCCTTGGAGCCATGGTGTTGCGTAAAGTAAGTCTCGCAGAGAAAAGTATATGAAGAGGTAAATGCCTGACTGGGGCTTGAAAAGAAGAAATGTAAATAGAAGAAAAGAAAGAGAAAGCTGCGGCGGGGGCAAGGCAATGCATTGCGGAACAAAGCCCAGGCCCGGCACGTTCCGCATCTAATGCAGCCCGCCGCGCCGGGCGGGGCGGGGGTGCGGGGCGGGGCGGGGCTGGCCCGCCGCCAGCGCTGGAGGTCGCCGAGGAGCCCCCGTGGCCCCGGGGGCGGGGGCGGGGCTGCAAAGGGCTTCGCGATGCAGTGGCGATGATGCCCCCCGCGATTCGCTTAATTTCCAGCGCCGCTCTGCGCGCCTGGTGGCGAAGGGGAGGAGGTTGGCGGCGGCGTACACTGGGGCGGGGGAGGCTGGGAAAGGCAGAGGCGGGGAGGTGATGACGACGGGAGCGGCGGGCTGGCGGAGAGTGTTGGGATGGCGGAATGCTGAGGTGACGGGATGGCGGGTTGGCGAGATGGGAGGTTGGTGAGATGGAGGTTGGCGAGATGGGAGGTTGGAGAGACGGGAGGTTGGCAAGATGGGAGGTTGGTGAGATGGGAGGTGGCGAAATGGGAGGTTGGCGAGATGAGGAGGTTGGCGAGATGAGTAGGTTGGCGAGATCGGTAGGTTAGGCGAGACGGTAGGTTGGCGAGACGGGAGGTTAGCGAGACTGAGAGGATTGGCGAGAATGGGAGGTTGGCAAGATGGGAAGTTGGCGAGATGCGGGATTGGCGAGATAGGAGGATGACGGGTTGGCGGGTTGGAGGATTTAGCAGTATGGCCAGATGTCAGGTTGCCGGAGTGGGGGGATGGTGAGATGGTGGGACGGCGTGTTGGCAGAGTGGCGGGAACACGGGTTTGGCAGAGTACCGGGATGGTGTGAAGGCGGGATGGCGAAATGGGGTGGGGTTGACGGAGTGACGGGGATGGCGGGTTGCAGAAGTGGCAAGGCGGCAGGGACCGTCGTGGGGGCGCTGAAAGCCGTGGGGAGGGGAGGCGGCGTAGGTGGTTGGGGGGCGAGGGGGCAGGGTCGAGAAGCCGAGGAGGCCGTGAGCTTGGCGTTGGCCCCAATCGCCTTCCTCACTTCCAGCTCCGCTCCCTGTGCAGCGCCCGACGAATCCTTCTCGTGCAGTGCAACTCCACGGACACCGACTTCCTTTTCACATAGGAGTTTCGGGGGCAAAGGGTAACCGTTTTCTTTACTTAGTTGCTGTTTGCAATCTGGAGTAGATTTTGTTTAACTTGCACTTCACAGTAAGTAGATATATATTTGTTAGTCTTTTGTTGAATTTGTTGTGTGATATCACAAATTGCACTAAAATGAAAAGCTTTAAAGATGAAACTCATACGGATTATATTTCATTATAAATTTTATAGTTCTTTTTTCTACCTGGGTGACCAAAATAAAACTTTGTCAAAACTATAGCGTCAGAGTTCGGTTAATTTTCAGTGTTTCTGTAGATTACTTACTACTTTCATCTAAAAAATATTTTGTTTTAAAAGTTTATCAATCAATTAAGGAAACTACTTCAATATGTTACAATTTATTGCCTGACTTCACAACTGTAAATTGCCAACCTACTGGAGATCCTAATTTTGTTTAAAGTTTAACAAAAGAGTCTAGTACTTAATATCTCGTTTTTCTTCAAAATAAAAAAATATGTAAGTCACTTCCGATAAATGAACTATTTATCAAAAAAACTATCAAAAACTAAATCTACTCCGCTGCTGTTTAATTTAATAACATTCAACGACTCTGTCGCATAAACAAATTCTGGCCCGGCTGGTGAATCGTCACAACGATGAACACGTGATCAGGGAAACAATTCATTCAACAGATTTTAGTTTTAGGTATTATATTAAAAATTAAACGGAAAATATTAAAAATAACGTTTCATAATTTACCTGTCACGACGAAGAAAATTTATATTATTGTATTTGCCTCGAAATTTCCCTAAAGGAATACCTACATCGCAACATTTTCTCAACACTTTCTACTCATTTCAGTAACATTAAATTCTACTCTGTTTTCATCCACGTGGTCTTTTTAAGCCAGAGATGAAATGAAATTTTATTTTTTCAGAACATCTGTAAACAAAGATTTAAGCAAAAAGCATTCACTTAAGTGCTATTTTTAGCAAGTAAAATTTCTTCGCTTTAAAAAGCCCTATGATGTTGGAAGCTAATGCATTTTAATATAATTTTTCCCCCTTCAGTTAATATTATAACTTATTACGCCTCTTAACAGTTTGATTTATTACACTTTTTTTTAAATTTAACACACATTTATTTTGGAGCAGTTCCGAAATACTGCATCAGTTTCAAGTAAGATTTTTCGTTTCCGTTTATTTGAAATATAGGAAAAGGGAGGTAAAGAGACACGTAATATAGAGACAGAATACATCAAAAGTGCAAAAGAGTCGAGGTATTGGTTTGTAACTACATGAAATGACGTATATTCAATCATTTTTACAAATCAATCCTAAAATGTGTGACTTTTCATTCCATTTTGCTTCGACCTACATGTGAAGTGACCTCTATGATGCGCTCTTTAAAGGTTTGTATCATTTGCTAAGTAGTGAATCAAACTACCTGAAATGCTCGAACGATTGCCCTTTCTGCAACCCTTTGAATGGCACCAGCAGCAAAACGTCTATTGAAAGTTTGCCTAACGGCCTGGCCGCCTGTGTGATGTCAAGTGTTTGAACCGACGAAACACGTTAAGCTGCCTCAAAAACAATGGTCGGTGAACATGACAGAAATTTAAAATAGACTTAGGAACACAAGTACAAAAGTGATAAACACGGAAGTCCGTTGTTTGAAACGAGATTCTTTTAAATTTTTACTTTCAATTTTTGATTTAGTAACTTTCTTTTTTTATACAGATCTTTCAATATTAAGTCATAACTCTAAAAGTGAGAGAATCTGGATGAAAACGTGATGGGAAAAATACCTTAAAATCAAAAATCAGCTTGAAAAGAAGAAAGATAAAAAGATTTGCATTGAGTACTACCGCAGCCGTTGTGATTCGCAATGTATACTATCGCAATGCTGTACCAGAAATGCCCAAAAATACGTTTGTTTCAAAACTAGTTTCCTAAATTGGCTTTGTTTGAAATCCATGTAGGCTGTTACACGGTTTTAATACAAACCACATACATTGCATGGCTTTTGTACAAAGTCATATATATATATATATATATATATATATATATATATATATCACTAAGGATAAGTTATTTTCTTTGAAAATAAGACACTCACAATCCTAAAATGTTTCTAGTGTTATATGCAGATATCATGTAAATTAAAAAAGGAAAAGTATTTCACAATCAACGCAATCACTTTTATTTTGTGTTTCTTGAAAGATTAGAAAAAAATATTTTTTCTGGTTTTGAACCTAAATGATGTGGGTAGAAGAACATATGAAAAGGGTAGATGACTTGGAAACTTCGGGTCGTCCTCTTTAATTCAGGTGGTTGGAGCAAATGATCTTTGATAAGTTCCCAGGTTTAAATTTTGGTTTATCTGTACTGTCGGCTTTTAGATTGTGGCACGATATAGAAAGGGAAAGAATTCCGAATCCCAAATAATATTGAGCATCATCATTCATTGTTCGGATACATCGAGGGCTGTTTTCTTCATTTCTCGTCGCAGCACCATCTTGCTCATACTACTAGTTTGTCTCATCTCTTTCCGGCACTTGAAATGAACTGAAAAGTATATTACAATTTCAAATTTTATGGAAATTTGTTCATATGCAGTTCAAATCTTTCTTGCTGTAGACAATTGTTCGTATCTCAAACAAATATGGCTGGAGATGATTATTCAGAAAGGACTGGAGGTTTTGCTTCATAAGGTTGTCTCACTAAGTATAGTTGAAGTGAATCTTAATTCGTACCGTTACCACAAACAAACTAAAATTAAATGTAAAAAACAAAAATTTAGATTTAATTAAATGTCAATCCGTAACTTAGGAAAAACCTTAGGCATCGTTATACTGAACTTCTTGGTAGTGAATTACAAATCGTCCGGTTCGAATCAATGTTAAAAACTGCCAATAAAAATTAGCTTAATACAAAAAAATTGCTGACGAATGATATCAGCAAAGTGCCGCGCAGCCAATTGACTAGGGATAATAATTATTAATAATAATAATGTTTATGTTGAAAATATTACATTATTATACATTAAACACAATAATAATAAATATTAAATATATTATTATTATTATTATTATTATTATTATTATATTATTACCGATTCGGAAAGCCGAGACCGCTAAGTCGTTGATGGTGGTCTCGGAATGAAGAATCTTGGTTTCGAATGCCATCTCGGGCATGATTGTGTGTGCTTCGTGTGTTGTCTGTGTGTATAATGGGTTCATTGTGTCCCCTGTGGTTCGCGTTAGGAAGGGCATCCGGCCGTAAAAACATCGCCAAATCAGGACAAAAATGGAGTGTGCAGAAAATAAATAAAAACTGAGCCCGCCCCCATTAGCGCCGACACCACACAAACAGGAGAAAGGGAAGTGTTTGAAAAATATAACATTGTGTTTCAGGGGCCCTTCAAAAGCTAAAGCAATGGTGGTGTATGAGTGATGATATGGAGTAGATGATGACGATAATGACGATGAGGACAATAATGATAAAGAAATGGAGGAATCAGAGTCGGAGGAAGCGGCAGAACCCCGAGAAAAACACAAGAGAGACATCTTTGTCCATCACAAGATTCCACTTGAATTGGCTGGAGATGAAACCAGCCACATGAAGCATATACGCTCATCAAACTTATGTCACGAAAGCCCTCCTCTCATCTTAAGGCGAGTAAGTGGAGGTGACGCAAGGTTTGTAGGAAGCCAGGGCTCTCGACTACATTAATGGTATTCGCAGTCAATTACGGAGGCGAGCACGGAGGTGTGGGGCGGAGGGCCAGGGGTGGCTGGGGACGGTCTAGGGCGGTCCTTCGGGGGTAAGGGCTCCCTTCAGCCCTTTGCATGTTTCTTTGGCCACAAAGGATTCTAGTGGCGTGAAAAGGGATCTCTCGAATAATGGTGCTAGGAAGGAACAATTATTAAATTTAGTATTGCCATTTGATCACTAGTTAATTTACCGATCAACATTGTATATGAATTGATATTGATTGAATTGAATATCTTATCTAAGGTGCAGGTAAGCTGAATTTATCTCTCTTTTCTTTCTTTTTGTTCTTTTAGTTCTTTCACTCGAGTTTTCATATGTGATAATTCACATAAGTAACTCTGGTAGTTTGAAAATTCTGGAATATATCGGAATAAAAAAAAATTGATTGGATTTTGGAAATGTCCGTTTCAAGAAATATAATAAAGAAAATATTCACTACGTTCTCTAATCTGAAGTAACGTTAATATGTTTTATGAAATATTATTAATACGTGGACAAAGTATCATTAATATAAGTATATAATATTTATTTTCGGATAAAACGTAATTATGAGGTCATTTCTTTTTTTATCAATATTTCTGTATATTTATAAACGAAAATGGGGAATACATACATTAATAAAAGCAAATAAGTAAACCAAGTAAGTAAATACGTACTGGAGAAATGAAATGGAATTATTTTTTAGAAAAGTCCAACACAGTCAATAACACATCAAATGACATAAAACGTATTTACATCGTGAAGGCATGTTTTCCGTGCACGGCGAAGGGAAAGCCGCTATCTCGGTGTACAGAGCGTTTCTGTGAAAGGGCTCCGCAGGCGGCGCTGGGAACGCGAGCGGCGCAGGGCGCGTGGGAAGGGGGGGCGGGGGCGGGGGCGGAGGTCGTGGGGCCGCCCGCATCGGACGGGAGCCGTGCCAGCCACGCCTTAATTACGCAGACGCCCCCGTGCGCCTCCCCCCGCCCCCCGGCCGGCCCGCCCACCGCCAGGCCACGCCCCGAACGCTCCCGCTAAGTCTCGCGCCGCCTCCGCGCGCGTCGCCCGCTCTGAGCCCCCCTCCCCTTCCCCTCCCCTTCCCCCTCCCCTTCCCCCTCCCCTTCCCCCTCCCCTTCCCCTCCCCTTCCCCCCTCCCCTTCCCCGCCCGGTCTTGCTTCCCCCTCTACCGCCTCTCGCATCATGTCCTCTCCTCTACCACCCCTTGCCCATCGACCACACCAACGCGCTCCGACCGCCGTTCCAGCTCCTCAGCCCCCATCACCCGCTCCTCCCTCGCCCCTGCCGCGCCTTCGCCTATCGCCCTTTCTATGTCCCACCCTGCTTCGTCCAACCCCGCCACTCCTGTCTGGAGAAGAATTCTAGCAGCCGGCTGCTCTGATCGGTAATTTCTCCGATATATCCACGCGAATGCAGGAGCAGTATCCTAACAAACGGGTATGGATCGCGCACGACCTTTCCTACCTCTCTCTTGTCCTATTCTCTCTTTTTTCACACACTTATACTAACATGCAGTACTCTACCACACATGCTGGGAGATCGGTCTGGAGCTTAGAGCTTGTTCTGGCTGGTGCGGTGGCAGATACATGGTTGGGGGAAATCCCGCTACCCGACTAGGTCGGCGCCGGATCTCGCCATCCAGCGGGGGAAGACCACAGCCACCTCCCGAGCAAATCATGCACTTCACTTACGGGAGTAATGACCCTAGTAGATGACGCGTCCGGAATCACTATCAACTCGCCACGCCCCTTCCTGCCTCGTCCTGCTTCCCCCTTATCCGCCCCTTCACGCCACATCCCATCTCCGTTCTCTTCCCTCCCTCCTTATGCTCGCCGACTACCCCGTCATCCCCTCAGCCACCGTTCGTTTCCTCCGCCAGCGCCCCGCCCACCGCCCACTCTCGCCCCTGCCACGCCTCAACGCAGCAACCGCGCTTTGCCGCCCCGCCCATCCACTGCGAGCCGCCCTGATTCTCGCCGCCCGCGCCCGCTCCGTGGCGTGAAGCCTTCATCAGTTCCACCACCCTCTCAGACCCAATTCGTCTCTTTCTGGAAGTTTTTCGACCTCCTCCTGCGCTCTTTCCCATCTTCAATTAACTTAACGTCTTTCCTCTGCTCTCCTTTTTTCCCTTCAGTATTCTGCGCTGGGTGCTTGTTTATGCCATTGTTTTCTGCTTGTTTATTTTCTCTCGGTTCGTAATTTTTGATCTCTTATTGGTCTTTTCATCCATTCAAGTTTCAGTTCTCTATAATTGCACATATTCCTCTTCTCTACCTTATTTTTCTGAGTTACTGCGTAATTACCCTTACATCTTTATTACCACCACTACTGTCACCACTACCATCACTCGTACTCTGCTACCTTAAACTACCTACGCCTACATCACTCCTACATTTTTCTCATCAATATTCTTCCACCATAATTTTTTGCTAGTTTTCATCTACTTCTCCCTCAGGTGATCAACTTTTTATATCATCGCAGCCACTACTTCGCCAACTTATCTCTTCCCAGGAGGACCGCTAAACAACTAATCACTTCCAGTACCGTGTTTTCACTTTCATTTCACTAACGCTATGTACCTTACGCTTCTCCTTTCCTCCCTTCCTTTATTCCTCTTTCAAAGGATGTGGTTACTTCATCATCTTTCACACATCCGTTTCCCTTCCTTTTCATGTCTTGGTCCCACAGGTTCATTTCATTCGTCACATTTTCTTCGAGGTTTCTTCATTTTTTTCCATTTTATTTTCATTTCCCCCTTCCTCCTCGTCTCCTACACCGCACGAAGCTCCGCCGTGTGTGCGGGGCCCGGAATCTGGTCCCTGCGGTGCGCCCCGTCGGGGCTTCGCCTTATCCTCGCCATCTGCGCGCTGCTAATTCGCGCTCCCCGCAACGAGAGCGCTCGGCTGAGGATAAGGCTGATTAAAAAAGCCGCGCACCTCGCCGCCTCGGGATGAGGACGCCAGATGCTCCGCGACACAGGTACGCGGATCCTCAGGTTAAAGGCTGCGCCAGGTACTGCGGTGCACGACGCGTGTACCGTCGACATTCGTATGCGGAGAAAGGCTTTAACGAGGTTAACATCCCAGACTCTTTTAAGGCGGTAATGCTAAATGATTTAATTTGGGTTTGCCTAGACAAAGATTTTACACTCACATCAATTACGTAAAAGTAACACAAACATAACGTTTCATTACGTGCAACAGATCCTTCTCTGAAACCATACTGTTTGCGCATAATAATACTTGAATTCAATTGCTTGTCTCCAAATTCATACGCAGAGTCCTGTGTCCTCATTTACACTTGGATTATGTTCTACATCTCCAGATCTGAATTTTGTACCAACGAGGCAAATGACAACACTTTTAAAAGCTACCAGAAGATTGCTCAGAAAAATTTCCAGGAAGGATCATATTAACCGAAAAATCCGTTATAGAAAAAACATTAATCCTTGATAAGATTTAATAAAGGGCAAATTCGGATGGATATCGTGACCGATGAAAGAACACTATCGTCAAAAAAGATTGCCATAATTTTATTTAAAATATATTAATTAATTTAAAATAAATGTTCGAACGCATTATGTACACTCTCTGAACGTGTGAGTCTTTAGCATTGTATGCTCTACAGTTGCAAGCTCTCACGTCCCATTTTCACATCAATGGCCAGTTATATTTTACATTGTGACTGATGTAAAAGGTAAATATGGACCTCCAAAGTTGTCCATTACCGATCCCATCTCTCATCCCTCGGTTCATTTCCACCTGAAATTCAGCAGGTTGGCATCCGGTCGTAAACTTGTCTCCAAGATCGAGCCGTATGTGACCAAAAGAAGCGTGAATACGCGGGTGAAAGACTGCTGTGTATTACGGCGCACAGCGTGAAACAGCAAAGCAAGCAGAGTCGCGGTAGTAATCCCCGGAGACGGCGGCGAAGCTCTCTGCGCGCCAGGTGAAGGGCGCAATCGGGCGCGCGCCCTCGGGCGAGATTCCTTCGCCCTTTCGAGTCAAGGGCCCGCCGCGCCAGCCGCAGCCACGGAGGGCGGAGGGCGTCAAGGCGGCGGACTCTCGGCGCAAAGGGCAGAGGACGATGCGCGGAATACGGCAAGCCCTGGGAGGAGGGAGGAGGACTGACAACGGCCTTCGGTGCACGGAGGGCGGAAAGCAGAGGGTTGATTGTGACGAAATGAGGGAATGCAGGATGGAGGAAAAGAAAGAAAGAAAGGGTGGAGGGATCAAGGCCAATAGCGTCAGATTTGTGGCTGTCGATAAAGGATAATCGACGGAAGGGATATACAGTGACCAGTGGCAGGAGGGAGGGGATTGACAACGGCCTTCGGTGCACGGACGGCGGAAAGAAGAGGGTGGATGGTGACGAAAGGAGGGCGTTGGGAGCACGATAAGGAGAAAGAACGATAAAGTATAGTGGGGATGAAGGCGGATAGTTTCAGACTCCTGGCCGTGGATAAGGGGTGTCGACGTAAGGGAGAACACGGTGAGCAGTAGAATGTCGGAGGAAACTGACGGTGGCCGTCGGTGCACAGTTGGAAGAGAGGGGATGGTGAAGAGAGTGGTGGGTGAGTGGGGGGCGAATGGCAGCAAACAGCGCGCAATGTGCAAAGGGCAGGGAGCGGTGGAATACGGTACGTGGTGAGAGACGGGTGTAGGACTGATTGCGGACGATGGAGAACGGTGGGTGTAGTGCAGAGGATGATGTATAATGAATGATGAAGTATAATAATAACACAGAGAGAAGAAAGTGAAGGGACTCGGGTTAAGGGCAGGGAAGATGGAAGATGAAACCGCAGACGGGCTCCAAAAAGTAACGATGTGATTTCAAAATGAGAGAGGAAAATGTGAGATCGTGTGGCCACAGATGGGAAGGAAGAATCTGAGGAAAATGGGGAGAGTCGAGAGCGGGGGTGGGTGAGAGAGGCAAAGAAGAGGTGCGATTGGGCGGAGGCAACCGGCTCGCCCACGCCTTCCACCTGAATCAACAGGGCCTTCTCCGAATGGCAGAGGTCGAGCTTGGGTTCTGGGGCAGACGTGGTGGCAGACGCTCCGTCGCCACCTCACATATATACACAGATCCCTTTCTATAAATATAAGTGGTCAAAATAACTAAGCACTGTGAAAATGCTACGATATAATTTAATTATAATGAAGGTAATTTATCTAGGCGGGTAGCTTTCCAACTGTGCAACTCCACTCCGCGGTCACAGTTCGCATTTTATCTCCTAATACGGAGTTGGTAAGGTCGGAGGATTGGTACTTAAATATCAAGAAAGAGAAAAGCATGGCAAACGCGGGAATGATTAGTGATGGTCACTTATATAATGTGAACGAGATTGTTACGACGAATAAAATATACTTGCTTTCTCTTTGAATTCAATTCAATCAGTATTGATGTTTTGAATCTGATTACATGTAACAGTCTGCAACCATTCTGAAATCTGACTATTATGAAATCGTAATGGGAAGTAATAATTGACATAACTCGTGCTTTAACAATCTACCCTTAACGAACGTGCAAAATACATCTCGAATCCGGAATATTTTTCAAATATAAACCACAATTTCTAGATCAGTTTTTATTTATTTTATACGGTAAGCATTTTTTCCTTTTTTCTTCCTGTATTGACGACACATATCCAGTCTCACAGCACAGTTTATTAACCAAAAAAAAAAAAGAAACTTACCTCTACCACTACATAGTACTGCTGTAATAACCTCAGCCAAACTACATTTTTTGTCACAATACTCTCAGAAACTGCTAACGTTCCCATTAGCTTACTACCGAAACGTCATCTGTTTTTACGCTCACACTACCCGCACGAATTTTGCCCAGTTTATTGCCTTGCAACGCGAAGAGCGCGGGCGGAGAAGCCGCGGTGCGGGCGGCTGCCAGCGCTGCACCGAGCGAAAGGCTTCCCCCGCGGCGCCAAAGAGTTTGGGTTTCAGCTGCTAATTGGGCCGCGAGCCGCGCACTTCTGCCACAGTCATAATTATCCTCCGCAGCGCGCGTTTGGGGCGCTGCAACGGCGGCGACACGGGCAACAGGAGCCTCGCCACGAGCCGCCTGAGGTGCGAGTGGCGCAGGGGGAGGCAACCCCTCTGTGCCCGCGAGCCGCCAAGTCAAATCCTCAAATTCTCGCAAACTGCGAATATATTCAACCTATCCTGTATTCAACAAATTTAATGTATTACTTAAAATAATATACTTTTTTAAATAATATATCAATATATTATTAAATATACTGCACCAACTTCCATAATTGTATATTTTTTTGCCAATGCCACTGTTCGTTCTATTATTTGAAATACTCATAATTTATAAAATTCCTTAACGTATCTAAATGTGCTCCTCTCCATCATTGCCAAATGTAACTACTTGATTTGACAAGCCTTCAACGTTTTTGTGATATTTTTGCTTTGATGTAAAAGCAATGTAAATATTTATCTCAATAATTTTAAAAAATTCCATTTTTTTATGTTAATTTGTATACCATTCTCAACCGTTGCCATTGTATTGCTCTTGACAAGGCACGTACTAAACGTGCGAAACGTTGAGCCAAAATAAATGTATTTGAAGTTTTAATTCCTGAAGTCAATATTGATTGATCCTTTATGGTCAAAAATATATATTTATTCGTACCATCTACGCATCCAATTATATTATTAAATGTATAACAATCGCTAATCAGGCGCCCGTGGTGTTGTGACGATATGTGGCGTCTCAAATAACGCGCCGAGACGGCGCCAAGCGGCAGTCCTGAGTGTTATCGGGGCGGCGAACCAGCGGGGGGGCCGGCCAATGGAGAGCAAGCGGCCAGCAAGCGAGGCGGCCGCTGAGAAGCGACGCTATGCGGCCGATTGGAAGAAAGCCGGACGCAGCCACCGAAGAGACAGACAGTGTGTGCGGAAATTCCAGAGAGATTAAGAGTGCGTTTACGATTAGCCCATTGTTCGACACGGTGTTTTGGAATTTGGACCTTATTGTGGATTAACGGTGAACTGCGTTTGTGTTGGAAAATCTCCCGGTATAACGATACATTGGAGTAGATTCTGGACATTGTTGTGGTTGCTAGAGATGTCACTGTTTGTAAGGAAATTGTCTGCGCTTCATTAAAATTGTGCTGTCGTCTTCTGCTGTGTTTTTCCTGGATACAACACGTGGCAAGCATAGAATTTGCGTCCCTATCAGAATACTTCAAATTAGGGTGGTTGTTATTTGCTTTAGCGGGTATACTCTAAATAGCGCGATTGTGAGGGGCGTCCTTGGCATGCGACATACCCGCCTTACCGTAGATACGCCTCATGTATAATATTATATTTTTAAATCTAATAATTTTATGAGTATGTCACTGGAACTCTTGATAGCAATCTTGGGATTTTCAAGTAGATTTGTTCAGTGAAGACACACGTTCAGAGTACTGTCGAGTTTAGCTCAGACCCAGCACTCCCGCGGCCTCTGCGTCGACTGACCAAGAGGCCGTAGGGTCCCGGCGGTGGCGGGTTTTCGACACCAGTCACATAGCTGGGTCGAATGGAGCCACTATCTCGAGAAGAATTCTAGTTTTTGATTGCAATTTTTCATGGTTTTCCGTGACGTCTACCCAAGTTGGCGGGTTCAAACCCGATCGAAGCCGTGGATTTTTAGGGGCGAAAAAATTCTTCGTACGCCTTCCTTCGGAGGGGAAGTAAAGCCGGCTGTCCCATGTTAGTAGATTTACTAGCATGTAAAAGAACCTCAAGCCTAAATGACGCCTCTGAGCTAAATTCAAATCGCCTGTTTCGTCGCCTCAGTAATACCTTCTTTTAGCTAGTTGGTGAAAGGAGCGTAGCGAAATTTGCGTGGTCAGACGGAAGAGCAGGCCTCATGGCCTGAGTCTCGCCACGTAAAATAAGGCATCAATTCAATTCAATTCAAGAACACGGGAATGCCGGAGCAGTATCTTAACAAAATGAGTCACCGACCGCGTGTGATCTTTCAGGCCCTATTCCTTGCCCTATCCTCACCCCTTACTTACACACACACACACACACACACACACACACACACACACACATACACTTACATGCAACACATTACCACACATATCGGGAAACAAGTTGGGAGCTTAGAGCTTAACCCGGTCGGGGTGGTGCCCTGCTGGTAGGAGTAGAGTCCCTAGATACGGAGAGTAACGCATTCCATTGTTCCACCGGTCCCGCCATTTTATGTTCATTTGTCAGAAAAATGGAAACTGCGTCGTATTCTGTATGTTGAGAACCATGAATCTACCCCAAACCAATATTAATGTTTTGAAAATCATCATAATGTCACCAATTATTTTAATCTCCCTTCAGTTACTGTTTGGTGCCTGACGGGGTTGTCGGATAAGTGGATATTAAATGGTGGCGGATGCTCTACTTTCTGTATCTAGGGACTCTAGGAAAGAGATACCGGGGATAAAATCAGTCAACGTGGGTAAACGTGTATGTTGGTGCCAAATCGTATCATACAGCGAAAGGCGAACACCGCCACCTCCCGATGAAAACATACGTTCACTATTTTAGTTAGTTAGTTAATGCCTTATTTTACGTGGCGAGACTCGCGCCATTAGGCCCGCTCTTCTGCCTGACCACGCAAATTTCTACTACACTCCTTTCACCACCTAGCGGAGAAAGAAGGTATTATCTCGGGCGACGAAACAGGCGATTTGAATTTAGCTCAGAGGCGGTCATTTAGGCTTTTACATGAAAGTAAATCTACTAACATGGGACAGCCGGCTTTACTTCCCCTCCGAAGGAAGGCGTACGAAGGATTTTTTCGCCCATAAAATCCACGGCTTCGATCGGGTTTGAACTCGCGAACTTGGGTGTGACAGTTCGGTACGCTAACCGTTACACCATCGAATCCGAATTTTAGGGGGATAATGACCACAGCAGTGGATGTGCCCGAAATATCAATCACACAAAGGTTGTTTTGTAAGTAAAATAAAAAATAAAATAACATTGAACTTCAGTAATCATGACCGACACAGTTTATAGCGTTTCAGACGCATTAAATGGTTTTGCGGACTGCAGTTTGTCGACCCCTGGGGTTAAGAAATAATTCTCTTCCTCTGGTTGTAAGGATTCTTTGAGAGGGAACTTTTGAATACACCCTAAATTACGTAGGTACACACTTTTCATTTCGCTTCGGTATGGTATGAAGGAGCTGTTAAATGTTTCGCGACACTGTGTCGAAGAAACAATTACCTCAACAGTTGACATTTTAATTTTAGTGAATTAGAAACTCCAGCGGAGAATTTTGCATTACTTTTATTAAAATAAACACATGTCTTCATTGTCATATGTCCTGTAGAGAAACCCTCAGGAGGCTATCAGGAATATTTTGTTTGGATCCTGTATTATATTACACTTCACTATTATCATTTTTTGTTTAGTTAACTAAATATGCTCATTAATTCCATGAAAAATCGTAGATTTTCTATATGTTAATAGCATGCCTGCAATTAAAACTCCCACACCTACCAATCAGAATTCAGAAAACAGCAAAAGTGTTTCTTTAAGACATTGTTATACAGATGGCCAAGGTATTTCCAGTCGGCCATGGAGAAAAACTAGTCGTGCTAAAAACAACAAGTAATTTTACACCTTTAGTATAGCCGTTTTCAGGCTCAAATGGTCCCAGAGAAAGTGGATCATACCAACTTCATGAATATCATCCGTTATACTAACGGCATTGTCTTAGGGACTTTTCGTTTCACTTTAAGTTTAGTACATTTCAGAGGAGTCAACCGTCAACGAAACTCCCCATGTGTTGGCACATACACGCCGAAAGAGACTTTATTTAGCTGGGGTTGGCATCTTTTCATTTGTTTTATTTTCTACCAACATGTTCAAAACTGCACTCTTGCACGCTTAGAAGCTGGCGTAGAAGCATATTTACAATTTTTAAATTGAATTTGTCGTTTTGATTTGATATTCTCATCGCATTATTTGTTTTTGAATTTTTAAACGAGACAGTGGAAACAATGCACGAGAGTTAAAATGATGCATGCAAATCGTGTTAAAGTTAAACAGTGAATATTAAATAGTGCAGCAAGATACAATGTTATTGCTCTATATGATAATTTGAAAGCGAATTAGAACGAGAATGGGATTATGAAAACGAATTTCGAACGTACATGTGAAGTGGCATATTTATTTCAGGTAAGATGTTTATGAAACATAACAACCAACAAATCTTAAATTTTTGTACTATGGAATAGATTATTTGTGCATTACCACATGCAGGTATTTTGTATATCTTTGGTTATATCTATAAATTGGGAATTGTAGCACACACGGTGATTGAACCTATTTTTAATTCATGGTGTTTGGTCTAATAATAAAGCCATATGTGAAAAAATTAACATTACAAATGTATGTGTATCTCTAAATGCAGTTCATATCGACTTCACAATATTTTTTCAGTATTGTGAAGTCAGTACTCAATCAGATCACTTAGATGGTTGTGAAGAAAGCAATTGCAAGATTCATCTATAAAAAACTCATGATGGTAACATTCAACATATGAGTGTATATTTTTATTCTTTGTATTGGGTATAGTTTGCAAAGAAGAAATAATAGGAAACACTCTTTACAGGGAAAGTTCTTCAGAAAAAGAAATTTGGGAGAATATCAGAGGCAATTATGATACATTCTTTTTCCAAGGACCTTAAACTTCTTTGTTCAGAATTCTTAAAAGAATTTTGTTTGGAAAATCAAAGTAAGTATATTGTTTATAGAGGTAAAGATGATGTAAATTATCCAGGAGAATTATTTTTGTCAGCCTTATTAGTAGTAATAATAATATCAATAGTAAAAAATAATAACAATGATATCTGTCAAAGAGAATTGCTTCAAACAATGTATGACAAGGTACTTTGCTCTAGCAATTCATATTCAATAAATCATATGCATATTTACATTGCTTTGAACATACAATTACTGATTACATATTTTGATACTTTCACACTCCCATGGGATATATATTTTAGTATTTTAAATGTGGGACAGTATTTACTATGTAAACCTACATTATATTATACATTACACTATGCAATACTTTTGTATAGTATTAATGTAATTATATAACTATTATATTTATTAAAATTTTTTGATATTTTACAGTCATGGCTGACCCAAGAAAGGAGTGTATGTAGTACACAATGAGACCGAAGATTTATGAAGCCAGGCCAGAAAGCCCATGAGCAGATCTGTAATGTAGATATCATAAGTTAAATAAGACCAATACTGCTAATGTTCTGTGCAACATGTGAACATTTTAAAATATTATTGTCAGGATACATGGTAACTGCTGTATATTATTATTCTTGCATTTTAATTTTCATCTTTTTCATTTTCACCTTCATATATTCTATTAAAATGATTTAAGCAGTTATCATATAAATATTTTTTTTCAAGTGTTAAAAGTAATTAACAACAGGGTATAGTTGATAAATTGCAGCGAACTGAAGGGCAGACTGATTCAAGGCTTACTCCCTAATGCAGTTTCAACTGAAAATATGTG
This sequence comes from Acheta domesticus, assembly GCA_031308135.1. Classification (NCBI taxonomy): domain Eukaryota; kingdom Metazoa; phylum Arthropoda; class Insecta; order Orthoptera; family Gryllidae; genus Acheta; species Acheta domesticus. The sequence continues at coordinate 12,369,092 of JAHLJT010009419.1, read as the reverse complement.
ATCTCAGTCAAAGTGATTCTTCAATAAGAATGTCCTTAGAAAATCTTGCTACAGAATGGAAAGGCCAGAAACCTTTGGAAGCAGGCTTTTAAAACGGTATCTTAATTATCTAAATTCATTGACACATTTAACACAAGGAAATGAGATTCAATATCTTAAATTTAATAGTGTTATGAATTACATTATTTTAATTTTTTAAGGTGTCAACTTTGGACAAATTGGAAAATGCAGTGGAGTTATTGGAAAAAATGCAGAGAAAATTAGGTTGTGTATAGAGAGAAAGGATGGGTATATTGTGAAAACAAATTGTACATCTGATCAGGGGCAGTGTAGATGAAGCTTTCACAACAACCTTTAACTGTAAAAACACTTGTTTGCAACTATTGTGAAATAAATTTACTTGGTAAAAAAATAAATAGTGTTTTAACTCTTCTTCCTAGTTTTCACTGTGTGAATGTTGAGATTAAATGTATTATTGTAATAATGAAATGGAGACAAATAAAATTAAGAAATACTCTGATTTTCAATTTTTTTAAAATATCCCTCCATTCATTCTATATTATATCAATCATTAACAATCTTTGTAAGAATGGTAGTGTATTCCTCTAAAGCTTTCTAATTAATTTGCATTTTAAAATGAAGTAAAACATTAAACCTCTCATGTTTCAACATTATGAGTTTCAGAAGAAAACTATCAAATAATCGATCCAAATGATAATTATTTCAATGTTTCAAACATTCAGTTGATTAAAATAACATTATAATGAGAGAAGTTCCTGATGGCAGATTTCTCGTATTGCGTATGTTTGAATGTAGCGCCGATGTCTAGCTTCATGTACATTTCAAGTTGGCAGGGCGAATGGCCGCCATATTGAAAAATCTAGGGACCAAAGCAAGCTGAAATCCCGTATAATCGTTATGTAATACTATATATATAATATGTTCTCTTCGAATTAACACATCTCAGTCATCACTTTTTGGTAAAACTCATTTCAAATTATAGAACATTTGTTGCAAAAACTAAATATTTCTCAGCAAATATTAACACAATTGGACAATTAAAACTACTTTTCGTATAAGTAAATCATGTCCCAACGAAAAGACGTAATTTTAAAACTTAGCTTACAAGTCATTGTTATCGAGCCATTGTTGAATTCCAATATGATATTCCGTAAGGGATAGTAATTTTTATTTCATTAATTTCAAATACGTTTTTAAATAACTTTTAAAAATAATGTGTGAATTATAACAAAAGTTCGAATGTAAGAAAAGAACAAAACATTGAAATAGTACATAAAATTCTAACTTACGAAGCATCCACCTGCCTGAAAACGCCTTACGTTCATGAAACGCAGTAAATTTGGAGCGGTGTGAGAATGTTTGTTGCCAAATTGCACAAAACATACTCATATTTTGAAAATTTAACATGACGTTATTTGAAGATCTGTTTTTGAGAAGCATATGTCTTTAAGAAACCATTGCATCTTGACAATTGTAGTTTTTGGAAGACGAAAAATGTTTAGTTTTTTAAAATTCTTGAAAAATCAGGAATTTTAATGAGCATGAGACCTGCACCATTCTCTTAAGTGTTCTCTACGCTATCTAAGGCCTAAATTTAATCAAAAAACTTTGTACCGTTTTTAAGGAAAATTGAATAATAAAATAAAAATTGCCTGTGTTCGACACAAAATTTTGCAAAGAATACTCAAGTTTCTGAAAAATTGAACATGACATTATTTTTCGTTTATATCTCTTGTAACTGTCATGACATTTCATATTATACTGGAATGTGTGTTAGTCACGGGTGGTCTATAGTTGGATAATAATAAAAAAATCACACGCCATCAAGGATTATGCTCTTCAATATGATTTCTTGTATTACGCTCTTCAATACTCAAACTTGGCAAGCTCTGATGAGGAAACAACAAAGTTTCGAAATGTTGACAGACGATGAGTTCTTACAATGAAATGACCAAAAACTATTAACAATTCTTAGATTTAATGGTGTGGTGGTGAATTCAAGAAAAACACTATTAATTGCACAAAATTACACTGAAAAAAAACACCACAGCACACTGAGCTCTTGCTCGTAACAGAAGTACCTACGACAGATGACGGCACGCTTCTGGCACGCGACGAAATCTGCATGCACGAGGTCACGCACACAATTTAAAACGACTACTTCAGTTGTCGGGTGTGGTTCAAAAAAAAAAATTTTTAGATCTTCTTGAAATAGGAGGAAAACAGTTTATGTAGTTTATAAGCGTCATTGTGAAACTGAAACTACTAGAGAAGAGCTCACGCCCAACAAAGTACTGTACTTTAATCAAAAATATTAACTCCGATATGGAGATGCATATTGCCAGACCCGTATTAGGTTTCACCAACACTACAAAATAAAATGTCCGAATATTTTGTATTTCGGTTTTAATTAGAAACAATGCCGCTTTTCAAAAGACGTGAATAATAAAATTACAAAAACACTCATTCATATTTATAAATAAAGTTTCACAATTGACGATGGGAAGTTGTTGATTCAATACTCAAAACATGATTGCATTTGAAAACCGGTAGAAAATATTTAACATCTATTACTTTCATTAATGTTTTCAATGTATTAATTAGTAATTACATTAAAGTCACAAATAAACATTGAAATTTTCACAATACGAAAATAGTGGTCACCACACGCAGGTGTGCCTAGCGGCCACAGGGCGTGTCCTCTCAGGGTGCACGAGGTTCACGCATGTTTTCCTGACCCGTGTACTCACTCACACATCCATACGAGCGACCACACCCTAGTGCGTGTGCGCGTATCTCTTTTGGCGTGTATCATCTAATAAAGTTTGCTGGGGCACACGCAAAATTACTTCGCAGGAGCCCATCCCTCTTTGCCACGCCTCGCCCATCTTGCCCGTCTCTTCTCTGCCTGCCAACCCTCTCCGTCGTCGCCCCTCTCCCCGCCACCCTCTGACATCCACCTCTCTCCCTGCCTCCCCTCCCCCCGCCGCCATACTGCCCGCGTCCTCTCTCCTCACATGGCGACTTTGCCTCACAAACGCCTCATCTCTCAACGCCACACCTCTCCCTGCTTCCGATCTCCCCACCGTCCCTCCCCCGCTTCTCGCCCTGCTGCTCCTTTCCCCCTGCCACCCCCTCTCTCCGTCTCCCGTCTTCCTGCAACCCCTCCCCTCACTCCTCTACATCTCTCCCTGCCGCCCCATTTCCCGTCACTTTCTCTCTGACCCCCTCTTCCCACCACCCTTCTCCCCGCCTCCTCCCTTCATCCCTCACGTCCCCGTCTCCCTCTCACCACCTCCTCTCCCTCTTCACCTCCCCTCTCCCTGCCTCCCCCTTTTTCCCTCCCCTCTTTTCGCCCTTCCTCATCCCATCTACCTGTAGGTCCTCACAAAGCGTATCTTCTCCAAGCATTAGCTTTCCCCGCGTGGTCTGTCTCCTCCCCGCCAGTCCTCACCTCGCTCCTCCCCGTTTCGTTCCTCCCCGCCTCGCCACTCCCCTCCGCATCCTGCCTCTCCCCCGTCCCACCCCTCCTGCTCCCAGTCCAATTAGAGCCATTACCCTCCGAGCGGCGGCGTTTCTTCGCGGCGCCGAAGCAGCGAACGCGCAGCCGAGAGAGACGGAGGCGGCGGAAGCGGAAGTGAAAACAGGTGGCGCTAGCGGCCAGAAGGAGCTCTGCACACTGGGCGAAATGACACTCTCTTCAGCGACGATGGTAGTCAACAGGAAGTTACGTCATCTTTTTAACGTATGGGTGAAAACATATAGCGAGGCATGCACCTCATTTCAGTCATTCAGTTCATTTTTACTTCCAAATTTTTAATTGTATAAAAACTGGGAGTACTCTTGTTTATTAATATTATTCTTTATTATTATAACAATCTTGCTTTACTATTGTATTACCTTTTGAATATTGTCTAAGATTATTGTATTTGTAAGTTGCCACCGGACAACAGTCCATTTGCAAAATAATAAACTCATTATTATTATTATTATTATTATTATTATTATTATTATTCAAGTCACTATACAGCGCGCCAGGAAAGTCTCTGTAGTGGCACCATGGTGCTGCAACAAAAATTCTATTGGTAGCTGCGCGCAAGAACAGAAAACGTAAATACCGCACTCACCACAATCGTAACAAAATCGCTTGAAGTGTTGTCCCCATCACTTGTTTCCCAGCGATCTGTTTGCTACAACATCTTTGGCATTTTTAATGGAGGGCCCCGTCTCCGCCGAGTGTGGAGAGACTTTCCGGGCGCACTGTATGTGATGCATGAAAACAGAGTAATTCAGACTACGTAGTATTGGAAAACACTATTATTATCATTGTGATTACTTTTATTATTTTAACGATTAAAATTAAATAATCGTATGTGTTTATTACTGACGAGTTGTCAGGCTTAAACATTGCTGTTTCGTCTGGACTATTGAGTACTGTTATTCGTGAGATGCCTGAAAGAAAAAAATACCAAAATCCCTAAAACCAGTCACATACAAAAAACAACTACACACTTTTATTCTGATCTTAGGTCCTTTATTACTTTTTGACTTAAATAGAAATATATTCTCATTTCGAAACTGCAATTGTAGGATGTAGAGTAAGATATATTAAAGTCTTTTTCATCATAAGTTTCAAATTATGTTGTTGGCCTTCGTTTCCTACGTTCGCGTCTGGTCCATTTCGGCCCAGTGGGGAGTGGATACGGAGTAATTTAATGAGGTCTCGCGCAAGGGATTTCCCGGCCTTCCCTGAGCAACACGTGGCTTCCAGGCAGCGCGCCCCGCGTTCTTCCCGCGCACTAATTTCGCCGGCGGAGCATTGAAATTACCTCCTCCAGATTGCTTTATTACGCTCCACAGCGGAGGCACGTAGGGAATCTCCTGGCTCGATCGGTCTCCGTAAATTATTCTAGGCGGAATCTAATGTCCCTGCATACGACTTCTTGCTTAAAGGCCTAGAGTAATAGATTGTACCATGAGGAGAAATTAGACGTTCGCAAACGTCCTACGAGGCTCTCCTAAGAGCTTGTAGCCAAAACTATGTTTTGAGAAATTGCAAAGTTTATGAAACCTCCATTTAATAACAGTTATAATGCAGTTATCCAGAAGCTTGTGATACCAGAACTGTTCCAGAAGCTTGTGATACCAGATATCAGGTCCAGAAAGCTTGTGATACCATGAACTGTTTGACAAAGTGTGTATTAATTTTCAGAATAGCGAAAAACTATATTATATGGTGTAATAAAATGCTTGCTTTTGTAATATTAAAACGAAATGTTCAAAAATTAAATAATCAATCATGACGGATCATTTAAAAACACCAATTAGGCCCCTTCATTAGGAAAAGGTTTCATAATGTTTATGTAAGACTAAGAGTAGATAACATATAACTTAAGAATCGATAAGAAACGATACGAAACAATAATAAAATATAAAATGCATAAGAAATATATTCTTCCCAAAATAGACGGTACGTCTGTGGTACTACAAATTTTGTCTTTTGAAATGTCTACTTACTGCTGTTCAAGCAGAGTGTAGTTAGTACCAATTAGTTATTAAAAGGTATTAAAAATGAGAACTCTAAGAAGGTACCTAAAATTCAAGCAGAACACAATATATTCGCAGTTATATTTGTTCCATTCAAGTCCTCTGACACTTCTTCAAATGACACGCCGAATGCAGCACTCATAAGATGACAATGTCCAAAATTCAGGAAGAAATAACTAATTAGTTTTAATCTAGTAAAAGTATTTCTCAACCAACGCCACTTTTAACAGAGGACGCATTTATTTCCGAGACATAACCAGAAATTCACCCAACTCTCCGGTAAGAAATTCTGTGGTTTTTTCATCGCCCTAACAAGCGGTTCTATCTTGTCTGACTCTTAAAAATGTCCGCTCTCAGGGAGAATTTCATTTACAAAACGTCGAGTTTGAAGATGCTCATTTTTTCAGGCAATGATTATTAATAATAACTTTTTCTTGTGCTAATTACTGAAATCTGATGCTTTGTGGATATCAAACGCGTCTTTATGATGGATTAATAATTTAATAAATTTGATGGTTTAAAAAATACTAACAACTGAGAACGTCGAAATAAATGACTAGTGTTCCAGATTGATAACTCTCAAATGTGTAAACATGATCACACTTGATCGTGTGTGATTTAGAAACATTTTAATATTACTATTTTTATTCATATTTTTCAGCGAAAATACAATTCGTGTCATCTCCGTGAAATATCCTTTCAAGACTTAATTGTAAAGATTGGTCGGATATGAGAGCTTCAGAATATCTTTAATAAGAAACATATATTTCCGGTTACAAGTCAAAATTCATCACTGATATCTAGTGTGTGTAACACACTGTTACTAGATACATCTGAGATACATATTTGTAAGACAGTTAAGGCTACAAGATTAAATCACTTTTTCGTTGCACCCATAGTGTGAGGTACGCGTCTCTCCCTAGATATTTTATTTAATATTTTTATTTCCTACACTAAACAGCAATGACGCGGAATTTCAGAATTCTTGCTCGACATCTTGCAGACCGCACCGGGGTCCCAGGAAACAAAAGTCTAGAAATGTTCCCTTCCCTCATAACGCAGAGCAGAAACCGGAGTCTGTGATGCAAACAGCACACGTTGCTTGGCAAAAGTTTACAATAGGTATTGCCCTAATTCCTATGCGGACGCCTGCCAGCGAGTTAAGTGAAGACAGGTAAAATGTTGGTTTTACCTCTTGCGAAGCCTAGGGGTGCGGCCGGCGGGTGTGGAGTCAGGTTGGGGAAGAATCACCCGCGCTCTTTGACCTTTGACAGACGCTTTTTTTGGAGGGGGAGGTTGCTCCAGCCTCAGCCGGTTTTGATAAAGACGAAACTACGGAAAACACGGAAATCGTCCTTATGGTCATTGGTAGAGTTTGGGCTTGCCTTGTCTATTACCCCTCTCCTCACATACACTAAGGAAATTTATGAGGGTATTTGTTCTGATCGTAAAGTGACTGGAATGATTTTTCACTCAATTCGCTCATAACTTGAGAGTCCCAGCGAAGTGAGCTCCCTTCTTAGATTCGTAGACGGTACGACTTACGAGTTGGGAAAAACTATTAGTGGCCGTATTCTGCAGTTAATACAGAATTCAGTACGATTTTCAGACCGTGAGTCCTCAAGATGTGAGGCCGAGACATTTGCAGCGCCCGACTGAGGACTTAAGAAACACTTCATATAATGGAAAAGCAGACTAGAATGATAACATGTCGACCTGGATGGACGAGGTGGCTAGAGCGTGTGCCGACTCAGCGCCTCGGTCGGAAGCGCCCAGGTTCGAGCCCCGCCGTGGGCAAGGTTGTTTGTCTCTTGAATTGTAGCTGTGTTGACGGTGAAGGCCTTGTGAGTCTCCTGACTACAGACCGAGGACCCGTCTAGTGAAAAAGGTTAATATGTGTCCCCATGAGGGACATAGTAGGTACCCAGCGTGGAAAGTTGAAATCGGCATCCCCATAAAGCTGAAAAAAAAAAAAACGGAACAAAAAAATCGTAGCACAAATCAGTAAACTCGCAACTACACAAACCGATGCACAAGCGAGGGTTTGGGCTTACTCGCCTCCACGATGCAGCCGGTTCGGTTAGCGGGCGCAAAGCGGAGGAGGCTGGGCTGGGCTGGGCTGACGAGGCGGGAAGGGCCGGCGCTCGATCAGCGCAGATTGGGCGGCGGCCGCCGAGTCGTAAACGGCGGCCAGCGCCCGTGACGAAGTGGCCGTCGGGAAGCTCTGCGGTTGAGCCCACCCGCCGCCGGCCCCTCCCCGCCACGGCCCCTCCCCGCCTCGGCCCCTCCCCGCCACGGCCCCTCCCCGCCACGGCCCCTCCCCGCCTCGGCCCCTCCCCGCCACGGCCCCTCCCCGCCACGGCCCCTCCCCGCCACGGCCCTCCCCGCCACGGCCCCTCCCCGCCACGGCCCCTCGCGACCGCGCCTCCAGCGCCACCCACCCCTGCCCTCTGCACCACTGCCACTCTCTACAGCAGTCCTGTCAAGGTCGATGCCACGAGCGGGAGTTCATGGCACGAGTGCCACGACGAAATCGCCCCTCCCAGCAGTTCATCACCCTACCACCAGAGACAACCCCATCCCTATTGTAAAACGGCGGGGTTACTAATAGTTTTCCTCTACCGACGCTAGTGGCGCAGAGAAGCTCGTGGCATGCTACGGTGCCACGAAGAATGCCACTGCCAACAGCAGAAGACCTTGACACCACTGCTCTACAGTCCTGCCCAGTCTGGGACCACGGGTCGGTGGTATAACGGTTAGCGTGTCCGGCTGTTCTACTCAAGTTTGCGGGTTCACACTTGATCGAAGCCATGGATTTTTAAGGGCGAAAAAAACAAACTTCGTACGGCTTTCTTCGGAGAGGAGGTAAAGCCGGCTGATCCATGTTGTTGATTTACTGCATCTAAAATACATTCAAACCCAAATGAAGCCTCTGAGATAAAATTATTCAAATCGCCTGTTTCGTGGCTCGAGTGAAAGCTATCGCCACTAGATGGTGAAAGTGGCTGTCGGATAAAGCGCACTCTCTTCGCATTCAATCTCCTTGCCGCGCGCCGAAGAGGTTATCTTTCTATAGAAAAAGAGTAGTGAAAGGCAGTTGCTGGGGAGACGCAGTTGAAGGCCGGCGGTTGTAGAACGCGGTGTTTGGTGCAGTTAACACGAGCGTAGTTAGTTCGTGGCGAACTGCCTTTTGTGTGTTCATGTACTGAACGTGAGACATTGGCGGCAAGGTCTTATTCTAGACTTGCCACAACCAATATGAGCTATTTAATGTACTGTGCTCTCTGTGATGTGATATTTGAAACTTGTGACAATGGCGGCACGTGCATGCACCACGCTTATTCTTAATCGCTCGCCATCCGTGTGATCTTTATAAGTGCGATGGTTTTCAAGCATTCAAAGGCGTTAATCAAGGGGCGCCGCTGAAATGCCATCGCGTATTCTTACTAACCAGTGACGCAAGTCATGTATTCCTTACTGTGTTTGAGTAAGGCAACCACGTGGTGCTACTGCATAACTCTTAACTGTGCGCAGACACCGTATTTACGTGTGCAGTTTAAAGACATTCATTTTATTAACTAAGTGGAGCTGGACTTCTCCAAAGTGATTTCTCTCTAATCTGTATGTCATTTGCTTTCAGTGAAAACATCTCATTTTAAAAGCAACTATGCTGTTATTGTATTATTCAGTATTTACAAGTATGTATCTTTTATATATGAGTCAGAAACTTATTCCATTAGCAAACTATGCTCTTATTATGTTATTTAGTGTTAAAAAGTTTCTAACCTTTTATTTTATGTGCGAACAATCTACTTAATGAATCATTTGTGTTTCTAAGTTCGTACTTCAAAGAAATTACATGTTCCAATAAGATTAAAAATCTAACTCAGTGAAATACTGCAAAGAGTAAATATACAACTGTTCACTAAGAAATTTACTATCAACCCACTGAGAATTAATGTAAACTTAAAACCCTTCTAATTAAATACACTGTTTTTATTGGATTGCTTGTTTGCTCTGGTTATTGGAGGGAGAGGAGTTTGAGTGCCACCAAAACCCCACCACAGTCCAATTGCTCACTGGCACTACAATCCCTTTCAGGGGCGGAGCGAAATTTCCGTTGTCAGACGTAAGAGCGGGCCTGGTCTAGCCACGTACAATAAGGCTTTAACTAACTGACCTGAACCTGCCCCGCGCTACCCTGCTTGCAACCGGCCCGGGCTTGCCTGCTCCGCCGATCCACTTTGCCACGTCCATCCATGTCTCCTCCGCCTTGATTTTCTTTCCATCTGCAACCTGCTGCGACGGCCACATATTATTCTTATCTACTTATCTTCAACAATCGTGAGATATGTGGCTTGCTATTAAAATTATCTGATATTATTTTGAATAATAATAATAATAATAATAATAATAATAATAATACTGAATAGGTGTATGCAAAATGTACGAAACGTCGACACGCAGATAAATAAACAACAAGATTCAGATTTCCTGGTATCTATTTGTGGAATGATCCTGTATGGTCCAGATCTGTAGCCTACGTCCCGTCCAGCGCAGCATCATTCTTCTTTTTCTTCTTCTTCTTCTTCTTCTTCTTCTTCTTCTTCTTCTTCTTATTATTATTATTATTATTATTATTATTATTATTACTATTATTATTATATCCCTTTCGCAACTCTTTTGTTAGATTGTGTTTTGTTAACTGCTTCGGCATTCTACTGACATTCATAAAAACAACTACAAAAAGAACTCACAATCAGAGCATCCGTCCTCTAGAATGCTCCTCCACACAGCGGCTTAATTTGACCTAGCTATCTAGCAAGTGTAAAACTTCCCGACACCATCGGGACTCTAACCCTGGCATCTCCCAGTGAGAGACACAGCAATGCCACCAGATGTAAAAACCGAGCCATCTCAACCGGTGCACAGTTCGTCGTTTATCACAGCATCATTGTTCTCGGCCATTTCACTATCCCGTTCCATTTTGTCACGGGAGTTGACTACATTCACTACCCTCTAATCTAGTGCTCGCCGCCGCGCCGCCCGTCGCATTCAGCGCACAGCGCCGCGCCGGGCGCGACCGCCTTCCGGCCGGCGGAGCGCAAGAACGCCAGCGGACGCGCGAGGAGTCGGCGACGCGCGCAAGAAATCTAGCGCGCGCGCGCTCGCTCGCCGCCCACCAGCCCGGCCCGCCCGCCAGCCCACCCGGCGGGTCTGACCCACCCCCACCCGCCCAGCCCGCCCCGCCCCGCACGCTCGGTGCCCCCTCGTCCGGTCCGCCCCGCCCGGTCCGCTTCGCCCGGTCCGCCCCGCCCGGTCCGCCCCCGCCCGGTCCGCCCCGCCCGGTCCGCCCCGCCCGGCCCGCCCCGCCCGGTCCGCCCCGCCCGGTCCTCCCCGCCCGGTCCGCTTCGCCCGGTCCGCCCCGCCCGGTCCGCCCCGCCCGGTCCGCCCCGCCCGGTCCGCCCCGCCCGGTCCGCCCCGCCCGGTCCGCCCCGCCCGGTCCGCCCCGCCCGGTCCGCCCCGCCCGGTCCGCCCCGCCCGGTCCGCCCCCGCCCGGTCCGCCCCGCCCGGTCCGCCCCGCCCGGTCCGCCCCGCCCGGTCCGCCCCGCCCGGTCCGCCCCGCCCTTTCTGCCCCGCCCGGTCCGCCCCGCCAGTCCGCCCCGCCAGGTCCGCCCCGCCAGGTCCGCCCCGCCCGGTCCGCCCCGCCAGGTCCGCCCCGCCCTTTCTGCCCCGCCCGGTCCGCCCGCCAGGTCCGCCCTGCCAGGTCCGCCCCGCCCGGTCCGCCCCGCCCGTCCGCCCCGCCCTTTCTGCCCCGCCCGGTCCGCCCCGCCAGGTCCGCCCCGCCAGGTCCGCCCCGCCCGGTCCGCCCCGCCAGGTCCGCCCCGCCCTTTCTGCCCCGCCCGGTCCGCCCCCGCCAGGTCCCGCCCTGCCAGGTCCGCCCCGCCCGGTCCGCCCCGCCGGTCCGCCCGCCCTTTCTGCCCCGCCCCGGTCCCGCCCCGCCAGGTCCGCCCCCGCCAGATCCGCCCCGCCCGGTCCGCCCCCGCCAGGTCCGCCCCCGCCCTTTCTGCCGCCGGTCCGCCCCGCCAGGTCCGCCCTGCCAGTCCCCCGCCCCCGCCCGCCCGCCCCGCCCCCGGTCCGCCCCGCCCTGTCGCCCCGTGTCGGTCCCGCCCCGGTCCGCCCCGCCCGTCCGCCCCGCCCGGTCCGCCCCGCCCGGTCCGCCCCCGCCCGGTCCGCCCCGCCCTTTCTGCCCCGCCCGGTCCGCCCCGCACGGTCCGCCCCGCCCGGTCCGCCCCGCCAGGTCCGCCCCGCCCTTTCTGCCCCGCCCGGCTCCGCCCCGCCAGGTCCCCTCCCGGTCCGCCCGCCCTCCGCCCCCGCCGGTCCGCCCTCCCCGGTCGCCCCGCCCTTTCCTGCCCCGCCCGGTCCTCCCCGCCAGGTCCGCCACTGCCGGTCCGCCCGGGTCCGCCCGCCCGGTCCGCCCGGTCCGCCCCGCCGGTCCGCCCCGCCTTTCTGCCCGCCGGTCCGCCCCGCCGGTCCGCCCCGCCCAGGGTCCGCCCCGCCCGGTCCGCCCGCCAGGTCCGCCCCGCACTTTCTGCCCCCGCCGGTCCGCCCCCCCAGGTCCCGCCCTGCCAGGTCCGCCCCGCCGGTCCGCCCCGCCCGGTCCGCCCCGCCCGGTCCGCCCCCCTTTCTGCCCCGCCCGGTCCGCCCCGCGGTCGCCCCGCCAGTGTCCGCCCGCCCGGTCCGCCCCGCCAGGTCCGCCCCGCCCTTTCTGCCCCCGCCGTCCGCCCCGCCAGGTCCGCCCTGCCAGTCCGCCCGCCCGGTCCGCCCCGCCCGGTCCGCCCCGCCCGGTCCGCCCCGCCCGGTCCGCCCCGCCCGGTCCGCCCCGCCCGGTCCGCCCCGCCTTTCTGCCCCGCCCGGTCCGCCCCGCCAGGTCCGCCCCTGCCAGGTCCGCCCCCGCCCGGTCCGCCCCCGCCCGGTCCGCCCCGCCCGTCCGCCCCGCCCGGTCCGCCCCGCCCGGTCCGCCCCGCCCGGTCCGCCCCCGCCTTTCCCTTGCCCCGCCCGGTCCGCCCCGCCAGGTCCGCCCGCCAGGTCCGCCCCGCCCGGTCCGACCAGGCGCGCCCCGCCCAGGCTCGCCCCGCAGGCTCGCCCCGCCCAGGCCCCGCCCCGGCCCGCCTCGAGTCCACCCCGCCCCGGTCCGCCTCCCCCTGCCCCGCCCCTGTCCGCTACGCCGCGCTCGTCCGCCCGCGCTAGAGGAGCGCGCGTCAATGCTCCGAACCCCCCCGGGATGGCCGCATCAGGGACCAAGGTAAAGAGGAGGCTGAGGTGGAGATCAGGAAGAGGGGGACACGGGGTGAATGATATGGCGGAGGCGAGAAGGGAAACGTGAACACAACAGTGTCCGTAATCTTCATGGCGGAAGGTACCAGGAGGGTGGAAGCCGGTGGCAGGTGTGGGGGTGACGGCGGGAAGTCTCGTTTTGGTCTAATGCCGGGCGCCGTCAATAACTAAGGTTATTACATCGTAGTGTAGTGTACGTTGTTTCCTCGGGAGTTGGTGATGGTCTGGTTCCCGGGAGTTGGGCGAGATTCCCCCGCAGACCTACCGTCTGCCAGCCAGTATTTGCTCCAACCCAGGTTCTCCCACCAGCAGGGCACCACCTCTCGCCTCGACACGCTCCTAGCTCCCGCCCGGTTTTCTAGGCTTATGTGGTGCTGTAGTGCTTGTATGTAAGAGCATGGTAAGTGTGTGTAAGTAAAGTTGTGGGATAAGGAAGAGGAAGGAAAGCGTCATTATATTACTGCTCCGGCTTTTCCCCTGCGTTGATCGGAGCGGGGGGGGAACGGAGGTGGGAAAGGACCTTGGGGCGGAGTGTGTGAACGGAAGTAGGGAGGATACAGGATAGTAGAAGAGAGAAGCAGGGACGGGAAGAGTTGGCGGTTTTCAGCGGATGAAGGCAGTGGTGCGAGCTAGAGTGGAAGCGGTGGCGGCGATGGAGTTGGCGAAGACGGACGCAGGAGCGGTGGCAGACTCGGGTGCGGAGGCGGAGGCCGAGGCGTTGTGGGCGACCAGCTGAAGTTGGTCCGAGCGTAAACACGTCCACGGCGATGGCTGCGGCGCGTTTATCTTATCACGGGTGCACGCCGCGCTTCACTCCTATACCGAATTAACACGCTATTCAGATCTCAGCGCCGCCGACGGGCGGCGGCACAGGCGGTAGACGGCCGTAGGGGCAGGGAAGAAACCGGCGCGTTTATGCAGGGGAGGGGCCGGCGTGGTTGCGAGCAACGCCAATGATTGCGATGACGGCGCGACATAAGAGCGAGGTGGCCGGTTATGGAATGTGAGAAGTTGTGCTACAGAATGGGCGGGGTGAGAAAGGGAGTGGTGAATGTATATACGCAGCTGTCTGGTGATAAAATAGCATGAGGAGGCTTTGCAAGGATGGGATATTGAGGGATTGATGGGACGGCAAACTTGCAAGTTTGTGATAAGTCGAAGGTGCGGGCAAAGTTTGAGGAGAAAAATTTGAAGATATCCCCTTACGTTATCAACAGTGGCGGAGACGCCAATGCATTGTTTCATTCCTTTTTGTTTCCGTTTCATTCCTTTTCTATTGTGTCCGTGATTCTGGTTATCTAATAAAACGATGAGATATACGAATGTTGAGATACAATGTGAACAGAAACATTGTGTAGAATAAAACGAGAATTGCCTAGAATCATAATCATTTTGATGATATAGCTCAAGATGATACAGTGGGGTTACATGAGACGAGCTGAATACGGAATTAGCAAAAAGCGCAGCACCAAAAACGCGGATCAAAATTGCAGGATGGTGAGGAAGGTAAGGCGAGGAATATACAGTGAACAATGACGTAAAGAATGCTGACCAGTCTCCTGTTCCTGAGAATTTGTTGTGGTGGTGATGGCAGCCATGTCGCAAAGTATGATATAACGAGACGGTGAGATGCAACGCAAAGTAAAGGCACAAAAACTGACGAAGCAACTGAGATGAGATTACTACGGAAGAGGGGAATACTCACAGATTAAGAACCCACGTCCAGTAATTAGCCCAAGATGGAAAATAAAGTGGAGAAACGGGCAAGAAGAGACATTGAAGCAACAAACGCAACATTGTCCTAAGCACATTTTGCCAGGAGACGAAAAAAGTAGCCTGACTGCAATTAACAGGAAATGGCAGTTAGGCCACTTTGTTCTCGCAGTAGAATGCAGTTAGGCCACTGTTGCGCTCGTTGCCTCAATTGGAGTGCAGACGATCCGAGTGTCCGGGTAGAGAAGAGGAATGTTTTTGGTGGGTATGTTGTGACTACGTTCCTTACAATCAGTGCAGTAGCAAAGGTACTAGGTAAACCAACAACAGATACAGTGTCAAGGATCTGAGAATATCGAGGAAAAGGGCAGAAACGATATACAGAAATGAAATTGCGATACGATGTCAACGGCAATACTATGGGACAATGAGAATACCTACGTGAATGTCTACGTAGAATAATCGGGTGATGAGATAAGAATAATGACGTGAGCGTGGCGGGGGGCGCGAGGGCAGCGGGGGTGGCTCGGCGGTGGTGGGCGAAGAAGGCAGGGAAGCCGGGGGATGGGACGAAGGAGGCGGGGAAGGCGGTGGTGAGGGAGGCGGGAGGCGACAAGGCGAAAAGCAGCGTAAGCGGCGTGGGCGGGGCGGCGTGGGCGGCGTAGGCGGCGTGGGCGGCGTAGGCGGCGTGTGCGGCGTGTGCGGCGTGGGCGGCGTGTGGGCGGCGTAGGCGGCGGGGGCAGCGTGGGCGGCGTAGACGGCGTGGGCGGCGTAGGCGGCGTGGCGGCGTAGGCGGCGTGGGCGGCGTAGGCGGCGGGGGCAGCGTGGGCAGCGTGGGCGGCGTAGGCGGCGTGGGCGGCGTAGGCGGCGTAGGCGGCGTGGGCGGCGTGGGCGGCGTGGGTGGCGGGGCGGCGTGGGCGGCGGGGCGGGCGTGGGCGGCGGGGCGGGCGGGGGCGGCGGGGCGGCGGGGGCGGCGGGGGGCGGCGGGGGGCGGCGTGGGCGGCGTGGGGCGGCGTGGGCGGCGTAGACGGCGTGGGCGGCGTGGGCGGCGTGGGCGGCGGAGGCGGCGTGGGCGGCGTGGGGCGGCGTAGGCGGGCGTGGGTGGCGGGGCGGCGTGGGCGGCGGGGCGGCGGGGGCGGCGGGGCGGCGGGGGCGGCGGGGCGGCTGTGGCGGCGTAGGCGGCGTGGGCGGCGTGGGCGGGGTGGGCGGCGTGGGCGGCGTGGGCGGTGGGGGGCGGCGGAGGCGGCGGGGGCGGCGGAGGCGGCGGGGGCGGCGGAGGCGGCGGGGGCGGCGGAGGCGGCGGGGGCGGCGGAAGGCGGGCGGGGGCGGCGGAGGCGGCGGGGGCGGCGGATGCGGGCGGGGGCGGCGGGGGGCGGCGTGGGCGGCGGGACGCGGGTGGGGGCGCTAGGGGCGAGAGGCTGTGTCCGGGCGTCGCCAGCAGGCCGTTACGGCGGCTGTGTTGCAGGCGATAATCCGCGCCGCCCGCGTGGAACGAAGCGTCCAGGGCGCAATTTGCTGCATCCCCTCGCCCCCCCCCCCCTCCGGCTCCGCCCGGCGTTTGTCTTCGCGACGGGGAGCGCCACTGTTTCGCTCGCTTGGCCCTTGCGCCGTCGCATCGCTCTGGATCTTGCAACGCTCTCTATTAGCGATGGGACATTCGATTCTCGCAATCCTCCAAGATACAGACTCAAAAAGAATCTTTTGGAGTTTTGTATCTTTTATCCGACTTGGAAAGGAGGAGGAAATGCTATTTCCTGTACATTGTTTTCGTTTTTCTTCGCCACAAATTTCCCAAATACACTTTAATTTAAATGTTTTAAGGCAAACCTGCGCAAAACTAGGGTCACAGCCAATGACAAAAACGTGTAAGTCAGTTTCCACCGGGACTTTCTGTTATGGGAAACCTAGTTTCGTGGATGGGAGTTCTGCCATCGTCCGTTCAACGAGATTGTATTGTCGCAAACCATTCTGTCAGCCGTTTAGGCAAAAATACTACATATCTGTCTGAATTTAATATTACTAATTATTACTACATATTACTAATTATTGTTTCCAGTCAACAAAGAGAAGCAATCGCTAGAGGATACAATAGAGACTTTTTTGTGTACCAACTTTATAAACAATCCCTTATAGGACCATAAACAGTACATATTTTGGAGGATTATGAAAGAAATTCAATAAAATAGCACTCAGCCAATTACACTGAGTGTGTTCGGGCCCACAGCAAAGCAGGAATAAATACGTTTATTTTCACAAAGTAAGGCAGAACAGTTAAGATGCGTAATCAGTAGGAGCGCGGCTGCTGAGCCGGCGAAATCACACCATCGCCTCTCCATCCGCTTTTCCACGAATTCTCCAACGGGCGGAGACTGCTCGCGCACGTGTGCGCCTCGCTATCTCTGCTCTCCCTCCGTCCGTTGCAGAGAAGCAACGGACGAAGACTAGAATGTTCCAGACAAAATCAAACAGCAATCCATAATTGGTCATCGCCATCCCCACCCCCTGCCGCGCGAGAGAGCCCATTCCTAATGTCTCTCTGTCGCTCAACCGAAAAGATTTAGTTCAATGAAAGGCACCGTGACAGATGGATGCGCGTGCAATGCATGTAATGTATTAATTATGCAATTTGAGCTGCAAAGAGCTCGCAGACATTCATTAATTCAACCGTGGCAGTGAGCATGTAAATTGTATCTGTCGCTCTTGCGTACAGTTTACGCCCGTAATTGTTACTTCAATTGTGCAACTCACGGCTGCTTCTGGTCGGCACTTTAAGGTAATTACTGCAGTGTACAAGGTCTCTGCAAAAAAAAATGCACGTGGACAAAGTGTAAATTGACGCGCCAAGTGAAATCTTTATGTTTATGTACAGTGTTCCTGTAAGTGAAAATTCAACAAATCTGCTAATTAAACCTTGCTTGTGCTGGAACTTTCCTTTGTATGTATCCTGCAAGTCCTGCTCCAATCCCACATGAGCTGTCAAAGGGTTTCGGGAGTACTGTACTTCATCACCATTAATCATACAGTCCACTTATAACATAACGTAATATGAGTACAGTAGCCCCGAACAGAGTTACTCGTGAGATGGTGGTGGTAAATTGCGCAGCCCAAGTTGTTTCCAAAACTTCAATTTGGTTCTCTTATAATTGTTCAATGCTTTTAGGTTGGTGTAAATTTTAAAGAAGAACAACTCACAAATTTAAATAAGAGTCATGCATGCAAGTCTTGTATGAATGGAAATATTAATTTTGTTCGTATATACGAGTGTACGAACGTATGAACTGGTTTTGTCTTCACTATGGTT
The DNA here is from genome assembly GCA_031308135.1 of Acheta domesticus. Taxonomy (NCBI): domain Eukaryota; kingdom Metazoa; phylum Arthropoda; class Insecta; order Orthoptera; family Gryllidae; genus Acheta; species Acheta domesticus. The sequence goes on along the minus strand of JAHLJT010009419.1, from coordinate 12,351,172 downwards.
TTACTTTTGTTCTTGTTGGTGTGTTATGACTTACGTGTAATATTGGCAGTGTAACAATTATCTAGTCGACCAACCATTCTCTAATAACCAAATATTTCACTACAATTAAAAGCTATTTTTGTGAAATATCACTTCCACAACTTAATGTTTGTGTTGTTGCTGTTTCACTAAATATTTCCGTCATATCCATTAATTTATTAAGACTTGGCATCCTTGTAAGTACGATTGTCTACCAACAAGAAAAATTAAAATTTTCTACGAACGGCGAGAAATGAGTACCTGAACGAGTAAATATTTATACAATAAACAAAAAAATAATATTATTCGTTGGTCTGCGCTTGGCGCGAACGCCGCCGTTCCGAGCAGCGGAGGACACCCCAGGGCCTGTCCAGACCGTCCAGCGCCAGGGAGTGCGCTATGAGCAGGAGGCGACGGAGGCGAGGCCGTGGGCAGAAGTCGGGAAGGAGAGCGGTGAGTCGGGACGCGGGTCGATTTGGGGTTAAAATAGCGAAATATTTAAAAACAACGAAGTAGAAGACATCCGATACTGAGCACGTAACTAGGAATAAATGATAAACCAGATACGTTGAATGCACGTTTAACTACACAACACAAACTGGTATCCGCTTTTCACACCGCTTCCCCCATTACTCATGTTGAGACCGAAACGTAAAAGCCGCACAGCGCAGGGGCGGCTTTTATGAGCAGCGGGCACATCTAAAACGGTTGCGGACGCCACGGTGCACAGGGGCGGACGGGGTCCATTTGGGCGCGGAGGGCGTTTCGGGCCCGAAGGCAAAGCTCGGGCGTGGGCTGTAGGCAGCGCGCAGAGAACACGAGGAGGAGGTGGTATGTGTATGCAGGGGATAGAGGGAGTGAAGCGGGTGCGGAGCGAGGGAGAGCGGGGGAGGAGAAGCGGAGAAACGGAATCAGGCTGGAGAGGTGGCTGGGGCGGCGGGCCGAAAGCGCGTGAGGAGGGCGCGGGAAAGTGGAGGGCGGGGAGAGAGGCAGGAAACGGGGCGGGGGACCGTGGAGGGGGAGGAGGAGCGGGGCTGGGGCGCCGGCGAGAGCGAGGGCGTGCGAAGGGCCGGGGAGGTTGCGTGCGGGCAAGGAGAGTTGGAGAGTGGTCGGTGATGGGACGAGGGTGGAGCTCAGAGGGATTGGAAGGCGCCGGCAAGAGCAAGATGGAGTGGGTGGGCCGAGAGGAAATAGGGCGGGAACGGAGGTGTGGCGATGGGAACGGAGTAGTCAGGGACGGTAGCGGTGTGGCGAGGGCAGACGGAAGGGTGTGGCTTGGATGCAAAGCGGGGGGCGGGGGGCGGAGGGGGCAGGGGTGAGGGTGAGGTGGAGTCGGGTTGAGGGCGAGAGCGGGGAGCGGGGCGGGGCGGAAGCGAGGCGGGGAGAGGGCGGGGCGAGCGTGCGGGACGAGGGGCGGGGGGAGAGGCGGAGCGTGAAGCGTAGAGGCGCGGGGCGAGGGGTGGGGCGAGGGGCGGGGCGAGGGGCGGGGCGAGGGGCGGGACGAGGGGCGGGGCGAGGGGCGGGGCGAGGGGGCGGGGCGAGGGGCGGGGCGAGGGGCGGGGCGAGGGGCGGGGCGAGGGGGCGGGGCGAGGGGCGGGGCGAGGGGCGGGGCGAGGGGCGGGGCGAGGGGCGGGGCGAGGGGCGGGGCGAGGGGCGGCGGCGGGACAGAGACGGGGTGGAGCGAAGGCGAAGTGGGGATGGCAGGGGGCGACGGGGCGTGGAGGGGGCGGGGTGGGGTTGCGGGGTGGGAGCTGGCGCATTGGTAGTCGGTGCACGTCGCGCCGCCTGTTTGGCGAGCCGCTGCCCCGTCCGCCCGCGAGGGCTCACGGGAAATTTCTGAATCCACCCGCACCACCGCTGCTCGCCGCATCGCGCATAGCGACTTGTGCACTACCCCATTTTGCTGCTTGCAGATGGTAAGTTCAAAGATTCCCCTGGAAGATGATGTGCACAGATACAGCAGTACCAGTGGTTTGCCACAAAACCTCACAAAGTAGAATTCTAAAACGTAGCACACACACACACACACACACACACACACACACACACACACACACACACAGCTCAAGAACGACTAATAAAATACTCTCGAATAAAAAGTATTATATTACGCACTCTCCTATCAAATCTTTTACAAAAACAATGTTCACATATACGGAATTAACATTGAGTAGTTTACCACAGTGCAACATTTCTTACCAAGAATATCAAATAAGTTGTTTGATAACGCAGTTCTGAGTAGTAAATATTTAATTCTAGGATGCATGACTTATATAATAGACCAATTTACAGAGGAGAGAGATGATGAGTGAAAAATACCCGTTAGTGGAAAAATATGTAAATAATAAACAATAAATACGAAACTATGATAAACAACAATATTCTAATGAGAACGTTTTGTTCACATCCTTTCCCACAACACAAAAGAGGGATTACAAGGAAGAAGTACAATACCTGTCGGTCAAGAAGTTTTGAACAGAAAGTACGAAATATGTGTTTCAGTGACGGGAGAAAAACACCCGTCTTATGTACATGTAAAACACGCAAAAATTCCAATAATTAAATGACTAGCTTCACCGAAATGCAAATTTTATAAGCGTTTACGTATGGATGGAATACACAACCATTGACGAGTACAAGGAACGAAAACAAAAAGTTACGTCATATAAACCGGGAAAACATTCAAATGTTGGTAACGGGTGAAAAAACATCCATGTTATGCATCCTAGCGTTAGATGATGAAGCTCCCTTATCCTTGTGTTCTATCGCACGACAACTGCACATAAGTAGTGACGCATTACCTATGCGATTCTGAAGGTATTCGCATGAGAATACGCAGTACAAGAAATAAGGAGTATAACTCAATTAAGTATTTGCATTTTTGAGTTAAAAATTGAATCATTTTCATTTCTTTGTATTGTTCCCGTGATTCGGTTATCTAATAAAACGATTGACACTTCCTACACGGCCATAGGCTTCTTAGTTTTCTCTCACTTTCTGTGCGCATGCAAAATTAGTAATATAGATTCGAATCGGGGCAAGGATCTGCAACCCGCCAGCCAAGAAGCCGCTCCGCGCCGAATCGTGTACACTGTTTCGTTAATTGAATTTTTAAGTGAAAACAAACCCATATCATTGCCTCGGGATACTAAGAATCTAACGAAACCTTGACACTAATCGCAAGGCTGATTTGTTTTCTCTCAATTTATTCGCGCATACGAAATTAGTGAAGATGTGTTGTACGTATTTTTCTAGATTCTGGGTACTGAACGAAACCATAGCAACCTCTCGTGGCCGAACGCTGCATACTTTTCTTTCAATTGCCGCGCGCACTGCAAATCACTAATGCAGACGGTGGATATGCATGGGGGTACAATGGACGAAGTATATCTTTAACACAGTCCTTTTCCATTCCCTCTCCTCTTTTTTCAGAAAGGTCATATTACCTTACGCAGTTACTTGGCTTGTTATATAAGTGTAATGTCAAAACACTGCTTAGAATGAAATACGAGTATTTAACAAAAACCTATATTACACAGCCCGTAACTTCTGTTATAGATAAATTAATACATTATGCCTAATTTACACAGTGTTCACCACCAATATTTTTCCTCTTTTCATTCATCAATTCTCGAATCACTACGATTCAACGAATACATTGAATAAATATTTTTACTCTACATTGCACTGTCATTTTATCCACCGTTATTAGCTCATGTCTAATGGCTTATTTGCTACAATTTCGTAAGTGAATCAATTTAATGATGCATTAGTATTATAGTCATTAAAAGAAGATCATGATAGAAGAATTCAAAATTCTATGTAATGTTCCAAAAGTAAACTGATGTTACAAGCGTCAGGTGTCCTTCTTGGCTGTTCTTCTGAGAAATACGTAAATGTTTGCCCTTCGACTTTAACTCCAGAACATAGTCACCTAGACCTGATTACTCACTACGTATAATGAACTTGGATTTGTGGCAGAGGAAATGAACTGTTAAATGTCAGTTTTACACGTTTTTTTCAGTAAATGTCATGTTGAAAATTTGATGGAAAATCTTGGGACAACCTATTTTTGTTTTGTTTTATTCGTATTAAAAATATGTGTGAGGGTCCGGAGAAATAATATATCTTGTTTAGTGAACTAAGTATTGCATGACAATATTTATTTAGTTTGTTTAAATTTGATTCAATGCCCTGTAAAATTGTTTCATGAATGACACCCATAAATCTCATTACATTATAGAATTGTTTCATTATAAGATTATACTATTTATTATGCAAAATAATTTCAAGCGACGATGAAACTCCCACACATATTACACTACTTTAATGAAGCATTTGCTTAAGAATTATTAGTTTAGTATGTATTATGAATAATATTGAAATAATTACCAAATCAGGTTTCACACAATTCATTGTTTCAAATAGTACCACTAGCGGATTTTTTATGCAATTATTTTCTTTTGGTTAATTATGAGCGTTAACATAAATTCATCACTGCTCTTCTGCTATTACAAAACTCATAAAAAGCCTCATTTGTGCATTAATTAAATATTGGACCTATCATCTCAAACACGCGTTAAAATACACAATCAGATAAAATGAACCTAGTGTTTTCTAATGAGATTATCTGGCAGATGTAAGATGTAAATGTTAGCAAAAATTCCCAATCATATCATTAGTAGTATGTAATTTTGACGCACAATGGAAATTTTAATGCTTTTGCAAATGAATATCCTACAATGCGATAGGAGAGTTAGTATTGTACCAAATTGCTATTGCTACCACGTTCGAAAAATATCTATCCATTTACGCGAAGGACGTAGAAGAATGGGACAAAGAATATACAATTTGAAATGACTTTAACATATATATTACACAACGTTATAATAAAGTTGTCAGGTTTTTTGTAATCTATATTATCCTTCACGAGAAGTAGTAATCAATTAAATCTACCAACGGCCAAATTCTAAGAGAGAGAAATGTGTATAATGTTGGCAAAAATGATATAGGGAACATTAAATACAAAGAAAAATTATCTGAAAAGAAATAAAAAGATCATAGGTAATATTTATTGAACCAAATTTAACGAAGTACATCGGCAAAGTGGAGGTTCCATTCGTGATAAACAGCGCTTTTCAACACCATTTGGACATGAAATATCATTTGAAACTGTTTTAATTTTTATAATCCACCACCCTCCAATGCATTGATTGCCATCGTTTTAAAATGTTGAGTTCATTAAATAACGGTAAAAGATGTAAATAATATGGCCTTAAATATGATTCTGTGCTAGCGTTATTAATTTGGAAAACAAACTCTCAAGGAAATATATGACGTCGTGGGTATTATCTTAAAAGCGTATAAATTGTGGTTATTACGTCGATTTATTTTCCTAATATCAGAACGTGGCAGTTAATGCTGAATTACAATATTCAACGATTTTAGCTTAGATTCGAATATCACATCAATCGTGTTTAATACAAAGAGTGGATATATCTTCCATTTATTTTCCAAGCTAGCCTACACACGCGTTTGAAACGAATACACAGATAACATGAGCGCAGAGGCTTAAATAATTTTTCCGCGATGGAACCTGTGAAAAATCACTGATAAGATTATATCGAATCGCCATTATCCAGAGTAAACATTTCATTATTAAAGCCCGTTTCCCCTAGAGGGACCTAGAACGATGGAACCCTACCATACACGATCGAGTTACGGGGCACTTTTAAATGAGTTCTTCCCTCGCGCAGAAAACACGAGGGTCTCTGATCACACTGGCAAAACTCTTACAAAGAATCTCGACGTCTTTAGAATATACGCACCTGAAGCAGCCGCCCAAACAAAAGGATCACCTTAACTACGAGATACGGTTAAGCCGAAGCACCAGCGGAGATATATGGTCTCCCAGCTGACGTTTCATCAGTGGTGTCAAGGTTTTCTACTGGCGGCTGTGGCACGCGTCGTGGCACCGTAATAAATACGCCACGAGTTTCTCTGCGCCACTAGCGTCGGGAAAGGGAACAATTACGAGTAGTAGTAACCTCGCCGATTTACAATAGGGATGGCTTTGTCTCTGATGGCGGAGTGATGAACTGCGTGGAGGGGCGATTTCGTCGTGGTACTCGTGCCACGGACACCCACTCGTGGCATCCACCTTGACAACATTGCATTTGATTGATTGCTTATTTTCCGTTTTCGAGCACGTCAGCTACTACGATCATTAGTTTCGTAAATGTTGTGTACAGTTTTATCACAGGAGGTGATGGTGTTTTATCCCCGTTGATGTTAAGGACTGGCGCCGATCTACACGAGGGCTTGCGAAGCTTTCCGTAAACCAGTGGTATCAAGGTCTCCTACTGGTGGCAGTGGCACGCCTCGCGGGCACCGTGCCATGACACGAGCTTTTCTGCGCCACTAACGTCGGGAACTATTAGTAACCCCGCCGTTTTACAATGGTGATGGCGTTGTCTCTGATGGCGGAGTGATGAACTGCGTGGAGAGGCGATGTCGTCGTGGCACTCGTGCCACTGACCCCGCTCGTGGCATCGACCTTGACAACACTGCCCTAAACAGTTATCTCCCATCAGAGGGTCAGCACCCCAGCCGGGACTAGCTATAAGCTCCCGACGTTAATGGTAGTGTAGTGCATGTGACTGTAAGTAAGAGGTGAGGATAGGACAAAGTTGATGCTCTCAGCCGGTTTCAGGAGAAGAAATGAAACGCGAACAAGCAAAATGGGGCGTCTGTGGGCGTCTTCTGACAGGGGTTAGACACAGCACGCACAAACACGGAGGAGAAAAACTGTCATCCAACGAGGGTCGAATTTTAAGGGACCCTTAAAATTAAAGTTTCTTAAATCCTAGCTGTTTGTTAATAAGTCTTACATTACATCGAAGCCTCTCATGGGCTGGTTCAACGTTAGTTATTATTTTCGCGCTGACAGGCCTAGGTCCAATTGGCGTTGAGTGACCAAACGTTTCATTTGATCAATTGATTAGTGATTCCTGGCGCGATAACTGCTAAGGTCATTAGTGCCACAAGTGATGTGCGTTTTTCTCGGGAGGTGGCGGTGATCTTCCCTCGCTGGATGGCGAGATCCAGCACCGATCCACCATGTTATCCGCCGACACGTTGGTTTCCAAATGAATGAATGGTTATCAAGGAGTGGAATGAAATAAAGATCTCAGGGCATAAAACATGCTACGCCACTAAACGTAAGTTTCGAGAAAAAGCAAAGTAAATGTTTAAACATTGCATTGTACACATTGGGATGAAGAACATTAAATTATGAATTACACTGCCATTTTGCGGCGAATTATTAATACAAAACCCCAACATCTAGATACATCTATAGGGCGTCAAAATTCACTAATATCTCAGTTTCATCCGAAATGTGGCATAGCATGTTACTGCTGCAAGGTCTTCAAATGATCATGCGATGAATGGGAGAGCTCAGCGTGGTGTTGGAAAGAGTTTGGGTCACGACGCGTCCCATTTCGGCGCCTCCCTTCTGGTATGAGTTTATTTTTATTTCGCGCATAATATGCCGGCCGCAATCACAGCGCACAGGGGTTGGCAGCGGGTCGGTCGCCCAGAATAACAACAATCGCTCCTTGAAACGAGGGGCAGCTCTCTGATTCACGAGTCGCATTCCATGCTTGTAGGCCGCGCGCATGTGAGATCGAACTCTGCTTGACAAATACAACGTAACAATTACTCACTCCGCGGAGACTGGGCATTTTGTTGGACGAAGAAAGCACACTACATACGAAAGCTTCTATTTTATGCAGAGAAGAAATTCAGCTGTTATTTATTGATGAACAACATTTGTTGTATTAAGAAATTTCTCGTCAGCATAGTCATATTAAAAATTATTGGGCATTTTGAGAGGTTTATGTATGTGTTGATTGATTTGTGAGTGGATGTGACAATGGAAATGTGTCAAGCATAACTAAAACAGATTAGAAAGATTTAGTTATAACTTGATACACACGTCCGCAGTAACGTCTGTTAATGTCGTTCCAAGTATAGTTTTTTATTTTATACGCAACTTAATTTCTGCTCATGAAATACATTCTTCATTTTCGAAAAAAATACTCTGGATTTTTCTTTCACTTTTTTGCCCGGACAGAGCAACATTTGCGTATTAATATAGTAAAACTCCGATTTTCCTAAAACCTCTGCTAAAAAAATAGTGCAAAACTTCCGAAACTTTCAACATTCACACCTTAATTGGAGAAGTTATTTTTTTCTTAATGTGCAAGAAAGGAGGTCCTGGTTTCTTCTGCTGAAATCATTGAGGTGACACATTGCTTTTATATCAGAAACATTTCTGCAAAAGTATACAGGGTAGCCCATTTAACTTCACAAATAAAAATAACTCGAAAAATATGCAACGTACAAAAAAATGTCAAAGTCAAAAAATTAATATTTGCAAGGGGCACATCTGTCAGACCTAAAATCAAACTTCCCCGCTAGTCCCTTGAGGGTGAGGCTTTTTATTGCATATTCGTATTCTACACCAAAACCACATCAGATTAGTCTAAAATATTTTTTGATCGAGAGAGAGACTATCCAGACACGTTCCAGACAAAGAAATTAATATCTGCTATGGGAAACATCTGCTTGACCCAATATCAAATCTTCCTCCCCCGTCCCTAGGAGTGCGTGGAAACAACTTTAAAACCTTAAATTCAAACCCTCATTTTTTCATTAAAGAATTTGATTTAATTTGGGTTAAATCAGCGCGGGCGATTTGAAGACGCTGGACGTACATGAATACAAAAGAGGCGGTTAGAACAAGTGTAAGTGACAAAATGGAGAAATATAAGATTTCTCACTCACTTTGAAGCATGAAGTGAATTGTATTTGGAGGCAAAAGCTTGCAAGAGCATTCATTGATTTGGGCTGCATTTTAATGGTGTTTCTGAAAACTACTTAACAAAACGTCGTAAGCATTTGGCGGCAAAGGGATACAAGTGCAGTTGCACCTCTTAAGCGCGAAGGAGCTTCACACTTTACGTGACGTGTCTTCAGCTATATTACTTAAAGTGGTATTTTTGTAGCATTTACAATGGAAGTTAGTGATGAGTTTGACAAAGAGGAAAATAGTGAACAAACAGGAAGCAGAAGTACTGATAGAGAAGGTAATATTACTTCATTTTGTACCCGAAAGAATCTGATTCTGAATGTAACCTTTCTCTTTTCCGGTCATGTATTATATGATTGTTAATGTTATCAAATTCTGAATGAGAAATTAATAGTGTTTTATTTTACATGTAGATTCAGCAGATGGTACTGATAAGGAGACTTGCAAGAAATAGAAAGAAGTAAAATAAATAAGGAATATCATTTGCGACAGGCAGAAAAAGCCAGAACAGCGAAAAGTAATGCTACACAGCTGGCAAAAGAGAACCCCTACAACAGTGAAAGCGATATGTTTTGATTTGCAAAAAACATTGCCTACACCTATGTTAACAGGTAGTACAGTCTATTACCTTCGACAGTTATGGACGTACAATTTCGCCATTCATGACCTTGCTATCGACAGTTCTACAATGTATATGTGACTTGAAGGAGATCCCTCAAGAGAATTTCAAGAATTTGTGTCTTGTTTAGTTACGTGTGTACAGCAACGTCCTGCTTCTATAAATCATCTAATCGCTTTTAGTGATAATGCTGCAGGACAAAAAATAAAAATATCTGTTTTGGATGTTCTTATTACTAAATATCTCTACAAACTGTGGATAACACGTTCCTGGTTTCTGGGCAAATCTATATGGAATGTGATCAAGACTTTGGCCAAATTGAAAAGGCTGAGAAATATCAGCAGTATGCGTTTATACCACATGACTGGATTAAGGTTGTGACAAGTTCCAGCCGAAAGTTAAGTGCCAAACGCATGTCAACAGATGATTTGGTATCAATACAATTTCTGAATGATCTTGTCAAATACAGCGTCACAGGAATGCGCTATATTAAATGATTTCATCTAGAAAAGGATCATCCATACACACTGTATTAGGAGAATACTCTAAACGAAGACATACAGTTTGAATCAGTCGACCTCAGGAAAACCAAGAAAGAACGACCATACATTCACATATTTACAGCTACTGTATGAATCATCGCTTGCAATAACAACTGCAAAATATAAGAATATACAGCAGCTGCTTCAGTTTATACCTCCTGTCCACCATCAGTTTTACAGGGATCTAAAACACACAATCCAGAAACAAAGTGCTTCAAGATGCCATTGAAGAGCCAAATACAGATAGTTGCGAAGATACAACATGGGAGTGAGATTGAATTACCACTAAGTAAATTATTATTATTATTTATTGTCATTATACTGGTTCTGAATGTAAAAACGGTATTTTCAGTTCACTTCCAATCTAATAAGCTCATAGAAAAACGGATATAAGTGACACATATGGTGGCAAATGGGTGTAAGTACACGTAAGCATTTTGAAAAAAAGATCCTATTTCAATACGTATTAAACAAAATCCATATAAATTGTAAATATAAGTTCGTTAATAACTAACATAAAGCATAATTACTTCAGAAATGCTTCTAGAACACTTCAGAATTTTTATTTCGATCCAAACTTTAAGGCTCATTAACTCTAAACTACGTTTTTGTCACTTACACCCCTTTGGTTCTAACCGCCTCAAATAATCTCGATCAAAAAATGTTATACACCAAACTTTTGTATTTTTTAGTGTAGAATCCGAATCTGCAAAAAAAAGGTGGGGGTTCCCATTTAAGATTTTAAAGTTGGTTTCTGCCTCACACTCAACGGTGAAGCGGTGAAGTTTGATTTTAGGTCTGGCAGATGTCCCCCTTGGAAATATTATTTTTTTTCTTTGACATTTTTTGTACGTTGCATATTTTTCAAGTTATTTTGATTTGTCAAGTTAAATGGGCCACCCGATATAAAAGCTTATTGCACCTTGCAAGAGAGACGTCGACCGCCGAGAGATATTCGTGAAATGGGAGGTGGGAAGAGACAGGAGGAGGGAAGTGAGGAGAGTAAAAAGCAAGGAACCAGAAGGTGAGGCAGTGGTTGATGGAGCTTTGCTGAGAGGAGGAAGAGGGGGACGTCGGAGAGAGGTGACGCAGAAGACGAGTTTGATGATGAGAAGGTCACGAAAAGTGGAAGTCGGAGGCAGGATGGAAGGAGGGCGAAGAGTATGAGAAAGAAGTGAGGTGGTGTGACGTGGCGAGGGGGCAGAGAGATTTGCACGTCAGGTTGCTTGATTTTTCTTTGTGGATTAGTGATTCCGTGCAGTCAACTGCTAAGGTCATTAGGGCCGGTTTCACCAATGCTTGTTAACACGCTAACCGGATGTTAGGAGATTTTAACGGCCCGTTAGAGAAAATACGTGTTTCACCAAACTTTAACGCCTGTTAACTTTCCGTTAAAGTTAACGCGTGATATCTGCTCCGTTAGCAGCAGTTAACGCTTGGTTAGTGGGCAGCGCATCGGAAATATCGGGTTTTGGTTTCATCGGGCATCGCAGTTTCAGGAAAATGGAATGAGCTTTGCAGTATGTACTGGAAGACGACGACGAATTGGAAAGCCTGGAAATGCCGTCTGTGCGTCCACGTGTTTTCAGGGAAAGAAGAAATTATTTTTATATTTATTTTTAGCACCATCCGTTTTTCTGCCCGTAATAATCTTATATTTGTGGAGCAAGTCTACAAGAATTTCTTTTTCTTCTGCCGAAAAATTGGCGGATCTGCTTCTTTTTGACATGGCAAATTATAACCTACAAAACAACAAAACTTGTACAAGCACCACAATTGACCACAATAGAATGGCAGAGAATGTGTATACTAGTGTATACTGTGTTTTGTTTCTTATTCTCTGTCTATTGAGAGCTCATTCTCCACAGAGTTTCCAGTTCACGGCCTTCTAAAAGCAAATATTCATGCATTTTGTACACCCATTAATGTTAACTGGCGATTAGCTAACAGAAGCCGTGGAAACGTTGGTGAAACGGAACAAATCTTAACGGGGAAGTTAATTTTAACGGCTCGTTTACTAACGTCACGTTAGGTGTATGATGGTGAAACCGGCCCTTAGTCCTGTAAGATAATTGCATGTTTTATCGCGGGAGATGGAAGTATTCATTCCTCACTGGATGGAGAGATTCGGCGCCGTCTACCGTCAGCTACAGTTTTTCCTCACACAGGTATCTCTCACCAGCGGTGCACCGCCCCAAACGGAACAAGCCCTAAGCTCCCGGCATGTGTGGTAACGAAGTGCATGTAGATGTGAGTATGTAAAGGAGTAAGGAAACGGCAAGAAAGAGGAAGGAAACGCACATGGTCCGTTTGTTAGGATACTGCTCCAGCATTCACCTGGTGTTAATAGGAGAAACGTGGAAAACTACCGCTGAGAGCAGCCGACCGCCAGAGTCCTCCTCCAGACAGCGACAGGACTCGTCCTAGCTCGATCTAGCTGTCAGGTGGGAGCAGCGCGCGGGGCAACTACGCCCTGGAGAGCGGCCAGCCGCCCTCTTGGTTTATGGATCCCGCGCGAGCGCCCCGGCCGTCACAAAGGCGCTTTCACCCCCGCGCGCCCCCGCCGCCCCCGCCGCCCCCGCCGCCCCCGCCGCCCCCGCCGCCCCCGCCGCCCCCGCCGCCCCCGCCGCCCCCGCCGCCCCCGCCGCCCCCGCCGCCCCCTTCATCTCCCCCGCGACGGCACGCGGCCAACGGGAGGCGAGTGTTTTTTGACGAATTTCTAAATCATGTGGATAAATCAAACACGTGCGGAATCCGGTGCACAGATGGCGTTAATTCCAAAAGTAGTTAATGTATTAGTTTAATAAAATGTCCGTAAAATTAGATAGCTGATCTGACCCCAGATATGGATAATGAAAAATTTACATAAAACATTTTATTGTATCACCAATATTATTTGAGTATTACAAACTTCTTTAGGTCAAAATTGTTACATCTATTTGGCGTATGTTAAAAAAGAAACTTTTTTTGTGAAAATGTCATATACTGCATAAAAACTGATTAGGAATAAATTGGCATGAATAAAATATCTCTTATAGTTAAATATAATCAAGAACAAGTTCGCAAAATGATTGTAAAATGTAGTTAGTTGGTAAAATTGTCAGTAGAATACAAATTATCTATAACCCAATCATGTTAAAAGTGTAGGTGTAAAAAGTAAGAGTCCAGGTAAAAACTCAAGAAAGCTAAGGAAAGTCAGGTTGGATCTGTAATTGTCAAAACGCGCAAGAAAATACGCGTTGACTAGAATCAAGACTATCGCGAAAGTTGAAGATCAAAGACCCTGACTTTAATATGCATGGGTAAAATTGACCATATTAGTCGTATAGAGTTTGCTAATATTTTGACAAACGGATTTGTTAATTCAACTATCTTAACACTCTCATATTTTTAATTCACTCTCACCACTAATCTACACAGAGAATTTTACATTTTTTATTTATCTACATGTTTTAGCTGCTTTTCAATATTATAGTCGCCAACATCAACTTTAGGCTGAAAATTCCAACGTGACCATTACTATTTATATGTTTTAGTCGTGGTCAAAATGTATAATTCATATATATATATATATATATATATATATATATATATATATATATATATGAACCCAATAAGTAATCTCACTTTTTCATTCACAATTTAGCCAGTCAGGAAAGAAATTTCAGAATTTGATTCGAATGGCCAAAATAAGTTAATAGGATGGTAGGTATGTCGTTCGCTTTCGGACACAAAAAGGTGTTGCTCAAGTATCACAATCATAAGATTACTTTATTGTGAGCCTTCATTTTGAGGAACTTTAGGGCCCTCCACAAAGTTTGCGCCATGTAGGTAGATTGTCCAGGAGGACTACGTCAGATGGCTGTAGATGGGATACGAACTCTTAAGCATAGTTGCATGCAATACGCTTGTTAATACTGAAGGAATCTACGCATAGCAAACGGCTGATGTTTCCTACTATGTTGTAACCTCATAGGAATTTCCGTGTTCTTCGTTATCATTAGTGTGCATTAATCGTCAGCATTCATCGTTTGTTTTAACAATAGTAAAATATATGATATTAATAATATATATTATAAAATTATGATAATATATAATGTATGATCTAAGCAAACGTGTTTGTGGCTGATTTTGTCATTTAAGTTCTTAGCAAGCGCCTTTACTCACCATTTCAGAGATAATTCCCATTTTCCGAAAAATTCATTGTTAAAGAGTCTTACCAACCAGATAGACGATTTAAGGCAGTAGAACATGGGCATCCATGACTTATCCATGGCTGATATATCCACTTCCTAGCATTGAAAGACTCTATTACTTTTATTGCATTTATGTTAGTACTGCATGGTGATAATAAACAAATACATTGATTAAGGACATTAAAGTTTCTCTCACTTCAGTCGTGATTGTTTCACTTGACAACATCTCAAATCATCTTACACTATTTTACTGTTTCTCTGGCACCCTTTTCCGAGGACAACGTTGATGCGAATTTCTGCAAATTAAGTAATATCTCAGAGAAAATATTTTTTCCAAGGAGTTTTAAATTGCAAGAAACCGCAACTGTCATAGAAGTTTGAAATTCACCGAAAGCAGTTCCAACCGCCGCCTCTGCAACTGGCAGCGCCACCATCGTTGCGGCGCTGTGACCGTTAGCGTCAGCGGCACAGCGCTCGTCACAATTCCATTGGGAAGGTTTCCAGCAGAGCTACTTTATCTGCTCCCGCTTTCTTTTTACACTGCATCTCTTCTCCTACTGCTTCGCTATCAGTATCATTGTCTGCATCAGCATTTTCCTAACGGCTTGCGCTCTGATCAATCTCCCAACGCGCTACTAGCATTATTGCCTACGAATTCTGAAACCTGCTTTGAATAGGTTTGATGAGAGAAAATCCAAAGGCGAGCAGATTGCATGTGATATTAGTGAAGACGTTGATCTATGACAGACCCTAAAGTTAACAAAAACCTGTGTTCTAACAATAGCCAATCACATTCATCATTGAAAGTTCGAGGTTAATGATCCAAACGTATGAGTCACACACTTCTTCACACAATTATGCACTCATGACACTATTCTCGACGACATAAATGTTATTTACAAAGATGTAAAATATATTTCCGTTTTCATTACAGACAAACAAGGAACATTCCTTTTCTCACAGGTACAATCGAATTTAATCCAATCAAACTCTCTTTTGACAAAGGCGTTAATGTCTTCTAAATAAAAATCGGGAAACCCACCCAAGTTTTGCATGGATTTAAAAAATATATGAGTTTCCTTCGCTTATTGATCTCCCATAAGAACAAAAAACTGGAAATTTTTATTTGTGAACAAGTTTATTCAATACCTTAGCAGTTCCTAATTAAGATGATATTTAATTACAATTTAATTTAGAATGGTTTATTTTAGCCTTTGCTTGGAAGATTTTCCAATTTTTTATTCTCTGGTTAGAGGAGTTCCACATTTTACGTTTATTAGATGGACCCCCTTTTATCTGTTATTCATTTCAGCGACGTTCCTTTCAGAATATCTGTCTCATCATCTATATTGCTCGCAGGATATCATTCTACCTTCAAATACGTTTCCAAGAACATTCGTTAATTTAACCCTCAAGCGGATCGTTATCCACATATTCCTACTTATAATTCAGCTGAACCTCTGTTGAAAACCTTTAAGTAATCGCGTGGTAAATATAGCTCATTTCAACATTGTCAAATGATTTTCAAATAAATAATTTGTTTTTTCTATCAAGATATTGACTTAAAGATAATAAAATATTTTTCACTCATTTCAGTGCATAAAATCACATGCACAGGTTTTGGGGGAGGTGTCTTGGAATTTAACTTGGCTGTAATACAATATGAGTATATTGAAATTTAATTCACTGGAAAAGTTGTATTGATCATCAATGAAAACTAAAGTAGATGAATTTTCCTTTCTAAATCTTCTGAAGGTATGTAAAGAATAGACCAAACAACATTAACCTATTCAGAATTTCATAATAATGGCTATATGTGTATAGGCGTTTAAATGTTGACCTTTAAGTAAGAACATTCAATATTTTAGCTATAGTAGTAACAATAGTTTATAAAATAAATTATTTAGAATCTTAGAAAAACGACGATAACTATAAGTGATATTGAGTAGATTGGGGTGAACACATCGCCAACGCATCGTAAATTACTTCATAAGAAATCGATTTTTGATGCTCTAATATTGGCAGAGAATTTGAGTTATCTGCAATGAACCGGGTCGGGCCGATTCAAGTAGACAAAAATTCCTATATTTCTATTAACTTCAGATATTACGTAAAATGTCAGCAAACTCATAAAGCACTCAACTAAACTTCAAAAAACACAAGATAGGTCCAGACATCTTCACAGGGTACACAATCCTCATCGAAACAAGTTGTATGCTTTCGACTGGTCGACTGGTCTACCGATACGTGTGATCGTGAAGTGCACGCAAGTGTGTGTGTGTGTGTGTGTGAGAGAGAGAGAGAGAGGGGAGAGGGTGAGAAAGGAAGAAACACGAAAGATGGCGCGCGGTACATGGCACGTTTATTAGGGCAGTACTCTGGCATTCGTCTGAAATTGATCGAATGAATAACGATAAATAACTACTGATTCAGATCGTCTCTAGAATTCTCCTCCAGGCATTGTTCGGATTCGACTTAGTTATCTAGATCGTTTCAGAACTACGCCACCATGCGTCGGAACCTCCCAGACCGAGTCCCTGCAGAGACAGGGGGAATGCTGGGCCTGCCGGACTTACATCATTCAATAAATTAATTAGAGGCTACTGTCTCATGAGCCTCTTCGTTATATAAGATTTCGCATCATATGTTCATTGGTGAAAAATCTTTGACCGCACTACATGTTCTAGAAGTTAGAAACATTTATTCTGAGACATTTGTATTCTTAAAAAAAATTACGTTACTTTTACAATTTTTTTCCATTGTTTCATTCTGAAATCGATACGGATAATTAAAGAGTCACATTTGAGCTTCGAATAATTAGAGTTTTAGCCTATTTATAAAATAAAAACCAGTAAATAGAGATATATTAAACAGAGGATTGTCAGGGAATACCAGAGTTCCATACCCTCAACATCAAACGTCACGAAACAGAGAGCGATTTCCAAAGAGCTAATATTAGCTGCAACCACTACAGCCACCATCCCCCCCTCCCTCCCGTCAGCGGCTTCCTATTCCAGGTGCTCGCGATCCGCATAAAGGCGCAGCACCCGAGGCTCGCAAACGTCGGAGCAATACAGCGCATTCTAACTTTGTGCGGCGGGTGGGCGGAGGAGGATGTTTGGAATGCATAACGCTCGTCTGAGGCAGGCGGCCGCGCGGAGGCGCGAAGTCAATCCCGCGTTATGCGAGCGCATACACGCCTCATGAGATCACGCTCCCAAAGCTCTAGGAATAATATTGAGAACCAGCTGAAGTAACCCGGAGCTTCCTAGATATTTATTTACCACAATCAGTCAATTGAACTGAGAGTGGAATGAATATATCTACCATCGCACTTCGCCTCGCGTCGTCTCGCCGTGCTTGAAATTCCTTTCCTGCCCTTTCCTTCCATGTTATTGCCTTCCTTTTCTTGCTCTATCCTGTCGTTTCCTATCATTTGCTTCCCTGCCCCTTCAGTCTTTCACTTCTCTTCGCTGCCCTTTTCTGCTATTTCTTTCATTCCCAGCCCTTGTTCTTTTCAGCTCTTCCTTGCCTTTTTATACTCTCTTTTTTCGTTTCTTGCCTCGACCTTCCCTGCCCTGACCTTCCCTTCCCCTCCATTCCCTGTGCTTCCCTGTCTTTTCATGCTGTTTTATGCTCTCACTTACCTTATCCTCCCCTACTCTTCCTTGCACTTCCGTGCCTTGTTCCTCCCTGTCCTTTACTGTTCTTCTCAGTTCTTTCTTGTACCTCTTCGTTCGTTCCATTCTTTCCATTGTTCCTTGCCCCCTATGTGTAAGGGAAGATGAAGATTCACAGACGAGGAAGGAAAAATCATTCACGGTACTTGGCTCGTTTGTTAAGTTTCTTCTCCGGCATTCATCTATCTTTGATCAAAGGAACCGTTCCAAAAGTTTGTGAATTTAGATGTGCATTTTCACGCCATGAAATCAGACATTGAAAGTATTGATACACAGCTTGTTCCCAATTTCCGCGCCAGGAATAATTTTCTTTAAGCCCAGGGAAAGATATTTTTCCTACATTATGGCGTGACTTTCCTTATACTCATCACATAATAACGTAAACCAACGAAATAAACCAATAACGTAAAGCAACGAAACAACATGTAATAAACAGTATTCACATGTTGAAAGGGAGGAATGTTAACACAATCATAGGGCAAAAATATACTCGTACATATTGAAAAGACTTGATCTGTGTTTCCATAGGCTCTTGAAATGTATCTGGAATTTTTATGATAAAAATGAAGATATGTTTGTATCCACATTCTTTACGATCTGTATGGATTTATAAATTTATTCTTATGTATTAATACTTATATGTAAAACAGTACATTCTAAATATAATGCATAATAAAACGTTTAAATGTAGTTTTTCAAACGCTTTGTTCAAAAGAAACAATGCGTTAATTATATTTAATATGTAATACAGCCATGTCTCCACATACATAATATGTAAAAATTACCTATAATCTTTGTACTATGGCGCCGACACATCCTACTCCGTGTGCTATGTTTTCCTTGATAAATTCAAGAACAGAGAACATCCACGAAAACAAAAGAATAGCTTGATATTGCTGGCCAATTTTGTGGATGTGTCTGGATAGCAATGCTACCTGAGACTACTCCGAGCGTCTGTAGGAGTGTGAGTGACCTTGGCATTACACAGACAAAAAATAGACCAACAGTGCAAGAGCATCTTGTTTGATTACCAAGAACACACCATCTAACTCTGCATTTAGCGTTGTCTTAAAGAAATTGAAATCGTGCACTGGATACTGGTCACTCCATTGTGTAATGCTGCATTTTCACTGTGTTACATTGCTACAATTTATTACTTTAACCATTGTAAGTCGCCTTTTGAAAGAGTGTTTTCTCAAAAAGGACGAAGGAGAACCTCTCAGTAATTGTTCAAGACAGCGACTAATTCGACGAATCATCCAATGCCGGATGAATGCCTAATTATTCAGTCTGCTTTTAATTTAAATTTGGAAACAATTTACCATCAAAAAACTCCATCAAAAAATCCTAGATCCACTGATACAAACAGAACTTTTACGTAAAGCCCAAATGACGAAAACCTACCACCACCAAAACAAATGCAAACTATTAGCAGAAGCATATAGATATTTTGGGGTATGCCTATGTTACGGCTGCATACTGTGACGACAGATTATACAATACCTACGGTAGAAAGCTAATTGACATCATGGATGAAAGAGGATTAGAAATATCAGGAATGAAACAGTATATAAAGAAAAAAACAATGGAAAGAGATAAATTTAATGTTATTGAGTCTATTAAAAAATAGTTCCAAAGTGGTCGGATGAGATGTAGGGGAATCGAATTAAAGGATAAAAGAGTATGGAGAGAATAGACGTAGAAAAAATCCAACGAAAAGTAATGGAAACTCGCACGTGACCCGTTACAGGTTTTAACGAGAAGAAAAAGAAGAAGAAAAAGTAGAAGGAGTGGGAAAAGAAAACATGAAAAAGAAGAGAAAAGTTTCTGGTAGTGTGCCAAGCGCCCGCGCTTGTGGAGCCTCGAGGCGCGGGCGTGTGTACACTCACCTTGCACCGCGAGCGCCGAACAGTGCAGGATGGCAAAGGTGGCCGCCACTGCAACAGAACAGGACAGCGCAATTAGTCTCAACTCTCGCGCCTAGCTCTCTTCACCGCGAAGCGCACCTCGCGCCTAGACCTGTCTAACCGCCACAGCGGTGATGGTTTTAAAATTACCATCTTACACGCTCATCTGCCGCACCAGAATCTGGCTCAGTTTGTCCACACTCTTTTGACAAACACTTGCTTTTTAAAACATTGCTTTCTTCTGTCTTAGGCTAATAGGAGGAGCCTATCATGTTTTTTTTTCTTCTTTTTTTCAATTTCTTTAAAAGTTCTCCTTAATTCTATCATGTTTCTTCTTCCTCTCCCCATACCATTTTGTATTCTTCTGTCCTGGCACCCTTCCAATTCTAACATATTATTTCAAAATATATTTTTTCAAAGTTTATTTTTCATACTATTTCTTTGCGCTGAAGACAATGACTGACCACAAAACTTCATTTTTTATTTACACTGATATTTCATAATCACCCATATTTCACACTGTTCAACGCAAAGACAAATGCCACTGAGATCATTTGCCATGGATATGGGAGAATATAAAGACCTATGGCTTCTCCCTTGTCTAAGATCTGGGTTGAGTACGGCACTCGTTGCAATTACATTATTATTTCATTAATGACAACTGAAAAAAACTCTATATAGTTCGAATTTATTATTTTCAGTAAAACTAAAATGATGTAGACTTAAAAAACAATATTCAGAGTTAAAAGATCTGTATTTCAAAAGACGCTACGACGTGCATGAGAGGGATCAAGCAACGTTTTGTAATAAAATCTGTGACATTTCTTTTCACGAAAACGACGTGAAAATCATGTTAACATTAGTATAAATGTATAAGAATATAAATGGTATTTGAAAACTGAACTGTAATAATGAGATCAAGAGCTCAATGCATACAGAATTAATCTTCAAACCTAGAACTAAACTAAAAATATAGTTTCAAATGCTAATAAACATGGAAACTCTGAAGACACATCGATGATTTTGCTAGAAATATAAATTATCCATGAAAACATAATGATTCATTACCCTTACACTTACATTCTTATAGCCAAAATAAGTAACTTTTTCATGGAACATCATTACATATGCTAGAAAGAAGTTCATATGTCAGCTACATGTTTAAAAACTATTCTCTTGTCAATGCATTATCTATACACACGTGAGTAACATACGTGTCAAATAACTTGACCGGAAACACACACACCTCGCAAACAAAACAACCAAAAACCAACAACACACATCGGAAATCCACCTGGCATCATTTCCAACACACGGCCAACCCCACCGCAAAGCGTATCACCTGCAAACAGCGGGCCCCGATCCCCGCGCAGCCGCACAGAGGCCTGGCGCGAACTCCGCCGGCGGGACATCGTAATATAGGGCCGGCGTCGAGGCGGGAGCGCGAGTGCACAATTTATTCCTTTCGTTCATCTACTGCATGCAAATCGGGCGCGCGGCTAACTAACTTCTGAGACGCGCGAGCGGGGGACTCGGAGAGGGGGCGGGGCCGGGGGCGGGGGACACTTTACCTATCGATTGGATCCATGGGACGGGGCACGGTGGAGCGGGTGGGACGAGACCGAGAGGGGAGAGGCGGATGAAGATGTGGAAAGCGGGGCGGCGTAGCTGGGACGAATGGGAAGGAGCGGAGTGGGCCGGGGATTTGTGAAGTGTGAGAAAGATGTAGCAAGATGGGGTAGAGGGAACGGATTGGAGCTATGAAAAATATTTTTCAAATATTTTTATTTTTCTAAAATAATTATTTTCTAAATTCATTTTAATCGTTTTTTCTGTTTTTTTTTAAATTCTGGCCCTCAAGAAAATGTGCGCAGATAAATTTCTTTCCTCACACGTCATATACAGTTTTTTACTGTTTTTGACAAATAAATAAATAAATAAATAAATAAATAAATAAAGTGAGCGAGCATCAGCCTCGGAGAAATGAGCAGAACGTGTCTGGTCACGCGGTAGAGAAGAAAGCGCGCAGAAGATGGAGGCGGGGGAATGCGGGAGAGGCAGTGTGGAGTGGTGCAGGACAGGTGTGGGAAGGGAAGGCGTGGACGGGGAAGGAAGAGTCGGAGAGACGAGGGAGCTCAAGAAGCGAAGCGAAGTAGGTGATGAAGGGGCGCTGAGTGGATTAGGGAGGAGGGAGACGGAACGGTGCGATGCGGGGAGACGCGAAACGGGGCAGGACAAGGACGGAGGAATGTATCCAAATAATGACGCCCGGGGCAGTGGTGGGAGAAGAGGAGTGCACGGCGGAGCAAGGCGGAACGTTGCGACGGAGTTAGGTGGGGAACGCGGAGGGTCGAAATGGCACGGTAAAGAGAGGGTCAGAGAGGTGGAAAAGATACGGAGAGATTAGCGGAGGCCAGGGTGGAAGAAGGCGGAATGGTGCAACGCTTGGAGGCGCGGAACTGGGCGAGTGGTGGAAGGTGAACGAAACGGTGCGACGCGGGAGGACGGAGTGGAACGGGGCGAATCAAAACGGCAGGTGGATGTTCAAGGAGGCGAAGGACAGTGCGAGACGGCGTGAAACCGGGAGGAAGGGTAGTGAGAGTAAGGGACAGAACAAAGAGGGAGGTAGCGTGCAGGGGGATGTACAAGGAGGCGCGGGGCAGCGCAGGGCGGCGCAGGGAAGCGACAGGGCGGCGGGGCGAGACTGCATGAAACCGGGAGGAGGGTGGCGCTGGAGGAGTGTGGCGTGGAGGAGCGTGGCGTGGAGGAGCGTGGCGTGAAGGAGCGTGTCGTGGAGGAGCGTGTCGTGGAGGAGCGTGGAATGGAGGAGCGTGACGAGGAGGAGCGTGGCGTGGAGGAGCGTGGCGTGGAGGAGCGTGACGAGGAGGAGGGTGGCGCGGGAGGAGGGTGGCGCGGGAGGAGGGTGGCTCTGGAGGAGTGTGGCGTGGAGGAGCGTGGCGTGGAGGAGCGTGGCGTGGAGGAGCGTGGCGTGGAGGAGCGTGACGAGGAGGAGGGTGGCGCGGGAGGAGGGTGGCGCGGGAGGAGGGTGGCGCGGGAGGAGGGTGGCGCGGAGGAGGGTGGCTCTGGAGGAGTGTGGCGTGGAGGAGCGTGGCGTGGAGGAGCGTGGCGTGGAGGAGCGTGGCGTGGAGGAGCGTGGCGTGGAGGAGCGTGGCGCGGAGGAGCGTGGCGTGGAGGAGCGTGGCGCGGAGGAGCGTGACGAGGAGGAGCGTGGCGCGGGGAGGAGGGTGGCGCGGGAGGAGCGTGGCGCGGGAGGAGGGTGGCGCGGGAGGAGGGTGGCGGCGGGAGGAGGGTGGCGGGAATAGGAGGCTGAGGGACGGCGGGAGTGAGCGGGTGGGAAGGGAGGGGCCGCCGCCGCTGCCGCCTCCGCCTCTGCCTCTGCGGTCGCGGTGGCCGCCTGCAGATTGGAAATTGGAAATTCTCGGGCGACAGATGGTATTTCGCCGCCAACAGGTGCGCGCGGGGCCCGCGCGCCGCGCCCCCTGCGGTTATGATTAACGGTCGCGGGAGCGGCGGCGGCGGCGGCGGCGGCGGCGGCGGCGGCGGCGCTGTGGCTTCGCTCTGCCGCGCGTCGCCGACTCCGCTTCACGCCGCCGCTGCCTGCCTTCTTTGATTTGGCCTTCACGCCCTGCACCAGTTACGCGGCGGCCACATCGCGGAAGTCAAGGTTGACTACTGGTGGCAGCCTCGCATGACTGTGGCATTTATATATATGTATATATATATATATATATATATATATATATATATATATATATATATTGAAACGAAGTTATCATTGCAATGATAACAATCCGTTCCTGAGCATTGAGAGTCCCTGTTCCCTTTTCTAATAAATATTGTGCTATATTGAGTCAAATCCACGATCTCGTTTCAATATATATATATATATATATATATATATATATATATATATATATACAGGGTGAGTCACGTAACTTTAGCACCTCCTGTAACTTTTGAACGGTTGAAGTTATTGCAATGCAGTTTTCACGAAAGTGCATGAGAGAAAGGGGCTAATTGATACGTGCATTAATTTCTATTTTATCACTTGTATTTTACGAGATTTTTTAGGTAACTTTGTTTTTCAAATGGAACTATACATATTTTTTCAGTCCACCATGACGAGCGTAAAAAGACAAATCCAATGATGTACATATTGTCATATGTTAGATAAGGATTTTTTTATTAATTTTGATTTTTCCGACCGGGGTTTAACGGACGTTTGAATAGTCCACCACACAAGGTCATGCAGCGCTCTACCAGCACACGTGCGTCCGGCGAAGGGAAGGGAAGGGGAGGGATCTTATTTGAAAATACGAAACATAGTATTCGAAGTATTCACAAAACCATTGCAGTTTTTTCCTGAACTGTGCTTTCCATCCTTCTGCATTTTCACAGTTTCGTCTTTCTTTGATTGAAGGAATTAAAGGATGGAAAATAAGGATTTGTCATAAGTTTGTATTGTAATAAAATTGTTTATAACTTCAACTCCATTTAATGGGATTTCATAAGATACGTAGTAATGGGATCTTGAACCAAAGCACAATAAGAATAAATAATTAAAACTGTACAAAATATATTGTATATTTTGAGCAAACAATTTCAATGTTAATACGAATATAATAATAAATTAGGGATAGAAATAATCTTATTTCAATAAATACTACTTAAGACAAATCCGTATTTTCAATCCCTAAGAAACCCAAATTACTGAAAATGGATTAAGATGAAAAGGAGAGTTCAGGAAAAAGTGCAACAGTTTTGTGAATATTTTTCGTATCCTCAAGTACTTAAATCCCTTCCCTTCCCCGACCTCGCGTTTGCTGGGGGAGCGCTGCGTGACCTTGTGGGGCTGACAGTTACAATGAAAATATCCGTTAAAACACTAGTCGCAAAAAAATCACAATTACTCAAAAAAATGCTTATCTAACATATGACAATATTTATATCTTTGGATTTGTCTTTTACGCTTGTCATGATAGACTGAAAAAATATGTATAGTCCCATTTGAAAAAACAAAGTTACCTCAAATATCTCGTAAAATAAAAGTGATAAAAGAGAAATCAATACACATATCAATTAGCCCCATTCCCTTATTCACTTCCGTGAAAACTGCATTGCAATATCTTCAACCGTTCAAAAGTTACAGGAGGTGCTAAAGTTACGTGACTCACCCTGTATACATATACATATAATCATATTTTATATACATTGAATTGTATTCTGTTCTAAATAATATGGACCAAATGAATGTAATTTTGCCGTGGCATTTCTTTGAATTGGTCTGGGAGCGCCTTTCACTTCGTGCACCAACCCCATGGACGCAAAAGTGTTAAAGAAATCGTGGAGAGACAAACCATTCGATGGACAATTCAATAGAATGGAAATGGTTTGAATCAATAAAGATCAACCGTTTATGTGACTTAAAAGGGGAAGAATGAAGCCAGAATCGGAAGTAGTTGTAATAGCTGCCCAATATCAGGCGTTGATAACACGGCATTATGATAAATCTGTTCTCAAAATTTCCCAAGATGATAAACACATTTGCCTGGCCACATTTGCCACGATCAAGTAGAAGCCATTAATCATATAGTCTCAGCTTGTCCAATTCTAGCAAAGAATACACGTAAAGACACAACAGGGTGTGTTGTTTCCCGCTGTTGTCTGCTCGTAGATTTGTACGGCCTTCGAAGTTCCCAATAAATGGTCCAAATGGTACAAATAGTCACCAAAACCAATGACACGTGCTGCACTCTGTGTCATACTGTACGACCACTCCAAATTCAATTTCGGTTGTGGGCTCTCTCGGCTCCACGTGTCTCAGATTCGTTCTTCTCCTTAGGGTTTCAGACTCTCGGGTGTTTTTTTTCTGTAGGGGGAAATACCCACTTTCGATCACCCCTCTGACGGTTCTGAGCTCTATTCAGGAGATAAGAGGAGGAGAGTATGAGGATATGCGAGGGACCGAGAAAGCCATGGTGCTCACAAAGTCACTTTTAATTTCGCCCTCGGCCGAGCTAATATCGTTCTTCAATTGTCCCGTTTCCCCTTCTCTGGACCGGCATTCCGCGTCGCTTGTGCAGAAGCGTTGCTCCAAGACGGATATCGGAAACCACAGTGCGCTGGATAGTCTACGGTGTCTCGCATATGGGAAGGGTCAGAGTGGGTTCGAGATCGACAGTATTCGCATTCGGGCGAAGACTGTCGTTTACGACAGATTAATTTAAATACCCACCGACCTGAAAGGGCGAGGTGGCTAAGAGCATGTACTCACTCAGTGCTTCGGTCCGAACGGTCGCGGGTTCGAGTCCCGCCTTGGGCATGGTTATATGTTCCTTGTCTCACATGTATGTGTTGTCGCGGAAGACATTGCGTTCTGCTGACCCCAGATCAGAGGCCGCAAGTGTGGGTATGATCATTTATGAGTGTCCCATCGGGACACAAAGGGTAACCGGCTGTCCGTTGAAAAAAGCCCTAGGAAAAAAAATAATACACATGTGATTCAGTCCTTCAAACCTTAAGCAATGGTGTAGACAAATTGTTTCGTTCGAAATCGAAAGAGGATCTTGCGATTCAAGCTACTACAACAAGAGCAATAGAAAATCATGAATGGACATTTTAGAAATGAAAGAAGCGTGTTAATAATGGTTTCTTTTCCAAATCCGAACACAAGTTCACTAGATAAACAAATGAAAAAAGCTGCCGGAAACCCAGACTTACACACCACGAATACTGCACGAGTCGACCGGGAATTTAACCGAGGTACTCGGAGCTGAAAGTTGTTCAGTCTGACCACTACACTTGTAAATCTCTATGGCTCTGCACTTACTTTTTGCATCATGTGAACGTTCAAAAAATGTTCCGTATATTTTGTTCAAACTGTTGACAGCAATAAACTCGCGGACATAGAGGACTATTTAGGATCGAACGACAGTCTGACCCTCGATTCTGAACTGAATTATTCCAAATTATTAAGTCAGTCGCTCAATGAGAATGATTATCTCAGCCCAAAAGCCAATGAGGGCTTAACCCTGGAGAAGAAGGTTTATGTACAGAAAGTCTCAGTAACAATTATTTACTCAGTATGGCAATAAATTTCATGAAAAATGACTAAAAAATAAAAAGATCAATTAAATAAATACATTGATACACGTAAGATGCATTGCGTCAAGCTCATTGTGTTTGCTCATTGCCTTGCTGAGACAACACCTTTAGTGCTAGTCTTTTTAATTTACACACTACGCCCATATTATTCAATTGGAATTTATTAATAACAATAACGCACAAAATTAAGAAAAATGTACTAATCAACTCCAGATTTTTCCCACTACAGCTTTGCTTTAGGTCGTTACACCATCATATTAGTTGCAAGGGAACATCCATGAAAACCTTACAGCTACTGTAGTGACAATACGAAATCCTCCAGTTCTGTTTCTCTGTTATCACACTTTGAAAGTTCGATATGACTTTATTGCTCTTGTTATGCTGGTAGAGTGCCAAGCAATCCTAGCAATTCACTCATCAATCCACGTTATCTTTTCTTTACATCCGTTAACTCATTCTACTCTTTGCTCTCTTATTCTGTCCGCAGGAAACTTTGTTTATCAAATCGTATCCTTTCGTTTAAATACACGCATAATCTGCTTCAGGACCTTTTATTAGACCTACTTTATTAACCTGTATTCCGAGTATTTTTCACCCAAGGGATCTAGTAAATTATGATAGCCCTTAAAATGTATTTAAAGCAACATTAGAATACCTGCCTTTTTAAACATTAGTATTAATACTCCGTGATTTTCATTTTCTCGCCTACTACGTACTTACTTAGTGGAGACTAATTATTGCAATGATGTAATGAAAAGTGACGATTTATCGATATAAAAAATTGTATTGTGGGTCTCTGATACTTAAAAAGAGTATAATTCTTTATGCTTCATTTAGTAAATTGGTTCTTTTACTACATTGTGTTGTCAGAATTAGCGTATTATGATATTTTTTGTTATTTATGATCGCATCAACTACTAGGTCATTAGCGACCACAATTGGATTTAACGTTATGGTATGAGGATGAAACGATATGGTGATGATCGGGGGGTGAAAGGCCCGAGGCAGAACCCGAAAACTGAGACCCCTCGGTCCGAGACCATTACGGCACTACTTACTTAGGCGATCTCGACTACGGGGCCGACACTCACTCACTGTTCATATGACTTTCATCATCCTGAAACGGTCGTCAGCCTTATTCCATGACTTTCTCATTCCCATCGTCATAGTTATCCCACACCCTTTTCACCCCGCCTCAGTCACGTCGTCGCATCTCGCTTTGGACGTCTTGGCGGTTTTCCCTTTAGGCCAGCCACCGCGCCGCCCCGGCGTCTCCAGAGATCGATATCTCGAGCGCGTTCGCCAGGGAGCCGCCCGCTGCGGGGCGGGGCGAGGCGGAGCGGGGGGCGGGGCGGGGAGCGCTCCGTCGAATGGGAACTGTATAATAAGGGATCGGCGCATCGGCGTCATAACGCAGGGCGGCGCTCGCAACTTAACAGCGCAGCTGCACTCTCGCGCTCGCGGATACGGCCTCTTCCACCGCGCGCCGCGCTCTGCTCTGCTCTGCTCCGCCCTGCCCCATCCCAGCCACGCCATCCCCTTCGCGCCGCCACCTTCTTTCCCCGCCACGCCACACCCTCCCTGCCAAGCCACGCCGACCCCGCCTCCTCCATCCTGTTTCACCTCACCCTTCCATGCCCGTCCTCATCCCCCGCCTCATCACGCTCCTTCCGGCAACGTTCCTCCACGCCCCGCTCCTCCACGCCCCGCTCCTCCACGCCCCGCTCCTCCACGCCCCGCTCCTCCACGCCCCGCTCCTCCACGCCCCGCTCCTCCACGCCCCGCTCCTCCACGCCCCGCTCCTCCACGCCCCGCTCCTCCACGCCCCGCTCCTCCACGCCCCGCTCCTCACGCCCCGCTCCTCCACGCCCCGCTCCTCCACGCCCCGCTCCTCCACGCCCCGCTCCTCCACGCCCCGCTCCTCCACGCCCCGTTCCTCCACGCCCCGCTCCTCCACGCCCCGCTCCTCCACGCCCCGCTCCTCCACGCCACGCTCCTCCACGCCCCGCTCCTCCGCGCCCCGCTCCTCCACGCCCCGCTCCTCCACGCCCCGCTCCTCCGCGCCACGCTCCTCCGCGCCACGCTCCTCCGCGTCACGCTCCTCCGCGCCACGCTCCTCCACGCCACGCTCCTCCACGCCACACTCCTCCACGCCACGCTCCTCCATGTCACGCTCGTCGCCGCCATGCTCGTTCCTACCCCATTCCTCCCAGCCACTTTCGTCACTGTCACGCTCGTGCCCGTCATCCTTGTCATACCACGCTCGTTCTCGCCACGGTCGTTCCCCGCACACTCCTCCCCCCCCGCGCATTTCCTCGCCACTCCCCTCCCCGACACACTTCCCCTCGCCACATTTTTCCCCGCCTCATTCTTGCATCTCGCGCTGGCCCGCTCTGCTCTGCTGCATGGCCGGCCCACGCGCTTTCTTTGGCCTCGGGGACCGCCGGCGAGTGCAGCTCAGCGCAGAACGCGTGCGATCAAGTTTCTCTTCTCGCGAAGAGGCGTGTACTTATAAACATACACCGTTTGAAATAATTGGCTCAATTTATTTTCATTTACTGGTCTTACTTATGTTTATAATTAGTAGTACTGGACATAAGGACCTCAAAACTTAATATGAATCGAATATTAAATTAAATCATATCTTTAAAACTCAAAATGACTGATACACTTGGCATTCAAATAGAACAAAAAATTAGAAGTAACAACGTTCCGTAAGTTATTATAAAAATTTACAGGGCCTTTTCATAACGGTGGCAAACTCTAAGCCCGGCTTATTCAAAATAGCTCACAACAACTTTCATTAACTTTCAACTTTCATTTTTCTATCTGTAACAACAATGCAACGTCACATAAGTTGAAACACAAACTGCTTAATTAACAATAAGTCCAAAATAAATATTTTACTACTAACTACACTTTTTAATTATAAAACGTTAACTAAATCAATCCAATATGAATAATGTATGACTAGAGATGGAATTAAAAATCAGAAGTTCTTCTTCTTGTCTCCTCGGAGAAAAAGCACACAGCAGAGAACTAACATGCAAAAACAACCTCATCAACTCTCGAGCAGAATGATGAAACATACGAAAGCATGAAATGGTGCAACACGAGTGAGTAGCTTTCGATTTTTCTTCAATAACTAGTAGTGCTACAACAGCACTTACTTTCCCGTATTAGGGGAAACAGCTAAGTAGTACTGTAATATTGCACTTTATGCGCTACTAACATCTTCGCTTGGAACTCACTATTTCCATTGCAGTGTTGTCAGAACTATGTGAATTCTACAACTTCACAAAAATAGAATGCAAAAGTTTTGTAACCCTGTATTGGAAAAAGAAGCCTGATACCCTGGAAATATAGAAATGCCTTTCATTGGGCCATGATTAGGGAAGAGTATTTTAAAACCATGCAACAAATTCTCTACTCACTACAAATGGTACAGCATTTGGTGCAAAACTAAATATTTGCCTGCAAATATCAACATAAATTAGACAATTATAACTCCTTTTCATACAGCTCCATTAGGTCACAACAATGACACTAATTCACAGATATTCGCGAGCGCAAAGTGAATTCCATTGTTGCAGACCCTGCATTGTCGCTATTCTGAGAGCTATTAATTCTTTTTACTTATTTCAAATATTTCAAAATAAACAATTTCTAAAATATTAATGTGTAAGTCTATAACAAAGTTCGAATGTAAGAAACGAAGAAAGAAATAATATACAAAATTGCACATTCTAATTTACGACGCATCCAGCTGTCCGAAGCGCAGTAAATTTACAGCGGCCTATTACGTTCGTCACAAAATTAAAGAAAAACTACTCGTGTTTTGAAAAAATTAAGCATGACCGTATTTATTTTATTTATTTATTTGTCAATATTCGGAATTGCCACATACTCTTTTTTGCCAGCTATCATCTATCATCGCCAAAAGTACATTTTTTTTGTCATTTCTTAATTTTTCGGTTTCCTATTGGTTAGAACAGAAACATTAATTTCAGAATATTAAAGAACACAAAAACCTAGCCGTAAATGGCAATTTTCTTTTAAAAATTATGTGCCGTTTAAGAGAAAATGGCGTTTTAGCGCTACTAAAAATGCGAAATTTGAAGCTCATTTTCACAGAAAATTTTTGAGTTTTCAAAATACTTTATTTGAAGTTATTGAAGCACTTATACTCACAAATATAATCATCTTTACAAATTGCGGATAATGTGCATATTAAAGATGTGCGAGATCTTTCAAAAAATTTACATTTATTTAATTTTTGAAAAAAACAAAAAAACCTCAAAATAAACTTCACGCTATACTAATGAGTGTAATTAGCACTATCCGTTACAAAAGTTTCAAGAAAAAAATTGCAGCCATATACGAGAAAATGACGTTTGAGCATTTCTGAAAATGCCGAAATTTGAGCTACTTTTCACAGAAAACGGTAGTGTTTTCGAGAAACTTTACTTGACATTATTTAAAGCATATATACTCGTAAATATAATAATGTAAACAAATCGCCGATAATGTAAATATTAACGACGTGAGAGACAAGTGAAAAAATTTACATTTTTGTAATTTTTGAAAAAACCAACCGATAGACCAAAATGGCTTTTATGTCCTTGATAGAGTACATTTACCACTATCCCTACCAAAAGTTTAAAGAAAATATTGGGAGCCGTTTTTGAGAAAATTGTTTTTGTAATTTTTTAAAATTGCACATATTGCATGCAATATTGCACGAAAACTACCAAAACTGTGAAAAACATTTAAATGACCTTTATTAAAGAACTCAATATGCAGAACAAATTTTATTTGAAGAAAAAATCTCTATCTTCAATTTTGTAGTTGGAGAAAGACGTGAAAGAATGCCATGTTAAAGTATATTTTCCTCTATTCATACAAGAAATTTAAAGAAAAAATTTGGAGCCGTTTTTGAGAAAATGTTGAAAATCCCCGGAGGGCTTCATATAAAGTACCCCCAAATTTTAAAGAATCTTTTTCAAAATCACAAAGCTTCGATTAGAATCAGATCGACTGGGGAATATCAGTTTTGAAGAAAATCGACCGAACGGTTTAGGCGCTAGCGTTGACCACAGACGGACGGAATGCCGTCAATCGATTTTTAAGTATAAAGAAGCAACAAATCATGGATTTTGACCACACCACGAGATAGAGGATTTTTTTTTCTTAATTTAGCAACTGGTTTTATCCACTTATTCGTTTTCACGGCCCGGCAATTAATTTTTTTTCCGCCGAAAATTGGCCATTTTTTCGTGCAGCATTACATAACTTTCCCTATACTACGTATATCACTCCGTGTATACGTACGTATACGGGAAAGTAAAAAGTAATTGATTGATATTTGTCGTTTTCCGTTTGCATCAACTGCTGCTGTTAATACTTCCCTAAGAATACTGCGTGTTATAAAATGGGAGAGGGAAAGGGAGATGGAATGAGATCTGAGATCAATTCATACTTCGGCTTGCGAGGTTTCCCTCTCCAGGTATCTCCTCGGCATTTATTTGTATGTAAATGGAGAGGAGAGGACGTATGTGA
The DNA here is from genome assembly GCA_031308135.1 of Acheta domesticus. Classification (NCBI taxonomy): domain Eukaryota; kingdom Metazoa; phylum Arthropoda; class Insecta; order Orthoptera; family Gryllidae; genus Acheta; species Acheta domesticus. The sequence goes on along the minus strand of JAHLJT010009419.1, from coordinate 12,318,651 downwards.
GGAAGAAAGATAACCCATCTGTTACATACCTTCTCCATTGCCTAATATTGATCGAAAAATCGATCCTCCTTATATTGATCGAAGACGCCGAGGAAAACATAGAAAAGAGCAGCCGGCCGCTAGAGTTCTTCTTTAGACAGCAGCCGAATTGAATCTAGCTATCTAGGTAGCGATGAACATCCGACCCCATCGGGAGTCGAACCCCAAGACCTACCGACCAGAGACGCCGCAATGGAAACAGCAATTGCCTTCATTCAACTTAGCAAACGCAGAAGAAAATTCAGCGTACATTCCGCGGTCTTGTTAATTGGTAACGTTCGTTCATGTAAACGCGACGGGTCAGATTGGGATCGCCCGGAGCATGTCGATTGGTGTGGCCGCGTTCAACAAACCAAGATTGAATGATTGTTGGTGATTCCGGGAGCGTCCACTGTTAAGGTCATTAGTCCCGTAAGTGTATTTCATGTTATCCTCGATGGGGACGGTCACCTTCCTCCGCTGGATAGCGAGATCCGGCACCGATCTACCGTCGGCTAGCAGGGTTTTCCTCACCCAGGTGTCTCCCAAGAGTAAGGCACTGCCCCATCCGGGACAACCTGTAAGCTCCAGACCTGTTTCCCGGTCTCCGTAGTATAGTGCACGTTCGTGTGTAAGAAAGGGGTGAAGATAGGACAAAGAAGAGAAAGGAAAGGTTTACTGTTCGTGTTCCATTAGTTAGGATACTGCTCTGGCATTCGCCTGGTGTTGGACAGACAAACCGCGGAAAACTACCGATCAGAGCAGCCGTCCGCTGAATTCTCCTCCAGACAGCGACAGAATTCGACCTAGCTGACAAGCTAGTGTGGAAAACCCTGCCACCTTCGGGACTAAGACCTTCAGGTCAGAGGCACTGCTGTGACATCATTTGACGCCCTGAGCCACCTCTCCAGGTGCGTTGGTGGGCGTGTCCGCGTCCGCCGTAACACAGGAAGAAACAGCGGGTTCCGAGAAGTTGTCGCTGCGGGGGAGGCCGGGCGGGCGTGGCGCATGGGCTGTCTTCGCGCTCCGGTTGAGCGAGGCGGTCCCGCGGCGCGGAAAAGCGAACGACCGTCCCGCCCGCGCCCTTCTTCCCCCCGCCCCAACCCGCCCCCCGCCTCGGCCCCTCCCTCCACTCACGTCCCGCGCGTCACTCGCCGTGGCGCTCTGATACACCATGACCTGCCCTCGCTTCCTTGGTCTGGCTTTCCCTCCTCCTACCCTCACCCTTCCCCACTTCACTCCTTTCACTCTCTCACTCTCTGCTCCGCAACACTCCTCCCTGCTCCGCAACAAGCCCCGCCCACCACCAACACTCTCATCACTAATTTTACCGACTCGTCCTTGCTCTTCTTCACTCCCTCGTATCCGTCCTTCCCAGCCCTTTCCTTGCTCCCTCGTCCCAGTGCTACCCCACCCCACCTCTTCTTTAACAGTCTCACGTTCAGCACTGTCACTTATCTCTCGCCCCCGCCTTTTCCAGCTCTTCGTTCCCCGCTTGGCTCCTTCCTTCTCCGCTCCACATCTCCTTTCACACTATCCCTCCGACGGTCACTCTCATCCCCACACTGCTCCGACCTTGCTCTTCCCTGCCCTTCCCCCACCCTTACCCTCTCACCCTGCACTACGCTGCGCCGCCTCGCACTACCTTGCACCGTCACCATCTTCCATTCAACTCTCCCCTCCCATGGTGTGTCTCTCGAACCTGCCGAGTCATTTCTTAACCTCCCCGACCTCTTCCGCTCTACCCTGCTCCGCTCCGACGAGCCCAGCCATCTTCCACTCTTTCCCGGACCGTCCTTCACCGACTTCCCATTCTACCCTGATATTTTCTGCACCTCTCCGCCTTTCTCTATTTGCCACGTCTGAAATAGCATCGCCGTATCCTATCACATCATTGCCCACCTTAACTTCACCTTTCCCGTACATGCCATTGTCTTTCCCTCCATTCGTATGCTTACCATGCCCGTTCTATTATACCCTTCCCTTGTAGCTCTTCCCACTTCTTCTAATCTCTATCCTTTCCCTGCCACGCTGGGCCATACAATGCCTCACATCAGTTCACCCACCTAGTGCCCTTTCCCCTTTCATCCTGATTCTGAGCCTCTCCGGGCTGATACGGTTTGCATCTCGACCTCTGATTTAATTACACCACTGCGACATCGCATGCGGTCTCATCCTCTCCGCTAGCCCCGAGTACATATTTGTATGCTTCCTCGGTGTGGTGCCCTAATTGTCATTTATGGAAAACCGAAGAAAGAATATGACGACGAACTCGGAGAAAAAGTTGACAGCTTAGGAGTGATAATTTACGAACTTTGATGCTCTAACTAGTCCATGTTTTTGGTTGGAGGAGCGTTTCATAACATTTTTTCAAAATAAAATACCACTCATCTACTCGTATCTCAGAAAAAGTGTTGTAAACGTCTAGGGCATGTTGAACGATTGAAGAAGATATTTTTCTGCTAAAAAAACATGCATTCAAAAATTTCGACGTCTGATTTCTTCTCACTTTCACGATGCCTGCTTTCTTTTGCACGTACATTAGGAACAATTGCCAACTTTAAAGTCTACAGGAAATTCGATGGATTGATTGTTTACTGATCCCTGGCGCGTCGTCTTCTGAAGGTCGTCAGTCTCGTTAGTGTAGTGTATCTATTATTGTAGACGGTGATCTCCCTCGTTGAATGGCGAGATCCGGTGCCGAACATACCTGTCAGCCTTGCAGGGTTTTCTCACACCAAGTATCTCCCACGAACGGGCACCGCTCCAGCCGAGACAAGCTCTACGCTCCAAACTGGTCCCCCGGCATGTGTGGTAGTGACGTGCATGTACGAGTGTGTGAGAGGGAACAATAAGAAGGAATGGGAATAAAGGGATACGCGCGGTCCGTGGCCCTTGTGTTAAGGAGCTGGTCCTAGATTCGCCTGGTGTTGATCGGAGAAACTAAGGGAAACTACCGATTACAGCACCGGCCGCGAGAATTCTCATGCAGATTGTGCTGAATTAAATCCAGCTATGTAGCTAGTGTCGAAAACCCGGTCACCATCGGGAAACAAACCTTAGGATCTTTCCATCAGAGACACTGCCGTAGCAACAATTGATGCGCTGAGCCGGCCCTACATACAGACCTAAGAGAGCCTATATGTATGTCTACAGGGAATTGGGAGCAGAATATACGATCGCTGTCACAGAGCCTTCGTTCAGAACAGATCAGAAGGGACTGGACACCTATATAAATTACCTCCCCTAACGATGATTACCCGGCGCTGCCCGATTGTTTACGTTATTTATTATACATTGTTTATGGCGGCGGCGATGGGGTAACGGTTAGCGTATCGGACTATTATACCCAAGTTCGCGGGTTCAAACCCGATCGTAGCATAAAAATCCTTCATACGTCTTCCTTCGGAGAGGGAGTAAAGTCGGCTATCCCATGTTAGTATATTTACTGCAATCCTCAAGCCTAAATGACGCCTCTGAGCTAAATTCAAAACCGCCTTTTTCGTCGCCCAAGAAATACCTTCTTTCTCCGCTAGATAGTGAAACGAGCGTAGCGAAATTTGCGTGGTCAAACGGAAAGCAGACCTCATGGCCTGAGTCTCGCCACGTAAAATAAGGCAATTCAATTCAATTCAATTCAATTGTCGTCCTCCTTTGAGGAGGCGCCGCCTGCAGTACCGCGCCACGCGCTTCACCCACTCTGCCTCTGGGGTCGCGATACTCATTTCAAACACGTCACACATCCAATCCCTATCCTAGTGTTAGAGATGTCACACCTCTTTTCCTGCACTGAATGTCATATTGTATCAAATTTTGTTTAAATTATTTTAAGTGTTCTAGATTTAGACTAAAACATACAATGTAAACACACTTTTTTTAGAGGGAGAAATCGTAAGAACTCCTTTTCAAAAAAATTTTATTTCATATTATTTTTAGCCGTTTACATGTCCCATATTAGGCACTGGCCTCCTAATACAGGGAAACTTCTTCAAGTGTTTCCATGTAGTTGGGTTTATAGACATTACGATGCACGTGTTTACAATTGAAATCTCATTAATACAATTTTAAAATCGTATGTTCTAATTAAATTCGGGACGTTAATTTACAGATATTATGAGTCCTAATGATATTTGTCTCAAACATATTTACAACTTTTGTTGTTTTTATTTTATGTATAACTTACGCTTGTTCCTATCTTGACTCAGTCTTGTTCATTGGGATCCTGGCTCTTTAAAGCTGTTCTGCCAACTTTTCTTCTCTCTCCCTTGTCTCCAACCTGAACTTGAGTACCACAACGTTATTGCATCGGTAAACCTTTTGTCTAATGATGTGCCTAATTTGATGTACCTAGAGATGTGCCTAATAATAATTTCAAAAAGGAATGCATCTCACTAACTGTTGTCGGTCTAAAACAGCCGCTTTCGAATCTAACTAACCGCGCCCCGCGAGGTTGCAGTCGACCAACGGGAGAGGGTGTTGGGTCAGTTGGAGGAGCGCCAGGTCCAACGTCGGCCTCCACGTGCCAATCGGCGTCCTCTCCAAGAAAGGTCGAAAGTCATCCAAGAGCCCATCGGATGATCCGGAGCTTCCATCTCGCAAGGAGGTTGACCTTTACCTTTGCCACAGCGACGACCAGACTGGCTTTCCAATGGTTCCTGGGATCAATTCCCAGTCACTCTATATGGGCGACAAAGCCGGCATTGACAGTGTTTGTTTCCTCTTGCCCATCACTTCGCCGTTACTCTGTTGATTACTTTATTGGACGCTGTTACTATATTGATTCCAATAACAACTAATCAAGTTGGTTAAATAATTTGTAATGAAGATTAAATAAATTGTAAACCTCGCTGCATTGCAGGATCCACAGCGATACAAATTCACAAGTGTGGACAAACGTAACAGACAGTCCATATTTAAAATGCATGGTGTTTTATTAAGTATAGTGTTAACTTAGTTACTTTATATTTAATCACACATTTTTCATTACGCAAACTAATCTATTTTTACGTATTTTTTATTTGACAATCATCGTAAATTTGAGAGAATATGCACGAACACTATCTTATATTAAAGAAGTGATACTTGAATCGAAAAGCTAGATTTAACTTTCTCACATATTACTTACAAACTATAGAGAATAAATTGGAAAGCTGCAACAAAAAAGACGATTTTTCGACAGAAAAAAATGCTTTTTGGGTCCCTGATACCAAAAATCTGAAAACTTTTATTTTATTTTTTAAGGACGCTTTTTAACAAATTAGTCATGTAGCGAGACCTCTGTGATTGTTTTAACTAAAAGGGAACTGTAGGAAGAACACGTAAGGACAACACGAACACATACAAACATCAATGCCCGAGGCAGGATTAGAAACTCTCACCCTTCGAGCTGAGGCAGCTGCGGCCCTTCACCCTTCATCCTCAGCGACCTCGGCCTATACAGGCCGGGAAACTGAAAAATTATTGTTTACACAAGTAGTAATAACTTCCTCTAACATTGTGTTCTAAGAATTCACATTTTGTGGATCTTTGCAGACTGAAAAATTGGTTTACGGTAAAACGTCTGTCGGTTTGTGAACAAAGATGTCGGCTAAACCAAACGCAAGATTTTCACCAAAATTGATATTCCCCCATCGATATGGCTGACGTCGTGCTCATCTGAATTTAAAACGGATATTTTGTTTTTGGAAAAGTGCGTTACGCGACACCCGCGTCTCAAAAATGACTCCAAATTTTGTTTTTGAATTTTTTTTGAGGTAAAGTAAAGTACGCTTATAAAAATGTCGCAGATCTGACTTTCGGTTGAACATTGACAATTCATGAAATTTGCAACTGTTCATGATTTTTTGGTTCTTCCTACAACTACAATATTGAAATTATTCATATTTTTTTACAATTAATTTATTAACATTTGTTTGGCCTGAGATACGTAAAGGGAATTACTACTGATATAAAATAGGGAGTAACTCGAAACTGCCTTTGGACCCGTGATATAGGGCTTCCATATCCTTGATCACTCTTTTGGGATATATACGAAAATTGTCATTGGAAATGGTCTGTTATGTAAGTCTTGTTCTGCAATTAGCAAAGATATTTTATATCGGCGTTAGGAAGAGTTAGGGGGACTATTAAACATTACCTTACGACAGAGTGCATGGTTGACATTAAAGTGTTGAAATTTTCTGAGAAAAATTTAAATCACCTTATATAACCTATTATAAGATTGTTAAGGGCATCATAATCATGTAAAAACACTATTTGTGTCCACAGTGTTTCTGGATCAACTACATATAGCACGAAAAGAGATTATGTAAATACTTGTACAGTAGACATTGTGCTTTACAAAAGCACTCGCCTGTTTTGTCTTTCTCGACACATACACAAATACGCCAGCAAAGGAAATAACAACATATTTATTAAAGAAAATACTTAATCAACAATCCAAATTAGAAACAGACGGACAAATGAGGAATGCAATGGCTTTCAAAGCATCCTACCGGTTTTTCGTCGGTTTAGCATCCGTTGTTCGCTAAACTTCATTGATTTAAACACTGTTGCTCACTAGTCGTCTTCAAAAGTTCATTTCCATTTTAGTTGATGCAATATTAACACCTCTTTGAATAGTTCTTCTGCGCGTCAATTCAGTACCACCAGCGAATCAACCAATGAATGAGGCATCAAGTCCTGGGTCGCACGGGCGATCGGCCTTCGACCGCAAGCACGTAAGCCCCGGCCAGCGCTTCGACGAAGGTGCGAGACCGCTCCAGGACCGGGGACGGCGGGGAGAAGGACGGCGGGGAGAAGGACGGCGGGGAGAAGGACGGCGGGGAGAAGGACGGCGGGGAGAAGGACGGCGGGGAGAAGGACGGCGGGGAGAAGGCCGGCGGGCAGAAGGACGGCGGGGAGAAGGACGGCGGGCAGAAGGACGGCAGGGAGAAGGACGGCGGGGAGAAGGACGGCGAAGAAGGCGGGGAGGGCGAAGAGCGGAGAGCGATGGGGCGGAGATTGGTGGGCGTGGTGGGGCAAGGTGCCGATCGGTCCGGTGAGGTAGAGGAGAAGAGGAATAGGTAAGGAGGGAAGGGGAGGGAAATGGCTGATAAGGATGGGTAAGGCTGGAATGGTGCAGAGCGGTGGGGAAAATGCTGAGCACGACATGGTGGGAGGTGTGGGCATGGTGAGGCAGGGGGAGGTTGAGAAGGCGAGATGGGAAGGACAAGTGAAGTGTACGGGCATGGACAGAGCAAGTCTGCGGATGTGGGGACGGAGATGACAAGTAGGGAATGAAGGTGGTGCGCGCGGGCTTTGCGGTGCGACCGAGGCGGGGAGGGACGGGCAAAGCGGGGCGGATGAAGGAGGCGAGACGGGAGAGGCGGTGCGGGTGAGGCTAAGCGAGCGGGCCGGGAGGGCCGGGAGGTGTGGGGACGGGCGTTTGATGGGCGTGGCGGGTGGGGGGGGAGGGGCGGGAAGTGTGGATCGGCCGGGGGAGGGGTACCTTCCGTGCAGGCGCCCAATCGATGGCTCGCAGGCGGTGGGCGGAGACGAGCGCCCGCCGGGCGAAGGGGGCGGGGGGGCGTAACCGCGTTACGAACATTGCTAAACAAAGCCCGGCGGCGCCGCGTCAAAGGCCGGCCAAGTGCTGGCGGGGCGGGGCGGGGGCGTGGGCGGGGCGTGGGCGGGTGCGGGGCGGAGGGGGTGCCTGGGCGCCAGCGCGTGGAGTATGCGCCGGGCAATGCGCCTTCTGCGTCACCTTCCACCGAGCGAAACGCTGCTCACGGATGTAGACCACTAGATCGGGAATATTCGACTGTTCCGGTCATTCCCATCGTTTGATTAAGTATTTTTACCCGATGTTGGTAACGGTGTGTGGTTTTTGTTTGTTAGGACGTAGAAAAAAGGAGTTCGCTTACCTTAACTAATATATTCAAGTTTATTTACCTAAATATATTAATCAAGCTGTCATTAATTAAAGTAATTAATGACAGTTCGGAAAACCTAAAGACACAATGTTTGCAGCCCCTACCATGGATATTAATAGTTCCACAGTTCTTTACTGGCATCACTCATCGTGGTATTCCAAACATTCATATATTCCATCCGAACGGCCGAATATATCCCCTCCATCAAAAACATTTCACATGAATGGACCCTGCATGGAAGATCAGAGGGAGGCCAAGAGGGGGGCAAGAAAGGTCCTTACCCCTTCATTATGGGTCACCCCAAACCTCAACAATAATGAAACCAAAGTTAGGTTGAAATGCACTTCAATTGAAATACGAAATATAAGCTCTAAATGAGTTGGAAGGGTTATTCATGAACATCGGAAAAGGAGAATTCCGAGAAAAAAAATGTGCAGTAAACTTTTTTGTAGGTCAATTCTACTCCAAGTAGACACGAATTCGAACGCATGAAACTCAGCCTCAGTCTGATGGAGAACTGTTGTTGCCAGCTGTACTCACCGTTAATTCTCCGGGGTTTATTTGATAATTCGCAAGCGAATGACCAAAGGTTTCACTAGGCCCCTCTTCTCCCCTTACACACACATAAACACCCATACACAAACTTACACATATCATGCACATATCGAGGAAGACAATTCGGGAGGTTCGATCATGGTCCAGCTGGACTGGTGTCTCGCGGGTGGAGATACCTGGAGAGGAGGATATCCCAAAGCCGATGGTCGTCGCCGGATCTCCGGTTCTAGCAGAGGAGAAATAGTGCTTAACTTAACTGACGGGTTAGTTTACTACTCTGGGGACAGCTAGTCATTCAAATATTTCAATCAAAGTTCAATGATACATAACTAATGCACCACGGTATGTATCTAATAATACTTTACGAAACTGATTTGCAGATTCCAACTATCCATTACATCATTACAGAATACAGCAAAGATATGAAAAACGACTTGAAAATCACCCAAATTACCTGGTAGTGATAATCCTAGACAACAGTGAAGACATCAGAGAACTCAAACGTGCCACCCCCTAGATCTGACCCATAGATAAAAAATTGCAAAATAGTAACAAATATGACTATGTAACTGCAACAATAATTGAAAATATGTAATCATAGGATTAAGTTTAAAAATATGCATTTTTTATCTGAGAAATGCTGCCACAGGATAACACTTCACTCAAGTTAATTATATTTACAAATAATTCACCGAATGTTCATATAGAGAACAAATTGTGAATAAACATTTGAGATTAAAAATCTTACGAGTCTAATGACCATAATAAATGTCACGCCAGGAGTGGAAATAATCAGTCAACCGATCCCATGCACCCAAATGCAGAAATCCACCTCTCTGGCCAGCAGGTTTCGGGTCGCCGCAGGGGGAATGAAGGGTCGTGCCGCATGACGGAGGGGCGGTGGGGAGCGGCCCTGCTTCGTATTCACCACGCGGCTCGCAATCAGCGCCCGGGGCGACGACGGAGGCGCGCGAAGCGGCGGCGTTCGTAATTAGGCGCGCGCGCTGCATGCTGGGAGGCGACGCGTCGCCGCGCGGGGCCCGGGTGGACTCGCGCGGGAAACAAAGTCTCGCGCGCTTTTTCATTTCGCGGAGGCGGCGGCGTCTCGCGGGAAGAAGGCGTCGCGCGGTGAATTGTCGTGTCGTCACGCGGCCAATGAACATGTTGCTTCCACTGCGTTTTCCCTTGTGATTTTCGTTGCGATTTCCATTGAGCTTTCCATCGCGATTTCTATTGCGCTTTCTGTTGCGATTTCTATTGCGATTTCTATTGCGATTTCTATTGCGACTTCCGTTGCGTCTTCCGTTGCGATTTGCTTTGCAATTTCCGTTGCGCTATCCGTTGCGATTTCTCTTGTGCTTCCCGGTTCGATTTCCATTGCGCTTTCCGTTGCAATTTCCATTGCGCTTCCCGTTGTGATTTTCCATTGCGCTTCCCGTTGCGATTTCCATTGCGCTTTCCGTTGCGATTTTTATTGCGATTTCCGTTGCGATTTCGATTGCGCTTCGCGGTTCGATTTCCATTGCGATTTCCGTTGCGATTTCGATTGCGCTTTCCGTTGCTGATTTCCATTGTGCTTCCCGTTGCGATTTCTATTGCGCTTTCCGTTGCAATTTCTATTGCGATTTCCATGCTCTTTCCGTTGCGAATTCCGTTGCAATTTCCGTTGCGATTTCTTTGCGACTTCGGTTACTTTTCCATTGCTCTGTTTTTTCACGTTCCAATGTGCTTTCCGTTGCGATTTCGATTGCGCTTTCCGTTTTGCTCTGCGTTGCGACTTCCGTCGTGCTTTCCGTTTGCGCTGCCTTTGCACTTTCCGATGTGCTTCGCGTTTAATTTTGCTCCTGGCTTCCTGTTGGTAACTTAAGGAAGTCAATGTCATGAACTTAAGACAAAGAAAAGTGACATTATTAGGATTGTTTCTCTAATATGGGTATCGGGACAGGTATCTCAAGGCATCAATGATGTCACTGTAAGTTCCTCTGACCGGGAGGTCCTAGATTCGAGTCTCGACGGCGGTAGTAGGATTCTCGAACCAAGCTAGATCAAATTCAGTCATTGTCTGAAAGAGAATTTTAAAATTTTAGATTGGTAATTTTGCGTGGTTCCTCTGATCAGCACCAGGCAATGCCGGAGTAGTACCCAAATAAACGGGCCACTGATCGTGCGCGATCTTTCCTTCCCCTCCTTGACTGCTCCTCAACCTGTACTTACATACACTACACAAACACGCACTACACTACCACACATGCTGGGGGACAATTTGGGAACTTAGAGCATGTCCGGCGGAGGCGGTGCCCCCCTGGTGGGAGATTCTTGGTTGGAGTAAACCCCTATACCGACGGGCAGGTCGGCGCCGAACCTCTCCATTCAGCAACGAAAAATTACCTCCAACTCCGCGATGAAACCTGAACTACACTTACGAGACTAATGCCATTGACCTTTGGTGCGTTCGGAATCACGAATCAATCTAATCTCCGCCTCTTTTTGGGAAAATTTTGTGATTTTTTCTTTGGATTTTTGTTTAATATAATTTTTAATTTATGTTAGGCTCTGTAACCTTAAATTTTATATGGCTCAGAACGATCCGATCATATGGCTGAGTTGAGACAGAAAGAAACAGAGACAAAAAGAGAGGAAGATAATAAGAAAGAACGAAAGATAGAGAGAAAAAAGGAAAGAGAGAGATAGAGAGAGTCAGAGAGAGAGAAGGAACGAAAGAGAAAAGAGAGGAGAGATATGACAACGAAAATCAATTTCGGCTTAAAAGTTCCCCGTTAAAGATATAAGCCTCGCGGATGAACCTCGCGAAGTGGACTGGCGCCCGTCAGTAATACACGGCCACCACCTCGTCGCATTACTTTGCCAAAGCCTCCCCTCGATTCTCTGACAAGCTGCTCAGCCTTCTGCCGAGTCCTCCCCTCCCCATCTGAACGATTTCACTCGAACGAAGAGCTGACCGGTTGGCGGACGGGCTGAGTGGTGGACGGGTGTTCTGACCGGCGACCTATATGCTGGACCGGAGGTCGAATTAAATAATGGCGAAAGGGCAAGTTGACCGAAGGGCGGGATGGCCAGCGGGAGGGGGAGTTGACTGACATTTAGTCAGGCGACTAGACGGGATAGCGGTCGTGCAAACTGAGCAGTGAGATGAGAGCGGGTGACCGAGCTGTCTGGAGCGTGGGCGAACTGACTGGGGTTGTGCGCAAGCTGGCGGGCGAGCTGACTGATGAGTAATCAAACTGAAGGCGAAACTGTCTAACTCTTGGCCAAACTATCTAGCTAGCAAGCTGACTAGTGGGCCAGCTGACTGGCGGCAAGCTGACTAGGGAGGAAGCTGACTGGTGAGCAAGCTGACTGGTATGCAACCTGACTGGTGGGCAAGCTGACTGGAGGGCAAGCTGACTGGTGGGGAAGCTTACTAGTGGACAAGCTGACTGGAGAGCAAGCTGACTTGCGAGCGGGCAGGTGGGCGGGCAATCTGATTGGCGCAGGGTGGGGGCTAACAGGCGAGTGGGCTTGGTGGAGTGAGGGCGAGAGCGAGTGGGGGAGGAACGGAGGACCCAAGGCGCCGGGGCGGCGCGGTGGTGGCCCGCCGCGGGCGCTCGTGAATCTTTAACGCGCGCGGGTCTCCGGGCATGGTTTAAGGCCGTCTCGCAAACGCGCGTTAATATTTGAGCGTCTCGTTGTACGCGCACTCCGGGCGGGCGGCGGCGCGGCGCGGCGGCGGCGGGCCTCGAAACCAATTACGCGTCTCGCGGCGACGCGCATGCGCCGAGCGGCATTCCTCTTTCATGATTCGCTTCCCCGCGCAAACGCGGGACCGTAATGTGAATGGGGCCTTCTGCGAGGGAACGAGTTTCAAAATTTTGTGTCCCCCTCCTTCTCACTGTTAGCGTAGCACAGGGGTATCCAAAGACTTTCGAAGTAAAGATGTTTAAGACAAATCCGAGGACTACTTACATGCAATGGAAATGACTAAAATCGTTCAACAATACTTGTGGACATAAACCAATCAACACTGTATTCCTAAAACAAGATATCGCTTGAAGGTAAAAGATTTTCTGGTCTTCTTCGTTGATAAACAGGCATAATTGACACGGAGATCTAGCAATTATTTTACGTGAACATATTTGTACAGGCTGGTTCAGTTGGGTTACAGAATAATCCCAATCTGATTTCAAAGTAGAATTCATTTCGTTAAAGACCATTGAAGCCATTCCATAAATCTTCACCAGCAGAAATTGACGAAAGAGTGACCAACTGAATACCCCAAGATGTTCGAAAACAAGCATACAATAAAATCATTTTGAAAGAGTAGGAGTGAATCTGCGATGAATGAAATTATGAACCTGTATCTTAAATCTCAAACGAAAAGATGTCAAATATTTTAAACTGGATTAATGGTAATTATATTTTTGTTAACAGTGTCAATTTATAATCCAATTTGTTTCAAAGTGAAAACTCTAACTTAAAGCTCATTTTCTGTGTAAAAATCAATACCAACAATATATTCATAGCTGTTAATTTCTTAGCGAATATACAAAACTAATTTTATTCTTTCATTAAGTGATTTTCTTGTAAGGGTTTTCTATCGGGTTTGAGGAACACCGATAAAAAGATACAGTTTGGATTCATTAATTATTTCAAATTAGCTTATCTTCATTTGTTGATACCTCTTCTCTGAAAGCATTCTACAAAGCAAATATGTTTTTTTATTGTTTCTCTAAATTTTACCAATCCTACGAACTACAATAAAATTTGTAATATTTTGCCTGAAATTCTTTTCTATTTGTGTTTATTTACAAGAATTTTAAATACTTTGTTATTTGTAGTGAAGAAATTAATTCCCTTCACAAGAGTTGACGACTGTTTTTTATAACATGGTCATCGATTTTGAAACTTATTCTCGAACAACATTGGGTTTAATTTAAATAGAGTTAAACTGTTCCGCGAGGACAATTGTTTTAAACGATTTCGGACATCGTTCGTATTTACTGCTGTGCATGCAAATGAGTTGTGCCGAAGACAACACAATGTAATTTGAAAGTTTTTGCGATAAATCGTAATTGTATCTGCCTAATAACTATGGTTTTAATCGTGTAGTTAATAATCTTATCTTTGTGTAGGAATTAAAATAGTTTTATTTTAAATGTGAAATTTTTTTTAACCTATGAAATTGTATTCCTCCTAAATGTGAAGAATGGACTGCCCTCTTAGTAACACAAGTGTTGGAAGATACTCCGACAGAAGTCCTTGCGCCCCACAAAATTGTATTGCACTGGAGTAATCTGCGTCATCACTAATCACTGTGATTAGACAAATAATAATCAAACCAGAACCAACACTGTAAAGTACTATTCCCTTTTGTAGGTCCTATTCAATTAGATTATTCTCAGACCCGTATAAAATATGAAATCATCAGCTGTGCTATTACTTGAGTATTTACACTCAACATAAAATATCAAACTATCGTTTGCACTTAACATCCTAATAGATATTTATCCTTACTCGATATCCTTTGCAATTAATCATAACTCGATATTTCCGGACACCTGTGGTAATCCCTTGTCCTAGGTTATCATTATTTCGACCAATATTTCGACTCAAGTTTAAAAAACTGGAAAATTGCAGGCAATGTTTCAACTGTACGTTTGTGAGTGTGGCTGAAACCAAACTTTAAAATCGTTTTTTCTTATTACGTACGGACAATAGCAAAGGAGGTTTATTGACTAGGTTTTATGGAGAAAATAATTTAAATTAATTAAATATTAAGTATACAAGAATGGAATTTTAGAAAGATTTTAGGATCTTTATCTACTAAGCTTTCTTATAAAACCAATTATTTTTCTTTCATGTTCTCTTACTTATCTATTTCTCATCTTTTGTTCATGTTTTCTTCATGTTCATCTTTCGTTCTTATGTGTTTCCATCATTGCGTGTCTGAAAATTCGTAGCTTTTCATTCAGCAATAATCCTCCAGCACAGTCACACCCTATTCGTATTGTTAACGACCTGCAATATCTTTAAACCCTGGAAAATCTCTCTTATTGCTCCCATCAAGTTTGTTTTCCAAATTTTCTGGGAAGTAGTCCACATGAGAACAGAAGAATTTGAATTTTCAGCTCATTCTACAACTCTGAACTATGAATGCTGTATGCACACATTTCATACTGTTCTTGTAGTGTTTCTTACCTAGGAAACTATTCATGATCTTCTCTCGTAGCGTCAATCGTCTCTTAAGTGAAGACGTTCATCTGACTGGAGTTTAAGAATATGCCTCACAAACATTCCTTCGTACAATTTAGTTCAAGAAATTTCGAGTTCATATCTTAAGTGTTCTCCATTTTTTGGAGGCAATATCACTAATTGCTTCATTACCCAATGTTAAAGTCATCTGAGAGGTAGGAGGACACTGTCTTGCGGACCTCACACTAATATTTTCGCCTGGGCTGAATCCTTAATAGGCGAGATTTTTCTCAATGAAAATCTCTTGCACGACTGTCCCAAAAGCAAATAATGCAGGGTTAATTTGTGTTCCCAGATTGTTGCCATAAACGTTTAGTTATTGTTTTAAAATCTCCATAGCCAATTTTTAATTTCATGAGACTGCATATATTATTTCAGTGAGATGACCTTCTTCGAAGAATTGTGGAACGAATTCTCACTCCAGATATATGTACCAAGAGTACGAAGGACATGGTAATAAATTTTGTTCACTTTTTTATTTATTTCGAGTATTAATTTCAATGTACAAATTCCAATAATTCTTAAGTATAGAAATATGGAGAATAGACTTATTTTAGTTTCTATCACAGAAAACGTATTCCTCTTATTGGTTTATTAAGTTTTGAAATATTACTTTGATATGTACACGGTATCTATTTCACTTCAATTACTACACCATGTTTCGTTGAATATTCCCCTGTTATTTATTCCTTTTCGTCTCCGGTCCTTTCACTGTCAACATTTGGTTCAGTTGGATAGGGCAGGGCAGGAAGTTATCAAGGGTGATGTGCCTGGCTTGAACCCGAGCTCGAGTGAGAAATTTCCAATTATATTTATCTAAAGCACACATTTAGTTTTTCAACTGTTGTGCTGCTGCAGGGGGGACGCGCTTGGCGCCTGTGGCGCGGTTGCCGCTCTGCTGCTGCTGCTGCTGCTGCTACCGTTGGCGCGGGGTGCACATCCTGTCCACTCTGTACTCGCGCGGGGCGAGGTAAGGCCTGGCCTTGTAGACGAAGTAGCACGCTGCGTTCCCGGTGATAGCCTCAGCTACGGTGCGTTGTCATAATGTTCTCAGCTTATAGCCATTCGAGACCTTTAGATACCAACAACTTCTGCTCAGAGACAGCATTGCCGCAGTCTCTGTCTCAGTCCGACGGATCCTCGGATTCAAGATCCGACGGTGGCGTGTTTTATGCACTAGCTGTTAACGACACAGGATTTAATCGCTGTCTGGAGGAGAATTTTAGTGATCGGCTGCTCTGATTGGTAGTTTCCAGTGTTTTTTCTTGTCAACACCACGCGAATACCGGAGAAGTATCCTAACAATCGTGCCATGCACTCCGCGTAAAATCTTTCCTCTGCTCTCTTCATATAGTCCAGTCAAATGGTGCTCAAAAAGGTCAGATTCAGGAAAAAAATTCAGGAAGTTTTTTTTTCTCAACGGTTCTCTAAGTTTTTGAGGGGGGTTGAATTGGAATTTCATGTTTGCCATCTCAAAAAGGTCGCATTTCCAAACATCTATAAAATTATCTGGTTCAATATTTTCGTTTAATACCTACAATTTCTTCATTAGGATTACTTTTACTTTTATAAACGATTGTATTCTACAGAAGGTACTGTCTTAATAATTTTCTTATATCCCTCTTATTTAGGTTACCTAAAACTTGGATTTAAAGATACTCCGCGTGAGAAAACACGACCCTATTGATTCCGTGAGTATCTGAGGGTTAATTATTTAAAAATGCCAATCATTTGTTCACAATAGCATTTTTCAAGCATGATAAAGTGAAACTAGATCGCCGCCGCAAGGTAGGATGGTTGGAAAGAGCTATTCTCCCGCTTTGGCCAGAGGCCCAAAAAGTAACCAATTATCAGCGCGCTCTAGCTCCTAAAAAATTTTTCATAAATTTAAAGTTTATGTATGCATTTGGTAGGAAATGTTATCTACTTTAGTTTTTTAAGTAACAATTGTTTTGATAAAACGCATAGTTTTGAAGATATAAACGAAAAATAAGAAAGGGACGAAAAGTTTAGGTTTTTTTGCGATTTTCTGTGTAAACCCGACCTTTTTGATGTAGTGAACACCAAATTGGAATTCAGCACCCCCAAAACACACAGAACCGTGAGAAAAAACTTTCGGAATTTTTGTTGGGTCAGATACCATTGGACTGGACTAATATACACACTTATAGTACTTACATGCACTAAAGTATCACACAAGTTTCTCATGAAGATCTTTTTGAGAAAGAAGTTGAGGGCTCATCTTTATTTTCCAAATCTGAGTCTAATTTTTTATTAAACCTTCTGTATCTAATGAATGGTAAAAAAGACGATGATGGTACTAGATCTCATTGCTGTAATAGATAGCAATGGATGGATAGATGTTTCTGGTCGTGTTTGTTATATACTCTCATATCGATTGAGCGACAGCAGCAGTTGCCATTGGGATTTCATTGCTTGTGTAGCTGAAAAGGAATTCCAAAACTAAACGATTTTAATTTTAACATTAAACCGCACACGAAGATCACCTGTTGCACAAGTTATAAGGAGTCCGGTTTTTGTATTGATCACCCAATTTCAATCCAAATAAGCTAATTAGGCCTTTTTCAGTCACTCACTGTATACTTTGTCCTATAAGACGACAGATGGATCACAAAAAGTATTCCAAAATATGGGATTGTATTATAGGACAGATACAAAAAAATCCCACATTCATCATCTGAGACAAATAATTCCTGCAGTACATCCTCACTTTCGTTGTTGAGAAGTTCGCCATATGAGTTCCATTCTGTAGTAAGTAGAACTTTCTCTTCGTCATTTAGTATCCCATAAAAATTCGTCCTCAGTGCCATTCATAGAATTAGAAATACCACACATTTTCAAGGTTTTCATCACTGTTTCTACATTCATTCACTTTTCTACGTGTGCTTCTAAAATGCAGAAACACGTTTTGCTTTTATTGTAATTGAACAACAATGGCTGAATACCCGAATCAGAGTAAAAATTTGCCAGTAGTCAGTTCTGCCTGATATTCTGTAGTATTGCCAGTTGCAAGAAGTGATGATCGCAGATCTAAACTAAATTTATAAGCCATTGATAAAACGGGGATTCTCGTAATGGACACACATATTCTAAAATTATATAACCTTGACGAAAATGCATATTTCGTCTTATTTGAAGGTCGTTTTTATCTGCAGAAATATACGGTAGTTACTATTTAATAGCACATTATCACAAATGATACAAAAGTTAGTGAATTAACACAATTTTTAGCAGTTATGTTTCAAGACGCAGACTGATTTATTGATTAGAGATTCCGGACGCTAAAACTGCATACATCATTGGGCTCAAAAGTGTAATGTTTTATAGCGGGAAGTTGTGGTATCTTCTCTAGCTGAATGGCAAGATCCGGTGCCGACATACCCGTCGATTTGAGGGGTTTGCCCCTACGAATTATCTCCCACAAGCGGGGCACCGTCTCAGTCGGGGCAAGCTCTGTGTTCTCAACTTGTCTCCCGGCATCAGTGGTAGTGTAGTGACAGAAAGTGTATGTAAGGGGTGAGGATAAGACAATGAAAATGAAGGGAAGATGGTGCGCGGTCCGTGGCCCACCTGTTAGGGGATTGATCCCGCAATCGCCTTGTGTAAATCGGAGAAACCGCGGAAAACCACCGATCAGAGCAGACCTCCGCTAGGATTCTCCTCCAGCCAGTTTAACTTCAGCCGGTTGAAAAAAGACGCAGTGGTATGTGCACTAACGTAAAGACAACCGAAGGAATGACTGAGATAATGAACATATTGAAACTATTGCAGAAACATTAAACCTGATTCGACATCACACACATTTTCGTCCGCAATGTTGGAGGAAAGTTAAGGAAGGTGATACAAAGGAAAATCCACGGAAATATATTAATTTAGTCACAAACCAAATACAGCATTGTTTTTATTTTGCCGGTTTACCAGTAAATTGCAACATCACAATATGCATAAAATCTGTGTATGATGGAGAAAATAGAAGTCGTTTTCGCTTTCTGCACACCAAGAAACATCAGAATTACTCAATAAATACGAAATTTTTTGTTTGCAGACTAGTATTATTCAACGCAATAGTTTTTTCAGAATACTTTCTAGTGCATTATTAGTTATTTTTTATTATTATATAGCTACGAACCATCTATCATTTACCATTAACAATTTTTTAATTTCAATTTTTAAGAAAATGGCCTTAGAAAGACGGTTAATAGCAATTCTTAAGACTAAATAATAAATAGAGCTTCTTTGTTATGTATTATATAATTCTATTTTTCTGTGATATGTTTGCATTAGAGCTAGTTTTTATTATTTTAAATATTTTTTTAAAATTATTTATTACAATTTTAATCACATTACTTCAACCTATGGTGTGACTTTAAGTCATTAAGAATCCTACGCACACAAACGTTCTTATTCGCCGACGTTTCTTCGCGAATGATCTCTCTAAAACCTCAATGGGAAGATAAAAATCTCGGTAGGCAAGATAAAAAAAACTCTGAAGGGGGGTTTCCTGAAGGGAGCCTGTCCTGGAGTCTAAACGCATGCGGCCTATCCATGTTATCTATCGCAGTACCAACCCACACATTATCTACAACAACGAATAGCACCAGGAACAAAAGCTACAGAAACTCACACTGATCCACTAATTTTAATGTACTTCAGTATTAGCACTTGGGTTATCTATGAAATCATGGAGACAATATGACACACAATCTGTACTGCGAGCCTTGGATGTAATAGAATTTCTTGCACTTGTATTTAAAATGGATCAAACGGTGAGCATATTACGGACTAATAAACAAAAATTTAGAAAAATTATAAGTAAAGCGTATTGACAGAATATTTGATACTTCTTAATTTCACCACAATGTCCTACACTAAATGCTTCATCGTTTTACTTCCCAAGTTCACACATCATCATCAGTCACATTGCAATGGCTATTACACAACAAACGACAATGTATTCCATGGATTTCGGAACACTGCTACTGTGTCTCATTTTACTCATCCTTGGCGAAAGGTAAATAACACTGGGCGCAGATGTGGCAAGTAAAACATGGAGGGAAACGAGCCACATCTGACGGGCAGTCAGTAGTTTCCCTTACCCTGACGCTCAGTGCACATTCCAAGGTACGTCGCAGGTACGCTTCAATTACCGCCCCTCTTTGCATGAATTCATAAACCGTTCCGCGTGCAAACGAAGGCACGGAAAAATGTTCCAGCACTTTCCGCCGGCGTCCAGAGAGCCTCATAAAAGAGGCGCCTATGCGGTGGTGAAGGGAGGGCGGTGACGGTGACGGTTAGTTGACGCAGACGTAGACTGGGTTTCGGTGACGGTGGGTGATGGTGAAGGTGAGTGACGATGGCGGCGAGTAAAGGGAAGGTGACGGTGATGGTGATGGCGGTGCTAGAAGTAGAGTTAGTGACGATGGTGGTGATAGTGCATGACGATGGTTGTGAGTAACCGAAGGTGTCGGTATTTGTGATGACGATGCTAGAGGTAGAGATGGTGAAGATGGTGGTGGTGGTGGTGATAGTAGGGTGATGGTGATGGTGGTGATGATAGTTGTGATGGAGGTGATGGTAGTGAAGGGAGTAGTTGTAATGGTAGTGATAGAGGTAGTAGCAATGGTGGAAGTAATAGAGACAGTGATGATGGAAGAAAAGTAGTGGTGGTGGTGAAGGTAGGACAGATACTGGTGGTGGTAGTGGTGACGGTAGTGGTGATGGTGGTAATGATGGTGACGGTGGTAGTGGTGGTGGTAGTGGTAGCGGAGATAGTGATCGCGGTTGTAGTAGTAGTAGTGAAAGTGGTTGTGCTAGTGGTAGTGGTGGAGCCAATAGCGGTCAAGGGGCCGTCGGTAGTGGTGGCGGGCGGCGATGTAGGAGGCGAGGAGGTAATGGCGGCGAGGAGAGCGCTGCAAATAATAGAGATGACGTGGCTTTCCAGAAACGAGGCACTAACTTTTTTTACGGCTGTCGGGAGCCCCCCGGGCGCAGGTACTCTCCTGCTTGTGGAAGATCTGTCCAATTAGCAATGTTATGTCTTTTAAATGACTCTTTTAGCTCGAAAAGTGCACGAGTTTTCTTAATACATGGGTATATCAACTGTTACGTGAAAGTCTGGTAGTGTGTCTTATTTTTACCAATTATTGAAAAAAAATTCACGCAAGTAAAATGTTTTCTTTTGCGAATGAACAAGAGGAATTTTCATTTTAGATACATTTTGCATACTTCATGAGAAATGAGTTAATATTGTTCTATTTGACACTTAATCACGAAAATGTTTAATAATGTTTTGTAGCAGTACTTTTGTATTTGCTAGTACATGTAATACTCCTAGTATCCTTACAACTAAATAATGGATTAAATTGTCGTATTGTTTGTGCGTTTTATCTATTTTTTTGTTCCAGAATGTTATAGGACAGAATACTTATAGGTAAATTAGTGATTGTGATATATGTCAATATCACGAACCATAATGCAATTAAACTATTAACGCGACCGATAAATAAAATATACATGTAAATCTAACAATGATTTTAAATGACCCGAACGTAACACAATAACAGCTTAAACTGTCAATTCTGACCAGAATGTCATACTTTCAAAGGGAATTTATACTTTATGTCTTCCCTTCATTTGAATAATGAATTTTCACTAATGCAATATTTGCCCTGGACATGACAATAGATATTTCTGTTTGAATTAATACAATATAGATTCATAATTTTATTTAATGTGCCATTTGATACATTCCGTTTGAAGTTATATATAATATTTCAACCGAAAAGTGTTGCTTTATATGAATTATATGAATCAAATTATTTATTTACTGAGATTTAGAGTCATTTCAACTACTAAAGTCACTGAGATCAATAAGTAATGAGGTGAAGGGTGAAAAAATTATGGAAAGGAAAATTATTCAAACCCAAGAACACCTTCCGAGAGCTTGCTTTGTCCACCGCAATTTGTTGAAGTGTACGGGCAACGGACCATTAGAGGGTGTATGCGCTAGCAATTGCACTAAGAGCCTCCTAAATTACAATAGTAAATAAAAGTTCTAAAATTGTATCATATATAGAGGAAAAGTTTAAATAATCACTTAAGGGAAACGGTTTCAATCTTCTTAGGTTCCTGCTATTAAACATTTTTTCTCAAATTTCTCCCGAGATCTTGTGCTCGATTTTTGTGAATGTGATTCCTTTGTTGGGATGCAATAAAAACCCGACAGAAAAATGGTTTAACACAATAGTTTGTTTAACACAATAGTTTGTTTAACAAACCAGGTAAAAAATTAAAATTCAGAAAAAATGCCGTAACTTGCCAAGTACTCCTGATGTCGAGAAGCAGAAAGAGAAAGAAAAAGAAAGAATGAAAAATAAAGAGAAAGAAAAGAGTGAGAAAGAAAACGAGAGAAAGAAAGAAAAGAGAGAGAATAAAAAGAGAAAGAGAGAAAGAAAAGGAGAGAGAAAGAAAAAGAGAGAGAAAGAAGAGAAAGGAGAGAAAGATGAAGAGAGATAAAGAAAAGAGAAATGTAGATACATATTGAAAAAGAAAAACAGAGGGAAAGAAAGAGAGCTCTCATCATTTCGTGGGTCTACTCGTATCGATTCCGATTCGCGGGCTGCTAATCCCAAACAGGCAACTGGCGTCGGATTGCTACTGTGCGGGAAATCCAAAACCTGCCGAACGGTGGATAGGTGACATGTAACGTCACTTGAGCGAAATTAATTCCTCCGTTAAGTAACAAGCATCTAAAGAGGTCGTGCTTTAAATTTCTACCGATCCGCCAGTTAGAATATTCTGAAATGGAATGGATTTCTGGCTGAGATATTTAGTCACTCCCGTTCGTTATCGAAATTGTGTCAGCCGTATTCCAAGAATCCCTTCTGCACAAACACCCTCCCTTAAGTCAAAAGCATGAAATTATAATTCGATTTAGCAATTGAAGACGACTACGGATGTCAAACAAGGGCCCATGATATTCAGTTTTAAAACTGAACGTCTACATTGGAACGAGGAAGCAAAGGGATACTTTCTCCACATCTCATGGAAGTAAACCGATGCTTTCGCTGTCAATCAAGCGTACTTCTTCGTGCAAAAGAAACATTTGAATTCATACACACGCGCACACATAAACACAAACGCGAGCATAGTGTCACAGAATTTTATTTTATTGATTGATTAGTGATTTCGGACGCGTCAACCGCTAAGGTCATTAGTCTGTAAGTGTATTTTTCATTATGTGTATTAAGCATGAAGCCCCGCTAGATGATCAAATCTGGCGCCAATCTGTCCGTCAGCTAAGGGGTTTTCTCCAACTAGGTATCAACCGGCGGGGCATCACCCCAGCCGGTTCAAGCTCTAAGCTTCCGACAGATCTCTTGGCATGTACTGCAGTGCATGTTAGTGGAAGTAAGGGGTGATGATAGGACAAGGAAGAGAAAGGAAAGATCGCGCGAGGATCGTGGCCCGTTTGTTAGGGCACTACACCAGCTTTCGCCAGGTATTAATCGAAGAAATCAAGGAAAACTACCGATCAGAGCATCCGGCCGCTAGAATTGTCTTCCAGACAGCGACTTAATTCGACCTAGCTATCTAGCTAGTGTAGAAAATCCCGCCACTATCAGGATTAAACCTAGGACCTTCCCGATCTGAGACACTGCAGTGACATCAGCTGATGTCCTCATCCACCTCTCCCGGTCAGAACGTAGTATTTTCTCACGTTCTCTACTTTAAAAAATGACCTTCCCAACGAAAGGAATTCCTGCAAATATGAAGAAGCCCTACGTCACACAGACGATGCTACCAGGGCAAATCCGCGAGAATGTTTCGTAGCTGCTGCTGCTGTTCCCTCCAGTGCGTGTCCTTTGCCCTCGGCGCCGCGCAGGTCGGCGTCCCGCGGCCTGCCGTATCGCAGGTGGCAGCGCTTCGGCCGACGACGCCAGCGCGGCCTCTCGCAGAGATACGACACGCGCCGGCCGTCATCCCCCTCCCCCGGCGCGGCCCTCCAGCGCCTCGCGGTCGCTCCGCAGCGCCTCCCGCGGAACATTCAAGCACCGCCTCGAAGGGAACAGTTGCCAGTTCATTGTGTCGGAAATTAGTACACGGAATGTTTAGCAATTGGATTGTTTGGTGGAAGGTCGTAAATAGATAATGCCAGGGAAAGATGCAAGAAACCCATCAAATTACAGACCAATTAGCCTTCTTCCATCTATCGCTAACATTTTCGAAAAATTTCTGCAAAGTAGACTAATTATTTTTTATTAGCAAAATATTACCTGACTTTCAATTTGGCTTCCGATCCAAATATTGAACTAACCACAAACTACTGCGCCTAACCGAATCTATAGCCACAGCATTCCACCAACAAAAACACACACTAGCAATTTTCTTGGAACATAGAAAAGGCCTTCGACACTGTTTGGCATACTGGTCTCCTGTACAAGCTACAACATATAGGAACTCCACAATATCTATTTAATATCATTCATAGCTTTTGACCAACAGAAACTTTAAAGTTAAAATGAACTACACACTTTCAACACAACATACACTAGATGCAGGGGTCCCACAAGGATCATGTCTCTCTCTCCTCCTCGTCAACATCTATTTATCAGATATTCCTCAATCAGGCACCTCAGAAATAGCTTTGTTTGCTGATGAACACATGATCAATTACAAAATGACTGACTTCAAGTTTCGAAATGGAACTGAAAAATGGAGAATCAAAATTAATGCTTCAAAATCACAAGCAAAGTTTTTCGCCCTTCGTAAGCCTAAATTACCTTCCTCCTTTACTCATCCAAAACATACCCATGCCATGAATAGCAAATAAAACACCAGTTCAAAACCTTGGATTCACAATGGACACCAAATTAAACTGGAAAGCACACTCACAAAAACAGTAAATAAAACGTACACAAAACTTATAAAACGTTTTCCCTTATTAAATCATAAATCTTCACTTAACATAGAATGCGGTAAAATAATCTGCAAATCAGTAATTAACGCCTCACTAGCCTATGTGAGCCCCGTTTGGATAAAAGCAGCCCACAGCCACATCAATAAACTCCATGTTATACAAAATAAGTGCCTCAGAAAAATAACCAAAGCTCCATGTATTATAAGTAACGAACAACTACACAGCGAATTAGAAATATAATCTATTCAAGACTATATTATCAAAATTTCACAAAAATTCTATGAATTATTACCAGAATCCCCAGCCACAGCAATTTACCATCTAGGTAAAATTACAGCCAACCACAAAGAATTCACCTCACGCTACCCTAAAGACATTTTCAAGCCTCCCTAACTATCTGAAAATATAATCTCTTGCTCTCTCTCTCTCTCTCTCTCTCAATATGTATATAATACATTATCTCTCACACACACACAATACCAACGATTGATAAAAAACTTATTTTGTATCCAACAAACTTATACAGAAAGCGTATTGACAGACCAGAAGATGGTTTACCCTTAAACGTTAATGAAATCGTGTGTAAATGCCCTTGAAAGGCAGAAATGCCGAACAAAAAGAAAAAAATTTACAAAAAGATATGCCATTGTTGAAATCGTCACTTTTGATTGCTGAACTACAGAACTCAAAATACAAAGAGCAAAATATTGCCTAATTACAGAGCTGTTTTACGTTGTCTTTCAAATACATCTGTATCATGCCTCAATTGCTTCTAACACTTGTTCTTCTCCCTCTTCTTCTTGACCCCTAATGTGCCCAATAACATCACTTATTCCCATTTCACATTTTATATGTTTGTACAGCGTTGTTGCGTGCCTAATGTAATTAATATTAGCAATTTGTGACCACAAGATTCGTTTGAACAGAACAATTCACAACCAGATCCTCAGTTTCAGAAAGTTCAGTATACAATTATAGTTAAATTAGGGTCATCTATACCAATTACGTAACATCAAAAGAAACGTATGTGGTATTTAATAATATTAATATATTACAATTTACCTATCAAAACTACACGAAATTATTAATCATGAAAAAGTTATTAAAACATTAAGGTGTCTCTGAATAAATGTTACAAGACGTTTACGGACATGTAATGGGTCAATATGATCACTTTCCTCATATAAATACGGCGGACAATTTCATATAACGAAGTTACTCATGTATCATTTGCCCCTGAAGGGTAGGCAACACATCATACATTCATGTTTTGTGAGTCTGAACGTGCCCTGCAAAACACGAGTGCTCCATGAGTTATCTGTTAATCAAGGACAAATGACACGTATGTAAAGTCTATATATGAAGTTTCTCAAGATATGTACACTGACAAAAAATTATCTTTGACCGCTCACATACTCCGGAAGCTTGTAAAATTTATTTTGAGGCCACATGTACGTATAATATATAATGATAGCGGTATCGGACATATAACTTTTATAATTCGTTTATTTAGCTCTTAAAGAGGTGAAGAAATTGCTACGGGAAGTTTACTTACAAAATTAATGAAAAATGGGCAAATTTCGTAACAAACACAGCGGTAATCTTAATTAGCTTGTAATCCCCTGCGGGATGCTGAGAAGAACATGGTCCGTTCTCGTTCCTAAACATTAAAAACAGCAGACAGTACTAGCAATCAATACCACTATGCTTTCTGAGAAACGTGAGCTTTACGTTGTCTGCGATAGAGGATTTGGCAAGATTATGTTGGGAGGGTGCCGAGGCACCATTACCGGTGGCTCTGACGCGGCTCTGACCGGGAAGTTCTGAGGTTGAATCTCAACGATGGCGGATTTTCGACATGAACTAATAGTTAGATCCAATTTAACAGATAATTCTAGCCGTCGAACGGATAGTTTGCCGTCGTTTCTCCTACCAATATCATGCGAATGACGCAGGAGAATCTTAAACAGACCAGAGACTGCAATCTACCTTTCTTTCATTTCTATTACTTCAGCTCATTACATAGTACATTTCCACTCGCATTGACTAGACAAGAGCTCAGAGTTCGTTCCGGCCAGAGGAGGTGCCCCCTTGGTAGATAGCTGGATGGTGTATGGAAGGGTTGTCCACCTGGCGGCCTGCGGTGCCATGTATTGTGGCCCGCGAAAGGCTATCAAACGTGAAAGTTCCTTGCATCCACGTCAGAAAAAAATATTGCTTGTCTGGCGCACGCGCCATGTCAGGAACAAAACCCCCTTAACTTAAAAATACGTTGTTTAAATTTAGGAATTTTTTGTTTATAATTCAGGAATTCAAAATCATTCCAATATGTTGCCCTGCGTTATGCATGGTACGGCATGATATCACACTTAGTTCAATTCCTTCTTTTGCCCCCTGTTTCAGAGCAGCCGGGCAAACGGCCCAGTTCAACAATTCCTGAAATTCAATGTGGATCTTCAGACGTTTCAGATGTCATTCAGAAGTTTGGCCCGCAACCATGTTAAAGGTTTTAGCTGCGGCCCTTGAGGCATTGCAAGTTGGTCAGCCCTGGTGTAGACGGTTAGGTCAGCGCCGGATCTCACGTTCCAGCGTGGGAGAATCGCCCTCCCTAATTATAACATGCACTGCCCTTATAGCAGATGATACGCTCGAAGAAACTAATCAAACAATTGAAGACCTTGGAGCAATAACATGCAATGCCACATTTCTGATGAAATTGATATATGAGTGTTCTTCAATGCCCCATAGATGTAACTAGATTTTGGGCTTTTACTTTAAAGATTCGCCGCAAGATGAGAGTGTAATTCATTAATTAATTTTCTTTATTCCAAAATATAGAATGCAATGTCTAAACCTTTACTAAACCTTTTTCTTAGAACTTACGTATTGTGGCACAGCATATTATTGCCTCGAGGTCTTCTTCTTCTTCGTCGTCTTCTTCTTCTTCGTCGTCTTCTTCTTCTTCTTCGTCGTCGTCTTCTTCTTCTTCTTCTTCGTCGTCTTCTTCTTCTTCTTCTTCTTCGTCGTCTTCTTCTTCTTCTTCTTCTTCTTCGTCGTCTTCTTCTTCTTCTTCTTCTTCTTCGTCGTCTTCTTCTTCTTCTTCTTCTTCGTCGTCTTCTTCTTCTTCTTCGTCGTCTTCTTCGTCGTCGTCGTCTTCTTCTTCGTCGTCGTCTTCTTCTTCGTCGTCGTCTTCTTCTTCGTCGTCGTCTTCTTCTTCGTCGTCGTCTTCTTCTTCGTCGTCGTCTTCTTCTTCGTCGTCGTCTTCTTCTTCGTCGTCGTCTTCTTCTTCGTCGTCGTCTTCTTCTTCGTCGTCGTCTTCTTCTTCGTCGTCGTCTTCTTCTTCGTCGTCGTCTTCTTCTTCGTCGTCGTCTTCTTCTTCGTCGTCGTCTTCTTCTTCGTCGTCGTCTTCTTCTTCGTCGTCGTCTTCTTCTTCGTCGTCGTCTTCTTCTTCGTCGTCGTCTTCTTCTTCGTCGTCGTCTTCTTCTTCGTCGTCGTCTTCTTCTTCGTCGTCGTCTTCTTCTTCGTCGTCGTCGTCTTCTTCTTCGTCGTCGTCGTCTTCTTCTTCTTCGTCGTCGTCTTCTTCTTCTTCGTCGTCTTCTTCTTCGTCGTCTTCTTCTTCGTTGTTGTCTTCTTCTTCGTTGTCTTCTTCTTCGTTGTCTTCTTCGTCGTCGTCTTCTTCGTTGTCGTCTTCTTCTTCGTCGTCATCTTCATTGTCTTCTTCTTCTTCGTCGTCGTCGTCTTCGTTGTTCTTCTTCGTCTCCTTTCTGATGTGCATCACCAACCTCCCTTCGCCTTTCTCCCGCGCTGCTCCTTCCGCGACGCCGCTGCATAAGTGATGAGCGCGGGGGTGTGGGGGGGCGGGTGCGAGGGGGAGGGGGAGGGCGGGTGTCAGATTGCTCGCATCAAAGTTGCAGGAGCGCGTCGCAATGGCTGGCGCCGTAAAACGCACGCAGCGCGACGCACTAGACGCGACCCGACACACGCGACGCGGTCACGCGCGCGAGCCGTGTGGGCTCGGCTCTCGTCACGCTCAGCGGAAACGCGGAAACGCCCGAGGTGGAGGAGGAGAGTGAATACGTAGCGGCAAACAGGTGCTGAGTTTGCGTGAAGTAGGAAGAGGTAGAGCAGTGTCCTACTGGTGGTAGTGGCACGCCCCGCGGCACCGTGCCATGCCACGAGCTTCTCTGCGCTAACTAGCTGTCGGGAGAGAAACTATTAGTAAACCCCGCCGTTTTACAATAGTGATGGCGCCGTCTCTTGCAGCGGGGTTATGAATGTAAGTTGAATGACTCCAGCTCGTGGCATCAACCTTGGCAACACTGAGGTAGACTGCAACTCACCGTCGGGCAAGGACACGATTAGAAGAACACAGACTGGTACCCTTCCTAACATAACTTGTAAAACTATTGCAGTGTTCCGCCAACAAAAGGGATACATTATATAAAAAATCAATTTCTAAAATAACCGATTCAATTATCGTGAATCTTAACTCGAAGACAACCTGCTGTTTACTACTTTTAAACCGGGATTATATGATATTATTTTATCAGTTATGAAGTTCTATCATTTCAATCAAGAAGTTCAATCTGAAGTCAATCTAAAGTTCGATCAAAACTTGTTTTCAGTAATTCAACACTTATATCACTGTTTAATTAACATCTTTTATTTTCGCCATTCCCTTACGCATTTTTAAAAAATAAAAAAAAACCTATTTTAGCCAGTGCCTATATTTCTGTTGCACATTAGAACACCTTTTTACCTGTTTGATGGACTTCGTAAACCTATTTAATATAACTGCTGGATACATATCCTTATCTTTGACACGTAATTTCGTCCCACTACAACATTCAAAGCTAGACAAACAGATAAGGAATGGGTCAGTTCTACGGTTCCTATAAATCAAGTTCCAGAAATTTATTGCTTCCGTTTACAACTGTAAAAAAGAGAGATCTGTTTCTATCTCCACAACAGTGACATTAAATCACTCAATTTTTCTACATCACTGAATCACTGCCTCGGAAACGTATCAACTCAATTGTTAGATTGGTTCTACACGATAAGCACGTACACAAAAGTATAGTCGGATATTCAAACGGACATAACACAAAAATAAAAAAAATATCAATCCAAACTGTGAATTTTAAATACCAGGAAAGTTATTGCTAAATGCCAAAACTGTTTTTCTTGTAATAGACATCTATATGACTTCTACGAGTAATATGAAACATTTTGCATGTCCGAAACATGGAACTAATTCTGATTGGTGGAATTGGCACGGATGCAAATCACACAAATTTTAAAGCATGACTTACACTAAATGTTCTTTTGCCGTCTTAAGCTGAGTGCGAAGTCTTTCGCAGTGTTGGGCCGATAGTTTCCTAATTCCAGAGAGAAAAAAATAAGCCAAAATCGCTTTTGGTGCCACTACAATGCTGAAGGAGTGACGAAGGAGGGAGATACAAAACAGAGCTAAAAGGAGAGCCGGGAGCGGAGTGGCTTGGGTTGCCTGATGGATGGAGTCAGGGAGAGGGCAGTAGGGTAAATAGGCGGAGTGGAGAGGCGCGATGGAGTGGCAAGTTGGAGTGGCAGCGTGGAGAATCGGAGTGAAACGGCTGTTTGGAGTGGGGGGATAGAGCGACAGGAGTGGCGACGTAGGATAGCCGGGTGAAGCGAGGAGCGAGAGGATTGGGAAGCTGTGGGAATTGGGAATTGTGAGGGAGCGGGATGGGGAGGGACATTGTAGAGCGGGGTGAAGTGAAGAAGAGCGGGTGGAGGGAGGTAGAGTGGAATGGAGCTGAGTGGAGCGGGATGGAGTGAGGTGAAGCGGATGGAGGGAGGTGGAGCGGATGGAAGGAGGTAGGGTGAAGTGGAGCGGGGTGGGGAGGAATATTGCGAAGCGGGGTGGAGAAAGGTGGGCGGGTGGAGCGAGGCAGAGTGGGGTGGAGCTGGCTGGGGAGGAACATCGCGGAGTGCTGCGCAGTGAGGTGGAGTGGATGGAGGGAGGTAGGGTGAAGTGGAGCGGGGTGGGGAGGAACATTGCGGAGTGAGGCTGAGTGAGTTGGGAGGGGTGCAGCGAGGCAGAGTGGAGTGGAGCTGGGTGGAGCGCGGTGGAGCAGAGTGGAGCGACGTGGAGTAGGCCGTGACGAAGGGGGGGAAGCCATGGGGGTTGAGGCGGGGTGAGGCGCCGGGCGCTGATCTACTGTCCCCGCGCGGAGCTCTTCCCAGTACACGTGCACCGGATGATTTGTAGCCTGAGGCGCTCGCTTCAAACCCCGGGCCGTGCATCACTTCATCCCGTGCGCCCGTGGCTGGCAGGCTTTTGCCGGAGCTTTCGGCCGCTGCTTCCACGATCACCTTCAACTCCGCCCTCTCTCACATACACTTTGCTTTTCCCCAACCTCTCTTTCTCTTATTATTTTACTTTCCACTCTCCTCTTTCTTCGCTCTCCTTTGATTTTATGTTTCCTCTTTCTTTTTTCCTTTGAATTTTCCTGGTTCGGTTTTTGGATTGTTTCTTTCATTTTCTCTACTTTGGGTTTTTCTCTTTCCCTTTCCTATGTTTTGATCATTAGTCTTTTTCCATTTCGTAAACTTTTTCTTCTTGTTTTATCATTTTTATTTTTCATTTACCTCTTCTTTTATTTATATTCGCTTTTCCCCAATTCATTCTGTCTTCATTTTCTATTATATTTTCTCTTTCCTTTATCTTTTTTATTTCCAGGTTTTCTGATAAAATTGATTTCATCCGTACCTCCTTTGTTCTAACACTAAGTGGAATTTCTGATTCTTCTGCACTACTAAAGAGCAAAGATACAACAAATGGATACTTGAAAAGTCAAACTAGCTTATACTCACAAAGAAGAAATATCTCAAGCAATGTTGAAACCATGAAGTGTTTAAAGGACTCTCAAATAATATTTGTCTCAGCTTTTCTTCTATTTATTCCCAAACCACTTAGCCATTATCTGGTATATTTGTAAATACCGTTGAATTTATTCATGTTTTTATAACATCTTTTCTGTTTGAGTTCAGAACATTTATTTTGATTCGACTAAAATGAACATCAATTCAAAATATCAAGTATCCTTTTTTATTTTTTGTGGAACTACGTATTAAAAAATTTTTTTGAAGTTTCTCTTTATTATTGTTTGAAAGCATAGAGAATGACACAAACTGAAGAATAATTCTGTGACTTTTACTTACTGTGGAAATTATATTAATTAGATGGATAAAAAACTAAAATATTTTCCTTATATTTGTTCACGACGTACTTCTTCACCCTTTTCTCAATATATTTTTGATAATAAATTAAACTTTTAAATACTCTTACCAGCAAATTTGGAGGTGTGTTTTATTTGAATTAAATAACTCACTTACAAATAGGAGTAATTACTACAGTTTGAGAGTATCTCTCATGTCTTCCAGTAAAAGTCCAGTTGAGATCCTGGGAGTCATATTTGCCTTCCTAAATTAAACGACGTAGAGGATGTGCCTGGATATGTATATAAACTTCGAATGAATTTCACTCTCGGTAAACTAGTTAATCATTATGTTTAGTTTTCTTACAGATGTAGTTAAACATCAAATTATGCTGTAATTAGAAAGTAATAGGTACTGTTAAAAAATTAAACCAGCAAACGATTAAGTGAGATTCTCCTCGCACTAAGAGTGCGAAATGATAATGTTGTTTACAATTACACCGATTTTCTTCTCTCACTCATATGACTATTTATGAACCTATCAATGGATTTTAACAGAGGAGAATTAGTAGATTTTCATTTCAAGTAAGCATGATATTAATAGGCAGTACAAAATTTTAAAAATTCAATATGGAAGAAACGAAGAGAGTACGGGTGGAACTGTTAATGATACTGATATAATACGTACTTAAAGTATCTCAGAGAATGTAATTGTACAGAAGGTGGATTATTCAATAAAACAATTTTGTCGTTTATTATAAATTCGTGCATTCGAATACAAATTTTAAGTCGAACGGGAATCATTCGAGAAATTATTGGAACGTCACGGGAACTTCTCCTCAGACCTTCGCTTTTCCTCAAAATATTCAACTCAATTTCCACTTGACACTGGTTCCACGTCCCGCTCTGCCACAGTTCCCACCAGTGATTTACGCGTTCGCCTCTAGTGTCAGTATATCTTCTTCACGGGGGGTCCGAGAAATTTCTTTACGTCTCGCTCGCCAAGTCACATTTCAACGTCCCGCGTCGACGGTGGCGGAACTTACTGAATCTATAACTATAAATCACTCTCTCTGGAACTCGAGGCGGTCGATCGTCCAACATCTGGAGGCGACGCGCAGTCACCTACCGGCCTCGTCGGGCAGAGAGCCGCTCCTCGACACGAGATCCCGCCACCCGGGGCGGCGCGGCACCGCGAAGTGGAGGTTTTTTATTGCTCTGTAGGAATTAAGGTTTGTTGTTATTTGCGTAACTAATCTAGAAAGCAAGTCTCTAATATTTTTTATTTCTCTGTGGGAATTAAGGTTTTGTTGTTATGTTCGTAACTACTTTAGAAAGCAAGTCTTTAATATTTTTCTTTCTCTATAGGAATTAAGGTTTGCTGTTATTTGCATTACTACTCTAGAAAACAAGTCTTTAATAGTTTTATTTCTCTGTAGGAATTAAGACTTGTTGTTATTTGCGTAATTACTCTAGAATTCAACTCTTTAATAATTTTGTATCAAATAATTTTTGGATACAGCGTACATAGTCACTTTACAGAACAGTTGTGATTATATTCAGTACATATGCACATAATAAGTGCATAGTAACAATAAGAAAGAGGATGACCCCACTAGCGTCCTCAATGGGAAATCAGAGTAGTGTGATTTAGGAGTTATTGCTGGGTGTTGGTGAGATAGTTGAGATAACGGGGCCTATGATGTGGAGATAGAATAGGAGTTACGGGGGACGGAATTTATCTTTGGGAGAATCTGGACGGGATGCTGTTTAGATGAGGATGAGTGGTTTTCCACATGAGAGAAATTTTAATAAAATCAAGTAATATTTAATGATAATATTTACTAACGCAATTAATAAAAATACTTATTTTTATTTATTAATTTTTAATGCAAATATCGCCCAACTCGGACCACGCACTACGTTATTCTCCGAGGTCAAGTCGTATTTATTCCAGCGAGATTAACGTGTCTTTACTCGCTATGAGAAACAGTCGTTTCGTCTGTATCCATTGTTTACACCAGGTTGTTAATCTTGGATTTTGTACCAAGTGATGCTGTTGTCGTTGCTACGCACTGTACATAGCGATCTTTTGAGATGACTTCATCCGGCATGACAAATCTCAATCTATCACTATTCCACCCTCGCGAACACAATCGTCTTTTCTAGCGTTTCGGGGCGGTATCCCTTACCATTCCTGGTCTCAGTTGAAGTCACGCTCTCGCAAGCACCTTCTCGCACTGACGCACCTTCCGGTTCATTTAAGAACCTGCTCCCTCCCCTCCCCATCCTGCCACCCGTTCTGTTGCTTGCGCGGGGGTTCTCGTAGACTCCCCATGCCGTTCCCAGCCGCCTCCAATGCCGCCGCCTCTGTCACCGCTATCCTCATCGTGTTCTCTGCTTTAAACTTCACTGCCACCGTCGCCCCCACCGCCGTTATCATTGTGTCCGGTAATCAATATAACCATCACCAATTCTGTCGCTTCCTCCACCGACTCTGTTACCTCTGCAGAAACTGTCGCCACCTCCGTCTCTTTCGCTGTCACCCACATCAGCCTTGTCGTTGCCTCCACCTCTGCTGTCGCTCCCTCCGTCACCTCCGTTTATCACCCTCACCTCCACCCCTCGTCATCTTGCCTCCGCTCTCCGTCACCTCACTTCCATCCTCACGTGCCTCACCTGTGTCCTCCATTGCCTCACATCAATCCTACATACACCTCATCACCGCCACCGTCACTTCACCACCGCCACAATCACACCTCCCCCTTGAACACCTCATCTCTGCCTTCATCGTTTCACCTCCGCTTCCATCACTTTACTTGCACCTCGATTACCTCACATTCGCCTTCATCACCTATCACCCCTCTTCTATCTTCTAAGGCCCCGCATTGTCCATCTTCTCCATCCTCTCCGCAACCGACGTCACCTCCACCACACTCTCGCTTCACCGCAGCCTCCGCCGTCTGGAGCCGAGGGCCTTGTGAAGAGGCAGGACGTCCGGCCGCCGAGAGCGGAATTATCCTCGAGCATTGCAACCGCCACACTTAAGTTAATTTGCATTTAATAACACGCCGCCGACAATGCCCGTCGGAGTTGATCACCCCCGCAAGAGCCTCGTCGGCGCAAGTGAGAGGCGGTCAATTTCTCGCGGCATGAATACGCTGAAAGGGTCTCGTCCGCCCCCTCTAAGACCCTCCCGCCCTGGCCGCTCCCGGGCGCGCGACCCGCGGAGCTCTCGACGTCGCGGTCCCTTCTCGTCACCAGCGCCGTCCTCCCCCCTCCACTACCCCCGCTCCAACTGCCTAAGCGCTTCTCGTCGTTTCCCTCGGATGGTCCCTTATCCTCTCCTCTCTCGCAATTCCATCGTCGCCATTAGTCCTGACAGCCACGTGGTCGCCGCCTACCTGCCGTTAAGGTTACTCTCACCCCTCCCTCTGCTCTGGGCTCGCTCTGTACTCGCGAGGTCTCCACCACGAGACACGTAATGATTGCTCCGCCCGCTCCACTTGCCTCTTCCTCCCCCTGTTCCGCAACATTTCGAGTTCCTCCGCTCTGCCTGTTCCGCAATTTCCCTTGCCCCTCCATTCTCCTTGTTTCTCTGCCTCTCTCTCTCTCTGTTCCATAATTCTCGCTGTCCTAACACTCTCCCCGTTTCTCCATTATCTCCCCGTTTCTCCATTATCTCCCCGTTTCTCCATTATCTCCACGTTTCTCCATTATCTCCACGTTTCTCCATTATCTCCACGTTCCTCCATCTCTCCACGTTCCTCCATCTCTCCACGTTCCTCCATCTCTCCACGTTCCTCCATCTCTCCACGTTCCTCCATCTCTCCACGTTCCTCCATCTCTCCACGTTCCTCCATCTCTCCACGTTCCTCCATCTCTCCACGTTCCTCCATCTCTCCACGTTCCTCCATCTCTCCACGTTCCTCCATCTCTCCACGTTCCTCCATCTCTCCACGTTCCTCCATCTCTCCACGTTACTCCATCTCTCCACGTTACTCCATCTCTCCACGTTCCTCCATCTCTCCACGTTCCTCCATCTCTCCACGTTCCTCCATCTCTCCACGTTCCTCCATCTCTCCACGTTCCTCCATCTCTCCACGTTCCTCCATCTCTCCACGTTCCTCCATCTCTCCACGTTCCTCCATCTCTCCACGTTCCTCCATCTCTCCACGTTCCTCCATCTCTCCACGTTCCTCCATCTCTCCACGTTCCTCCATCTCTCCACGTTACTCCATCTCTCCACGTTACTCCATCTCTCCACGTTCCTCCATCTCTCCACGTTCCTCCATCTCTCCACGTTCCTCCATCTCTCCACGTTCCTCCATCTCTCCACGTTCCTCCATCTCTCCACGTTACTCCATCTCTCCACGTTACTCCATCTCTCCACGTTACTCCATCTCTCCACGTTACTCCATCTCTCCACGTTACTCTATCTCTCCACGTTACTCTATCTCTTCATAATCTTCCATCTCTACACGTTCCTCCATCTCTCATCCTATCTCCTCATGTTCCTCCATCTCCCTCTGATCTTTCCCCTCCATCTCATTTGTTCGTTTTCCCATTTTTATTGATCCTCCATCTCGCCCATTTCCTACATGTCACACTGTTCCTCCATCCTCTCTTCTTCTCCATCCTTGGCTCACATTTCATCCTCCTCCGCCATCATCACATGCTGAAACTACTACCTACTCTATGTCCTGCTAAAACCCTTCTCTCCGCCCTCTTTTCTCGCTTTTCGTTTTCTTTTCTTTATTCTTCCATCTCAACAGTTCTCTAAATTCCCTTATCCTCCACCCAGACGGTTTTCTATGCTTCATAATGTCCGCAATGATGCTATCTCTCCAGGTGCTACCGAAACTTCCCATGCCTCGCCTCGCCACGCCTCCCACGTCATTGCCATCGCCACCTCTCTCCCTCTCTGTCGCACTCCTCGCCGCATATTCACCCCATCATCTGCCCGCCCCAGCTCGTCACCTTTGCGGTGGCTGTCGCCCCCGCGCTCTCCACAGCCCCGCGGCCACATCTTCCCTTCCGCCCGCTGCCCCTCCGCCCTCCATCCGCTTCCATTATGCAACCGGGGGACTCCGCGGCGAATGAAATTTGGGCGCGGCGAACAGGTGTAAGCAATCACTTTAGGCGAGGCGAGGGCGACGGCGAGGGCGCGACGGGGAGGAGGCTGCGAGGTCGGGGCGAGGACGGGGCGAGGACGGCGCGCTGTCCTCGGTGCAGCCCCAGGCGAGAACGCCTCCTTCGCCGGAAGGAGGTTGAAACGGACGCGAAGATGGAAGCTGAGATGGCGGGAGGCGGCGGTGAGGACGAATGGCGATGGCGGTAATGAAGGCAGAGGCGAGGATTGTGTTGGTGATGGTGGTGGTGGTGGTGGTGGCGGCATTGGCGGTGGTGGTAGTGGTGGTAGTGGCCGCGATGGTGGTGGAGGTTGCGATGGAGGTGGTGTTGGTGGTGGCGG
Source organism: Acheta domesticus (assembly GCA_031308135.1). Classification (NCBI taxonomy): domain Eukaryota; kingdom Metazoa; phylum Arthropoda; class Insecta; order Orthoptera; family Gryllidae; genus Acheta; species Acheta domesticus. The sequence goes on along the minus strand of JAHLJT010009419.1, from coordinate 12,281,304 downwards.
CGGTGGATGTGGCGGTGGAGGTGGTGGTAGTGGTGGTGCGGGTGGTGGTGGTGGTAGTGGTGGTGCGGGTGGTGGTGGTGGTAGTGGCGGCGATGGTGGTTGAGGTTGCGATGGAGGTGGTGGTGGCGGTGGAGATGGCGGTGGAGGTGGTGGTAGTGGTGGTGTGGTGGTGGTGGTAGTGGTGGTGCGGGTGGTGGTGATGGCGGCGGGTCTGCGCCGATGATGGGGAACGATGCGGGATAGCCGGCGGCGGAGGGGGTGGCGAATACGTTAGCGATGGTGACGGCAACGGTGACGGCTCCGACGGGGCGGGAGGGGAGGGGTAGAGTGCCCTCCGAGCGAGAAATAAGCCAAGTCGGAAGTTTACTTCAGAACGAAGCAAAACATTTTCTGGATGAAAACACTCCCCGCTTCTTTTCCGGCGGCGCTCCCGTCGCAGTCGCTTGCGAGGGGCGGCAGAGGGGTGGGCGGAAGGGGTTGAGGGGGCCGGGGCGAGAGTTGCGTATTATAATCTTGAAAAGTTGCCACAAGCACGCGGCTGCACGCTGGGTCGGCCCTCTCCGCAGGGGTGGGACGTTTCCGGCTTGGCGTCACTCGCATGTCCCGCCTCCAGGTTCCCTTAACCGGCCTTTGCTCGCCTTTGGTTCTTTTCGAAACACTCTACTGTTATATCGACTTAACGCACGGAAAGAAAGGAACGAAAAGCCACCTTAACACTCAAGAGTCCTTAAAGATTTTAACAATATAATCGGAAAGGATAATCGAAACGAGTTGGAACAAAAGACAGCGTACTAGTACTCATACTCCAAGAAAAAATATTTCTTATTTATTTGATTTTTCTTGTGTATACTACGAAAAGAGTAGAACGACACATGGGCGATAACATAAATAACAAACACAAGTGAGTAAAGATTATAAGTTGAGGGGATAGTTGAGGTTTAGAAGCAAACAAATGAAAAATTTTGCTTTGTGATAGTCTAATGACATTAATAAGTATTACTACGTCTTAAATTTTATTCAAAAACCTTCAGTGGTTATTGTATTTTGGATTAACTATGTGGGAACTCTTATCACATAAGATTCCGACGCCTTCTTTTCCAAGATCACGAACCTCCGTGTAACGGGATAAATCAGTTAGAGTAACCTATTTTAATGTCCTTTTGTATATTAGAACGTGATGATCGTATTATGAGGGCTTTGGACTCAAGTGTCAGGTTTTAAGTACCAAAGAAGCAATGTGTTTTTATTTACGCACGATTGATTTCAGGAAATACAATGTGAAGACTTGTACACACCTGCCTTATAAGTCATAGTAAATAATACAAAATTAAATAAGTATAGCGAATAATCATTTCCGTCTTCTTGTGTAACTAACAAAATTATTTATACTTCTCACAAGATCGGAGGTACAGAGGTTTCTTTGAATTTCTGCGCGAATTGGATATCAGTATTATAAATGATTTTGTTTTTCCAGGGTTCCTCTATGTCCATCGAAACCATTATCTTGTCCTATGGCTCGAAAGACCGCTGTGGTCCACGGCCGACCAGCGATGATCCAACCTCTCGGCCATGAGATAAGGGGTTAGTGTGGTTAGAACGAAGACATTCCTTCACCGTATATAATGGTCTTCATAACCTTACGGTGGGATTTCTCATCGTGGCACAGCAATATATACTGGGACATATGTTAGGAAAGAGCACAGTTCTTATTTACCCGGCCGGAATTGAACCAGGAGTTCCACCGTGGAACGAAACCATTGACACCATCTATATGGGCGGAGACTATAGTTTTCTTTCAATTTCTACGCGCATCGGAAATTAATAATATACATGATTTTTGTATTTTCTTTCTCGGAATTCCAGGATCTCTAACAAAACGGTAGACAACTCTTACGTGGCCGGAATATGCATAGTTTTCCATCAATCTATGGGTGCATTCTAAATTAGCAATAAATTGGTGGAGCAGATCCTACCGTTACCGAAGGACGCCCGAAGGTACCAGGCCACTGGAGAGGGGCGGAAATGCGAGCCCGGAGTAACTGACGGCAAACGTGATGGACAATGGGGATGGGAAGAGAAGGTGGGGGAGTAGTGGGGAGCGTCGTGAAGAGGAGGGAGAGCGGAGACCAGGAGGTTGCATGCGGGGGCGGCCGGGTACAGCGAGGTGAAGGAAATGGTGAGACCGGACACGGTCAGGTGAAGACTATAGGCAGCGGCAATGGGGCAGGGAGGAATCATGGCAGCTGAGAAAATATTGATTGATTGTTAATGATTCCGCGCATGTGTAGTGCATGTTTTTCATCGGGAGATGGCGGTGATCTTCCCCCGCTGGATGGCGAGATGCGGTGCCAACCTACCATCGGCTAGCAAAGTTTTCCCCAACCAGGTACCTCCCACCAGTGCGGCACCGCTCCAGACGGGACACGTTCTACGCCCCCGACTGGTCTCCCGGCATGTGTGGTAGTTAGTGAGTGTTAGTGTGTGTGCAAGTAATGGGTGAGGATAGGTCAAGGAAAAAGAGGGTAAGATCGCTCGGTCCGTGGCCCGTTTGTTAGGACACTGCTCCGGCATTCGCTTGGTGTTGATAACATAAACCATGGAAAACTACCGATAAGAGCAGCCGGCCGCTAGAATTCTCCTCCAGACAACGATTGAATTCGACCTAGCTACGTAGCTGGTGTCGAAAATTCTGCCATCGTCGGGACTCGAATCTAGGACCTCCCGGTCAGAGGCCCAGCAGTGACATCAGTTGATTCATTGAGCCACCTCTCACGGTCTGTCAAAAAAAGGGTCGTTGAGGCGCAAGCCTGGAAAGTAAGTCTGGGAGGTCGAAGACGAGGCGGTGGAAATACTTTGATCAGGTTAGGGGTGGTAGTCAGATTACGGGGCAGGGCGGAGCCTTGGAAGTTGTGGAGGCAAAGGCGAAGGACGAAATGATGTCAACGAGATAGATGGGAAGAGCATCATGGTCTGCAGAAGAACAGTAGGTATCTGGACGAAGTGATGAAGGATGGGGGTGTGGAGAGTGGTGAGGTTGGTAAGGGCGGGGAAAGTGGTAGGAGATGAAAGGGTGGAAACGGATGTTGTAGAGTGGATAGTAGAACAGTGTGGGTAAGGCGGAGCGGGGACTGCGAAACGAGTGACAGGAAAAGGAACGGGATGAGGGTGTGGCGGAGCGGAGCGGAGACGGTAAAAGGGAGCGAAGACGATGGAATTGGCGATGGAGTAGGATCTGAGGGAGGATGGTTAGTGAGGATCGGGGGGCAGAAGCTGATTGACTGTTAGTGATTCGGGGGACCTCAACGACTAGGATCATTAGTCCTGTAAGTGTGGTGCACGTATTTTTCTCGGAAGGTGGCTGTTTCTTCCCTCGATGGATGGTGAGGTCCGGCGCCGATCTACCATCGACTAGCATGGTTTTCCCAGACAGGAATCTCCTCCTAGCAAGGCACCACCCCAGACGGGACACGTTCTAAGTCCCCCGACTGTCTCCCGGCATGTGTGGTAGTGTAGTGCACGTTAATGTAAAGGTGTGTGTAGGGAGTGAGCACGTACGAAGGGGAAGAAAAGATCGCGGGCGGTACGTGGCCCGTTTGTTAGTGTACTGCTCCGGCGACGCTCACCACCACCGCCGCTGCTTCCGCCATTTTCCACCTCCCCCGCCTCTACCCCCTTTGTCACTCCCCGTCGCCGCCCGTCCTCCAACTCTAGCAGCTCTCCCGCCACCATCCCTCACCACACTCCGATACATCCTGCCCCTGCCGCAGCTCGCAACGAGGTCCCCGCCACCGCCCTCGCCGCAGCGGCCCAAGTTAATCGGGGAAACCTCGGAAAACTACCGATCAGAGCAGCCGGCCCCCAGAAATCGACTGAACTCGACCTGGCTAGTGTCGAAAACCCTGCCGCCGTCGAGAGCAGTGGCGATCGGGGAGGAGGCATGTGGTAGAGCTGAAGCAGGGTTGAGCGGGGCACGTTGGTGGCGCCAGCGTGGGGCGGCGGGGCGGACCCGGAGGGGGAGATGAGGAAGCGGCCGCACACGCCGAACACGTCCGCGCGCGTGGCCGGAATGGCCGGCGGCGACGGGGGCGGGGGCCGCTGCGGCGGTGGCGAGGACCTCGTTGCGAGCAGCGCCAGGGGCAGGATGGATCGGAGTGTGGTGAGGGATGGTGGCGGGGAGCAGCTAGTGCTGGAGGAGGGGGCGGCGACGGAAGTGGCGAAGGGGGGTAGCGGCGGGGGAGGTGGAAAATGGCGGAAGCAGCGGCGGTGGTGGTGAGTGTCGCCGGAGGCGACATGGCGGTGGTTATGCTGGTTATTGCGGTGGTAATGTTGAAACAAGTGATGACTGAATGTGCCTTTAAATTTAACTATCTAGGAACAATAAATTTTAGGTCACTTTTGTGGCTTCTCCATTACGAATATTCATGTTGCCTGACATCTCCTCTTTTCTGCGAACAGAAACTATTCAACGTTCACTTACCTCTGTATGGCAAGGGAGGCAGTGACCTCCAGTTGGGCTTATAAAGAGGAGACTACAGAAATGGGAATGGGCTTGCTTAAATAAACGTCTCTACCATAGCATTGACTGTCGTCGCAAACAAGGGATGCGATACTGCAGTCGTCGGATGCATTGTCAAAGCGAAAGAAAAAAAATCACTTGGGGCTGCAAAGTAACGTAATGGTGGTGAGGTGGTGTTACAAAAATAGCGCTTTACTAACGAGTTAAAATGGAAACAACAAAGCTACTTGAAATACAACAGAACGAAAATGAAAACCTGCACAGGTGTTTCAGTCGCAGTAACCACAATGATGAATCAGGTGTAGCGGTACAAGTAGAGAACGGAACATCAAAGGATATCATCAGCGTGACGACAGACGGGACTGGCAGGTTACCAAAGGTCTGAAAAGGCGAAGGCAGGCTGGTTGAAACGGTATCGGACAGCGCAGTCAAACACAAAAGGACGCGGGACTGGACACACGTAGAGAAGCGTCGACAGCGGCACACGTGCGAGTCAGCAACGGTGTCAGCATCAACGCGAGATAAAAAGGCGAGGAGCGTTCGAAGAGAACAGAAGCCGCCGGGCCACGGACTCGGCGTGGGCAGCGGCAGCGGACAGAAGCAATGAATGCAACCGATCCACGACGCCAGGCTCCATAGTGGAACAACTGAAAGCATCTGGAGTTCGACGAGGTAACGGCAGAATGGCCCGAGTGCTCGCGGTGGGGTCCCAGTGGCTGGGGAGCGGAGAGCGAAGGGAGGGGATTGGGGACTGGGAGGGGGGGGGGGGCTCCCGTGCGTGCTGTGCAGCGCCACGCGGGGGAAACAAGCCCGTGCCCGGCGGAGGTCCCGCGGGCTAACAGAATCCGCTGCTCATTCTATTCATAAGGCCACCCGAGGCTAAACAAGGGCCTCCGGGTCTCCCCTGGCGGCAGACTTATCAGGTTGATAGAGAGAGCACGCGCCGAATCCGTCTCGCGGAGCGAAGGGAGAGGGGCGGACACGGGGAGGAAGTCTGGAGACGGAGACTGTGGTGAGGGAGCTAGCGAAGAAGAAGCGGGGGAGAAAGTGTGGTCGGAGGTAGGCTTGGAGTTGGGGTCCAAGGCGGGGTCAAAGTTGGAGTTAGAGGTGGAATTTAGATGTGGGGTCGGAGGCGGGGTCGGAGGCGGGGTCGGAGGCGGGGTCGGAGGCGGGGTCGGAGGCGGGGTCGGAGGCGGGGTCGGAGGCGGGGTCGGAGGCGGGGTCGGAGGCGGGGTCGGAGGCGGGGTCGGAGGCGGGGTCGGAAGCGGGGTCGGAGGCGGGGTCGGAGGCGGGGTCGAACAGGAACTGGAAGCCGAGTAGAGGATTGACAAGGGAGTGGGGATAAGTGAGATGGTTTGTTGGAGGCGGGGCCGGTGTGGCTAGAGTGGAGGCCGTGTGGGGACAGGGGGCGTGGAGGCGGGGCTGAGTTGGAAACAAGAGACGGAACGAGGCACTGGTAAACGCTGACGTAGGGATGCGGGGTTAGAAGGCGGACGGGACAGGACGGAGCTTGCGAACAAACGACGCAGAGGTGGGAAGCGGAAGCGGGGCGGCAACGGAAGTGGGGAAGGTGAACTGAGAGAAGAGGCCGGGATGGTGCGGAGAGGGAGACGGCCAGGCGACATGGAGGCGGGGGCCAAGAAGACGTCCGCAAAGGGCCGAGGAGCAGAGGAAGGGCGACGGGAATCAAATGAACGCGGCCCTTTCTCCACGAACACTATTTCCTTCAAAACAAGCTCTGCTTGACGTCGTGCTGGCTGGCATGCAGATAACGTCTACAAGCTTTATATTTTTCTTCTTCTCCCCCTACATTTTGTGTTTACTTCCAATTGTCAGTGGAGTGGAGTGCATTCGTAAATAAGGTCCATTTAATTTATTTTCAGTGTATTTCAAAGTTCATTTTTTGTTCAATGAAATGATTATTAATTTGATGCTGTATGTTAGAGAGGTTACACTATATAATAGATGAGATACACTAAAAATAATTGTGTACGTGATGAGAATAATTACATGATGAAATAATTGAGACCTTTAAAATATAGTTTTTGTTTCGTCTCTATTATAGCTGTACAACTTTAATTCTTTAATTTTAAAATAATAAAAATATTGCAAACATTTCTTAGTTCAATTTCGTTAATTTATCACGGAAGAAATATATCAACTTCGGGGTACAAATCCAAAATGTTTTCGTCTATTTTTTCAAGATTTTCTTTTATATTTCAGAATTTAATAAAAACTTGTGATGTAATAACCATTCAACCTCAAAACTTTCTTGATACGAAAAAAGAAATTTGTAAATTCTAAACGTACACTTGCACATAGTAATTCTGCCTTCTAGATATAATATTTATTATTCATAGTATATTTATTTATAGTACTACGACAACGAAAATATTTTATTACGAATATACCTTAAACTTAATGAGTACCGAGAAAATATAAGTATGTATGAGTATCTATTATATAATGTCCACCTTTTATAAACTCGGCTACACAAAAACCCATCATTTTAATTACTTTGACGCTGTATTTAATTAGTCGCTTTTGTTCCTCACCAATCGATTGTTTAACTATACTATACTTGTAGAAGAATTTTCAAATATTTAACCTAACGCAATTCTCGCATGTACATTGCACAAACAAGGCGAGATTTGATGTTAATATAAATTCTCCAATATCTACCATTTATTCAGTTGTTTGAGCTTTATAAAGCATGAGTTTTAATAATTGTAAGACATCAAGTATACGTAAATATTAGTAATTCAATCCAAAGTTAACTAATTCTAATTCTAAGGACATATGCTTTTGGCTCTGCAGAGCATATGGTTCGCGATGTCCTAGGGTTTCATTTTCCACAGTGAAGGATTTTCGACTCACGTTGCACTGCTAGATCGTAGTCACCTGTTGTTTGGAAGAATACACCTGTCTCCTCCCTCTTCCTTTACACACACACACACACACACACACACACACACACACACACAAGGGCCTTAGGGGCTTAGCAGTGATGCACCAGAAATCAAAACACCATCAGTTTAACAACGATCTCAACACATAAATTTTTACACCAAGGTATTTCCTTGTTTATATTTACTTACGCTATCAACTGTCGATTGTATTTTCTCATATCGTTGAAGGCAACTTTTAGGAGAGAGGTAACTCGGAAGTAAAGCAAGTCGATAATTCTCATGTCAGAGCCAGTAACCCTTGTTGCAAACAATTATATTGATTGAAACATTCATTTTCACAAAATGCAAGTAAACTTTATTTTAAGCAAAAAAAAATTGATAATGTGAAATTATTACTCTTTTATAGATTGGATGTTACCTTTCCTGTTTAAAATGTTGTAATTCTTAATTTTGTAATTTTCGTCTTTCCCCTATTACACATTACAGTATAATACATGCAATTCGTGTGTTTACCTCTTTGAAATATAATGAAAATAATAAAGAATGATCGTGGTTAATATATAACCTTTTCAGTTTAAACTCTTATTGAGAGCATAAAATATTTGCTAATTTGCGTGACTTGTAATTTGAAGAAACAATAGGAAGTGACTTCAAAGGATTCTTTGCTTTGTAGCATAGCTCGAAAAGATAAGTTTTTCATGTCGTGCCGACAAGGATTTGGTAACAAAACTATTTTTAATCTTGAGGATAGTCACTTGAGACGCTTAGTTATTTTTTTCCGCAAAACTATAACGTAAATAAGAAAAAAAATAATTGTATTTTATTTTGTTATCATAGAATCGTGAGCGTTATTATATGATTAGTATTCATGGAAACGAAAGTGTAATGTAAATAAACCATGACAATTGTATTCTACATGCATTGTGTTTTGCTCTCCTAGACAGATAGAGAAAAATTGTTTTTGTGACTGTAAATGGATAAAAAATTATGATTGCACTCCGATATTTTGTTTCCATTAATATGATAGCAGTTTTAGTTTTTAGCGTAGATTCTTTAATTCATAGGGTAGAAGGTTTTTCTTCTAATTTTATGCATATTACTAGAAAACGTAAACACTGAGAAAGTTCCCACTTAGTATTCCGTGAAACACTGTAATCTGTATTAGTTGACTGTGTAGTATCTCATCGAATCCAGCGGACGCACCTCTCTGCTGCGTGAAGAGGAGGAGCAAATTTTGATAGCTGACGCCGACCACTGGACCACCTATGGAAACCCACAATTCACAGAGTCACCGGATCCCTAGAAGGTTTAAGCGGATCCCTTGCAACGACTTATCTACTTTGGCGTTAACAAACGGTTTACGTACTCTTGGCTACCACAGTTTGCTGCAACAGTTACCTAGACCTGATGACAACGTTTTTATCACTAACGCAACCGCTGAAGGCCCGCCATTGACCCGATTCATATATAAACCGAAATGGAGTATGGTAAATACTCTACTCCCATCTGATAACATGGAATACTATGTGGCCCTCTCCCGTGCAGGATGACGAACCACTGGTACCCAGAAGACAAGAGAGCCACTAATGATAAAAGCACACACCGCTCAATAAGGCTTAACTTAATTTACATGAACCAACAAAACGGGGGTGAGTGTATCTGGTGTACACGGCGCTCTCCCCGTCCATATCCATGTTCATACCTGTCTTCTTCCTCTCTCTCTATCGCTTTCTCGCTCTCTCTTCTCTCTCCTTTCTCTACCTACCAAATCATTCGGAAAGCATTCCCCGCAACCGCCTCTATCCAACCTTCTCCATCACTATCATCCATCATCATCCCCATCACCGTCACTGTCACCATCACCATCACCTCCACCATCACTATCACTACCACCACTACCATACAAATTTGTGTGCAGAACTCTCAAACCTTCTACTTCTCCAGTTACTGCAACTCCCAACAGACAACTCTCTGACCCATACAGAAACCACAAACTTGTCTCTTTCCAAATCGTCAACTGACATCCCTTCTATTCCTAGTTCTAATTCTCAAATCAAAAGTCTATCACAAAAGGAATCTATCGATATACACAATTTAGTAACGAGAAACGCTTCAAAACTGCTCCTTCAATAAGTAAACCTTAATAAACGGTTTACGCTTAGAGCATTACGAAACACCTGATTGTACACCCTACGATCCAAAAGGTCCACAAGATTACTCAAGAAGAAACTGAACTGAATTCAACACTCAGGGCTAAGTACTTCGCGACCAATATTTACAATCAGACAACCAAAACGACAGGAAAATGATGAGACAATTTAGATATAGTAGGACTGTCTCCTAACATTCGCCTGGTTGACTTATCCTACTTACTACAATACAACTTTAAAACTCACCATATTTCTGAAATGTGACTCAGCAAGGACAACACTCTGATTAGTAAATCAACAACAAAACATAATCACAAATAAATCTGCCTTATACGATCAGCATTCCCAGATGAAAGAGATGGCAGGTGTTATTCTACATTAAACACTAGTGCCACTGAATCACCATCAAAATGCGGCAAACGCTATCAACTCCTCTGAATGCAACAGTATCCACTTCAAGTATCCAACACCAGCAATTCAACTGCCAACAGGACTACCTCAACTACTTACTGCCCAGTCCTAATAAAAGAAAGACAAGGCAGATGGAAAGGTCTGACATCTCGAGCTGACAACAGACCTAGACAACAAAGCATCACTCCTAACAAATCTTACTTCCCTCCTGTTCGAACAAGTTACGATACATATTATATTTCTATTTTATTTTTATTATTATTCATTGAAGCACCTCGCACCTCGCAACCTCTGTTCCAATACTCGTGTTGCAATTAACGGAAGTGTATGTCACAACATTGCTTCTCTCAGCACCATTAGGCAACACTGATATTCTACGAACCGCGCCTGTTAACTGCCAGGCATCTTTCCGTTACGTAACACAAACCATTCCAAAACTTTATTATCAAACATACCAATGACATAACTATTGTAATTAAAATTTATGTCCATTTGCATATCTTATCTTGAATTACCTTACGTTACAGTAATCACAGATATATTATTTTGCTTATCTCAATTCTCATTGGACACCGCCATGTCTGCGCGCCTAATTGTCAATTATACAATATAAAGCATTTTAAGACATCACTGTCACTCACATTTCATGATACAATTATTACGATCAAAATTTATACCCGTTTATACATTTCATCTTAAATCTCCTTTATTTTATAATAATTGCAACCAAATTATTTGCTATCTTAATTCCCATTGGTTCCTGCTTTGAATTGGCGGGAAATCATGTCTTCTTCTCCCAGCGAACACAATCGTCCAGTAGTCTTCGTTAAAATGTTATGTGAAGCACTTCACGAGTCGGGGGCTCCGCGCCACGCGTGTTATTACTGTGGGACATCACGTCCAATTTACTCGTTACTCAGTGAACAAGTTACTATCTTGCAACTTATAATGTTAACATTCCAGTCTGCAGTCAGTCTCAAGTGATGTGCCTCGCGACTCGGAACTTCGTGCCAGTGCGTGTTTCTCAGCGAAACTCAACTTGCTTATTATGCACTTTATTGTGTAGTATTCAGGTCACTCTGCATTCAGTCGGTACGCAAACCATTCCAGGACTCGGAATCCGCACTGATGCCTGTTATCATGTGTACTCGTTTCTCCGTGAAACCTAAGCAGTTTACTTAATAACTTTGTACTCTTAATGTGCAACACAATTCACGTGACAATCTGCACATCAACAAATGTGTTATTCCGTGAACCATCATGTGTTACTCGTTTCTCCGTGAACACCCAAGCAGTTTAATTAATAACTTTGTACTCTTAAGGTGCGACACAATTCACGTGATAATCTGCACATCAACCAAATGTGTTATTCCGTGAACCATCATGTGTTACTCGTTTCTCCGTGAAACCCAAGCAGTTTACTTAATAACTTTGTACTCTTAATGTGCGACACAATTCACGTGATAATCTGCACATCAACCAATTGTGTTATTCTGTGAACCATCATGTGTTACTTGCTTCTCAGTGAAGCTTAAGCAGTTCATCTTGTAACTAGCACTGTTCCATATGTGGCACAATTCACGTGACAATCTACACGTAACACACTTCATGTGACAAGAGCTTCTACAAGTTGGTTGATGCGTGTGAATGCTAACTCCCCCGCTTGTAACAAGGTTTTCAGAGATCGATCTGCTCAAACCAATGCTGTGGCCATCGCAGAACATCACTCATCACTCGATGGCAACCGATACTACAGCACCCTGTGTTCACTTCAAGATGATGCAATCTTATATGTATTGTATTTCATTTAGTGCATATGTCTCCATGCTCCGCACAGCTCAGTGCTAATGTGCTTCGCTATAATCCAATATGTAACTCAGTGTTGATCTGCCCAAATTAATTATATATTTTCTTGTGTTTATATGTTGTGTTTCATTATTGCACTCGGTGACAACTCACAAACCAGGCACCTTTCCTGCCTTGAGCAATCAAAATTGGAGGGTGGTCCTTCATGAGCTATGGTAGTTTTTGTTGGAAGAGAGGGTAATATCACCACAGTCCACTGCTCAAGCTCCTTCCAACATTAGTCGTTTCTCGTAGTTAGTCCTAGTACATCATACACAGTGGATAAATACGATTTATAATATTAAATTAATTAATTACCGCCTTTTTAATATATTGACACCGCCTCAAACGAAGTGTAGGAAAATAAAACTTTAAGGTAGTATGACGCTTTAAGTCTTTACCACAACGGTTACGTGGTAGTACACATGGATACACCATGGATACATCTCTTCAAAAAATGGTGAATGGTGTGGGCGTGAAAAAATCAAAGCCCCGTTGTTTTCGAAATGAGACGTAATAGCTTTATCAGATAGGAGAGTTGGAAACTTTTTACTACCCAACTGACTCAGGACAAAATCCTATAAGTTTGCTTGCAATTTTCACTATTCCCGTGCCCCGCCCTCTCCTTCTTTTTCCCTCATCTTTCTTCATCCTCCGCTCCTTCCTCCATCCCCCATCTCGGTCAGGTCCATATGATTTTTATGAGCAACTGCTAAGATGGCCCCTTGTTTGCTTCTGGACGTAAATGTAGCCTCACTATGCGCACGTTTTGTAGAACACTCCTTTTGCTTGTAGTGGTAGGAGTAGAGCTGAGGGTGAATCACTAATTTGTTAGCAATGCAGAAAAATCAAATCAGCAGTTCATTTACCGTTGCAAGTATGTTTTCTTTAACTCGGGAAAGAAATATCTAGTTTTTAAAACGTTGCTAATCTCGCGCTTTTTTAAATTTTATTATTATATGTTTTTTTTATATTTTATTCATCTTTCAACTGTCGTATTTGTAGTTAAATGTTGGGAAGGGAAAGTAAAACTTAAGAAAACGTGCGCAAATAATCTTCTCCCCCACACGTCATATTCAGTTTTCACTGTTTTTTGAGCAAATAAATCAAAATCTTTCCTATCGTCCTCGCCGGCGCCCACGACAGCGCGTACTCTTCGGTATCATTGCGTGTAAGATTCAATTTAAGACCTCGCCACATAATGCATCTTTGATTTATTCGGTGCCCTGCCGCCGCCGAGCGGACGTGACCAAGTTAACCTTTGACCCGCGCGCCAGATACCGCTGCAGACAGTGGCGCCCGCGGCGGCGGGGCGAAGGCGAAGGCGCCGAGATGTGAAGAGAAGGGCGGAGGGCTCCTGAGTACAGGGTGATCTCAATATTCGGGGGACTATCTTGCCGGCAGTGGAGTTAAGTTTTCCCTTTGTTGAGCCCACTTGAGAAGATGGAGTGCAGCCCGAGTCTGCATCGCATGCTCTGACTGGCTCAGGGCAGAGAGAAGGTCCCTCGATATGGATACGGACAGGTATCGCTTCACAAGAATCGTAACATATCTATAAATCGTCGTTTTCTTTAAATTTTGGAGTAATCTGTTAAGAAAATAGTCTTATTTTTAATCATAAGACTTCCATAAAGATAGACTCTGATGAAGGTCGCAGAATGGCGGCCGAAACGTCGGCACATTTGCCTTGGACGCGGCGTCTCCCGGATAGTCAAGGAAATTTACAGGTATTCCATAAAGATAGTTCGCAAGGTAGCCGATAGTACGACCTCGATACGAAATGGCTTCGTTCGGCTTAAAATTATCCTCGAAAATGACATTTTGAGAGGCGTCACTTTCGCTCACCGATATAACCACTCTCTGCTACTGCAAGTTCAACCTGCCCAATCTCAGTGCAAGGATACATTATGTCATAGAATCAACAATGTTCAATCTGAAGAGTAAACACCATATACAGAATATATAAATATTTAGATTACAAAATTTGCTTTATTAAATTAAAATTGATGATTTGAATTTCGGCCTCCCATGTCGTAGTTCTGTGAGTGAAGGAGTCAAATTATGTTAAGGAATCTAACCAACGGTGCAAGGGGCTAAATGCAAATATGATGCTTTTATTATGATGTAAAGCAATTTTTAGTTTTATGGATATGCGTCATGTGTTCAAATAGATTGAGGATTCTCTTCGAACCAACACTCGGAACCCACTGTAGCGTATGAATTACAACGCGCCATTACAACGAACAAATGATCAAAATGACGCAACTCGCCCAGCGACCAGTTATCTAAATAATTAAGTGCTTCGTTATGGGGCGGGGCGGGGGGCGGGCGTTCCCTTTTGAAACGAGGGGGGGGGCCGCCTCGGAAGAGTACGCGAGGAGGGGAACGGAGGGGAAGGGGGCGGGAGAAGGCGGGCGCAAGAAACGATCCAAAATAGCCGACTCGAGGTAAGAACCCGCCATTACCGTCATTAGGTTTGCGTGCCGGTCAAAAATTCCGAGGGCCCCGGCTCCGCCCGGTTGGTCTGGTGGCCAGCCCAGAGGAAATGAGAGGAGGTTTGTGCTGAGGAACACTGAAGGGCGAGTGGGCGATGGGTGCGTCGGACGGTACACAGGGTCAAAATCGCATTGCTTTGCTTCTGGACGTAAATGTAGCTTCACTATCTGTGTACGTTTTCTAGAGTACAAAGAGTAATGTAGTAATTTAAAATTGAACGTTTTCCATGTTCTCATTGTATTCCTTCACAAAGGACACAATGAGAGATGCTAACCAAAATCTGTACATTTTTCCCCTTACTTGTAGTTTTTATTACACGGGGGATAATATTTTGTTATCAATTCTCGCCAAAATTTTCATTTTCACCTGCATTCACAATTCAACCTGTTTTTGGTTTAGAGTAGAATTTAAGAAAACTTGCACAGAATACACTTCTCCTCACAGTACGTCACATACAGTTTTTAAACTGTTTTTTGACGTTGAAGAAATAGAAAAATCTCTGAATGCCAGTTGCTGCGACTCCTTTAACACATCAGATTTGTATCACAGTTTGGTAACATGTTATTCAGTGCAACCTTCTAATATTTAACTATACCACGGAACCATGAAGAAGGCCCTACTGGTAAACTTGTTAAATTAAAATACATTCTGAGCTGTTGTTGAAAAGAAACTTAATTTTATTTCTTTACTACAGATAAACGAGGGTAAATTACACAGAAATGAAATAACTCGGTAATATTAGAGTACGAACGAATTATCACCGTCGTTTGTTCTATATTATTGAAATCACTCGGAATATAAACATATTAAATACCGCATCTTCATCATGGCCCATGAACTCGATTTCATCTAAAATGACGGCCATTAATTAGTATTCATTTTCTAACGCCTCATTTAAAAAAGGAAGGGTTTAGTTTTTTAAACAAACTACAGGTTGATTCACAGTTTGATGAAACGTATGACATTTGACCTTCATGTCAAGAGGAAAGTCACTGTTTACATAAAATTTGCGTGGTGAGAGTGCACTGTGAGGCGAGATGCAAACGGTGCGGGGAATATGTGACGGAAATGTAAATTGGGAAAGTAAAACCTTACTGATCCAAGTGACATTTTGTCCTTTTTTGAGCTTTTCGCGTGTATACATGGGAGAAACTATAAATTTTTATGCCACAGTAACCCAAGTGCAAAACCCACCATCTTCTGTAAGAACTTCTCAATCTCCCACTTCCTTTCTCCTGCTCCCTTAAGACAAACACAAACGCGTTTCCCTTTTTCTCTGTGATGAGAATGCCACTTGAATCAGTATGGTTCTCTTTACGCCAAATAAACATACGTATATTTTACATTATTCATGGAATTGGCACAAATGAAAGAAAGATTGCATACCCGAGAAAAAATGTTTTTCATCCGAAGCGGTGAATTGCCAATAATTTGCAAACACTTGAATGCTAGAAGAGATACATATAGAAAAGAAGAAACTTGCAACACAAAAATACCAAGAGTAATGAACACTCATTAAAAAGAAACATTCAGAAAATTCTACAACAGTAATTTAAGGCCGAAAACTGAAGAAAAATTTGTTCTCGAAGGAAAAATGTAGCATCTGCGAAGGAAGAGTAGGTCAACGAAGTAGAGTAGTAAACGAAGGCAACTTTTGAATGAACTGATTATATACTCTGTCATTGGTAAGGAAAATATTTTCCATTGCTTTAAAGAAAACGTCGAGGAGTGTTCATATATAGTTTCTGTCACTGGGAACTGTATCAGCAGGGAAATAAAATTCTCAACGGTGAATACAATTTAGTTGTATATCACTATTTAGTTGTATACATAAATTGATATCGACAACGGCATACGCTAATGCCCATTGCGACAGTGCTTAGTAATTATGTGTTCTGAAATTCAATCAGAATATATTTTAAAAGTATAAATTAATGTATAATTATATAAGTGTAATTGTAATGAATTAACAATTACTTCTAAAAATTTACTAAAAATACAATGATGCATACGTGGACTTCCCTTTTCCATCCATAAAATGTTTAAAGACGCAGGTGCTTTTAGAAGCATGGTTCCTTAATAACAAAAGGGAGAATTGTAAATTTACGTTCGTATACCACGCATGCAAAATAAGTGCATTCTGGGTAGAATTTCGCTTTTCTCTCAAAACACTTTTTCATAATGAATATGTAATCTGAAAATGAAATAAGTTAAAATAAACTAGCCAGAATGAAATGAAATTTACAAAAAAATATTTTTTACGAGATTCGTTGTTGATACTTCAAAATATTATAAAGATATTCTCATTTAATAAATAACTTACGCGTGTAATTTATTTATCCCAAGGAAAGGAATATCTAATTCTCAAACGAACGGAAATTAAAACTGAG
>JAHLJT010009419.1:12249667-12263587 GCA_031308135.1 Acheta domesticus | reverse complement strand
AATAAATAAAATTATGAATCTATATTGTATTAATTCAAACAGAAATATCTATTGTCATGTCCAGGGCAAATATTGCATTAGTGAAAATTCATTATTCAAATGAAGGGAAGACATAAAGTATAAATTCCCTTTGAAAGTATGACATTCTGGTCAGAATTGACAGTTTAAGCTGTTATTGTGTTACGTTCGGGTCATTTAAAATCATTGTTAGATTTACATGTATATTTTATTTATCGGTCGCGTTAATAGTTTAATTGCATTATGGTTCGTGATATTGACATATATCACAATCACTAATTTACCTATAAGTATTCTGTCCTATAACATTCTGGAACAAAAAAATAGATAAAACGCACAAACAATACGACAATTTAATCCATTATTTAGTTGTAAGGATACTAGGAGTATTACATGTACTAGCAAATACAAAAGTACTGCTACAAAACATTATTAAACATTTTCGTGATTAAGTGTCAAATAGAACAATATTAACTCATTTCTCATGAAGTATGCAAAATGTATCTAAAATGAAAATTCCTCTTGTTCATTCGCAAAAGAAAACATTTTACTTGCGTGAATTTTTTTCAATAATTGGTAAAATAAGACACACTACCAGACTTTCACGTAACAGTTGATATACCCATGTATTAAGAAAACTCGTGCACTTTTCGAGCTAAAAGAGTCATTTAAAAGACATAACATTGCTAATTGGACAGATCTTCCACAAGCAGGAGAGTACCTGCGCCCGGGGGGCTCCCGACAGCCGTAAAAAAAGTTAGTGCCTCGTTTCTGGAAAGCCACGTCATCTCTATTATTTGCAGCGCTCTCCTCGCCGCCATTACCTCCTCGCCTCCTACATCGCCGCCCGCCACCACTACCGACGGCCCCTTGACCGCTATTGGCTCCACCACTACCACTAGCACAACCACTTTCACTACTACTACTACAACCGCGATCACTATCTCCGCTACCACTACCACCACCACTACCACCGTCACCATCATTACCACCATCACCACTACCGTCACCACTACCACCACCAGTATCTGTCCTACCTTCACCACCACCACTACTTTCTTCCATCATCACTGTCTCTATTACTTCCACCATTGCTACTACCTCTATCACTACCATTACAACTACTCCCTTCACTACCATCACCTCCATCACAACTATCATCACCACCATCACCATCACCCTACTATCACCACCACCACCACCATCTTCACCATCTCTACCTCTAGCATCGTCATCACAAATACCGACACCTTCGGTTACTCACAACCATCGTCATGCACTATCACCACCATCGTCACTAACTCTACTTCTAGCACCGCCATCACCATCACCGTCACCTTCCCTTTACTCGCCGCCATCGTCACTCACCTTCACCATCACCCACCGTCACCGAAACCCAGTCTACGTCTGCGTCAACTAACCGTCACCGTCACCGCCCTCCCTTCACCACCGCATAGGCGCCTCTTTTATGAGGCTCTCTGGACGCCGGCGGAAAGTGCTGGAACATTTTCCGTGCCTTCGTTTGCACGCGGAACGGTTTATGAATTCATGCAAAGAGGGGCGGTAATTGAAGCGTACCTGCGACGTACCTTGGAATGTGCACTGAGCGTCAGGGTAAGGGAAACTACTGACTGCCCGTCAGATGTGGCTCGTTTCCCTCCATGTTTTACTTGCCACATCTGCGCCCAGTGTTATTTACCTTTCGCCAAGGATGAGTAAAATGAGACACAGTAGCAGTGTTCCGAAATCCATGGAATACATTGTCGTTTGTTGTGTAATAGCCATTGCAATGTGACTGATGATGATGTGTGAACTTGGGAAGTAAAACGATGAAGCATTTAGTGTAGGACATTGTGGTGAAATTAAGAAGTATCAAATATTCTGTCAATACGCCTTTACTTATAATTTTTCTAAATTTTTGTTTATTAGTCCGTAATATGCTCACCGTTTGATACATTTTAAATACAAGTGCAAGAAATTCTATTACATCCAAGGATCGCAGTACAGATTGTATGTCATATTGTCTCCATGATTTCATAGATAACCCAAGTGCTAATACTGAAGAACATTAAAATTAGTGGATCAGTGTGAGTTTCTGTAGCTTTTGTTCCTGGTGCTATTCGTTGTTGTAGATAATGTGTGGGTTGGTACTGTGATAGATAACACGGATAGGCCGCATGAGTTTAGACTCCAAGACAGGCTCCCTTCAGGAAACCCCCTTCAGAGCTTTTTTATCTTGCCTACCGAGATTTTTATCTTCACATTGAGGTTTTAGAGAGATCATTCGCGAAGAAACGTCGGCGATTAAGAACGTTTGTGTGCGTAGGATTCGTAATGACTTAAAGACACACTATAGGTTTAAGTAATGTGATTAAAATTGTAATAAATAATTTTAAAAAAATATTTAAAATAATAAAAACTAGCTCTAATGCAAACATATCACAGAAAATAGAATTATATAATACATAACAAAGAAGCTCTATTTATTATTTAGTCTTAAGAATTGCTATTAACCGTCTTTCTAAGGCCATTTTCTTAAAAAATTGAAATTAAAAAATGTTAATGGTAAATGATAGATGGTTCGTAGCTATATAATAATAAAAATAACTAATAATGCACTAGAAAGTATTCTGAAAAAACTATTGCGTGAATAATACTAGTCTGCAAACAAAAAAATTCGTATTTATTGAGTAATTCTGATGTTTCTTGGTGTGCAGAAAGCGAAAACGACTTCTATTTTCTCCATCATACACAGATTTTATGCATATTGTGATGTTGCAATTTACTGGTAAACCGGCAAAATAAAAACAATGCTGTTATTGGTTGTGACTAAATTAATATATTTCCGTGGATTTTCCTTTGTATCACTCCTTAACTTTCCTCCAGCATTGCGGACGAGAATGTGTGTGATGTCGAATCAGGTTTAATGTTTCTGCAATAGTTTCAATATGATCATTATCTCAGTGATTCTTTCGGTTGTGGTCTTTACGTTAGTGCACATACCACTGCGTCTTTTTTCAACCGTCTGAGGTTAAACTGACTGGAGGAGAATCCTAGCGGAGGGCTGCTCTGATCGGTGGTTTTCCGCGGTTTCTCCGATTTACACGAGGCGATTGCGGGATCAATCCCCTAACAGGTGGGCCACGGACCGCGCACCATCTTCCCTTCATTTTCAGTGTCTTATCCTCACCCCTTAAGGCCGGTATACACGATATAGATTTCGCGTAGATTCTCATACAGTTTCTGTATAGAAACGTCAAAATCTCAAAATGAACGTAGAGTCGCGTATACACGGTGTAGACCAGACTTCACGATTTCTGCATGAGCTTCCACAAGCCGCCGCTAGGGGGTCTACCGAGAAACAATCTGAATTGCGCCGTCCGGGGTACTACTACAAATTCCCACTCGTTTCGCACCTAGGGAAGGAGGGCTCAAGAAAACGTGCGCGGATAAGTCAAATAAACTTACCTGAATAACCGAAAACAAAAACGCCACGCTGGTACACACAATTTCACTTCGCTCTATCACACCCTCACACACCTAACCACAAAATCGAAATGGATAAGCCCGTCGCGTTGGTGTACACAAATCCATTAGTGAACGATTCTGCCGCTAAAGGCACTGGAGTCAAACTACATGCTTTTCCACACGAAAAAATTACGAACATGTTCATAATTTTCTCATGTAGTCTGGACTACATGAAGAATCTACACGAAAAAACTATACCGTGTATACCGGTCTTTACATACACGTTCTGTCACTACACTACCACTCATGCCAGGAGACAAGTTGAGAACACAGAGCTTGTGCCGACTGAGGACGGTGCCCCGCTTGTGGGAGATAATTCGTAGGGGCAAACCCCTCAAATCGACGGATATGTCGGCACCGGATCTTGCCATTCAGCTAGAGAAGATACCACAACTTCCCGCTATAAAACATTACACTTTTGAGACCAATGGCCTATGCAGTTTTAGCGTCCGAATCTCCTAATCATAAATCAGTCTGCGTCTTGAAACATAACTGCTAGAAATTGTGTTAATTCACTAAACTTTTATATCATTTGTGATAAATGTGCTATTAATAGTAACTACCGTATATTTCTGCAGATAAAACGACCTTCAAATAAGACGAAATATGCATTTTCGTCAAGGTTATATAATTTTAAAATATGTGTGTCCATTACGAGAACCCCCGTTTTATCAATGGCTTATAAATGTAGTTTAGATCTGCGATCATCACTTCTTGCAACTGACAATACTACAGCACATCAGGCAGAACTGACTACTGCAAATTTTTACACTGATTCGGGTATTCAGCCATTGTTGTTCAATTACAATAAAGGCAATGAAATCCCAATGACAAATGCTGCTTAGTTCAATCGATATGAGAGTATATAACAAACACGACCAGAAACATCTATCCACCCATTGCTATCTATGACAACAATGAGATCTAGTACCCACCATCGTCTTTTTTACCATTTATTAGATACAGAAGGTTTATTAAATAAAATGAGACTCAGATTTGGAAAATAAAGATGGTCCCTCAACTTCTTTCTCAAAAAGATCTTCATGAGAGACTTGTGTGGTACTTTAGTGCATGTAAGTACTATAAGTGTGTATATTAGTCCAGTCCAATGGTATCTGACCCAACACAAAATTCCGGAAGTTTTTTCTCAACGGTTCTGTGTTTTTGAGGGTGCTGAATTCCAATTTGATGTTCTCTACATCAAAAAGGTCGGCTTTGGACAGAAAATAACAAAAAAAACTAAAATTTTCGTCCCTTTTTTATTTTTCGTTTATATCTTCAAAACTATTCGTTCTATCGAAAATATTGTTATTTACAAAACTAAAGTAGATAACATTTCCTACCAAATGCATACATAAACTTTAAATTTATGAAAAAATGGTTTAGGATCTAGAGCGCGCTGATAATTGGTTACTTTTTGGGCCTCTGGCCAAAGCGAGAGAATAACTCTTTCCAGCCATCCTACCTCGCGGCGGCGATCTAGTTTCACTTTATCGTGCTTGAAAAATGCTATTGTGAATAAATGATTGTATTTTTAAATAATTAACCCTCAGATACTCACGGAATCAATAGGGTCGTGTTTTCTCACGCGGAGTATCTTAAAATCCAAGTTTTAGGTAACCTAAATAAGAGGGATATAAGAAAATTATTACGACAGTGCGTTCTGTACAATACAATCGTTTATAAAAGTAAAAGTAATCCTAATGAAGAAATTGTAGGTATTAAACGAAAATATTGAACCAGATAATTTTATAGATGTTTGGAAATGCGACCTTTCTTGAGGTGGCAAACATGAAATTCGAATTAAGCCCTCTCAAAAACTTAGAGAATCGTGAGAAAAAAAAAACTTCCTGAATTTTTTCCTGAATCGGACCTTTTTGAGCACCATTTGACTGGACTATGTGGAGAGAGCAGAGGAAAGATTTTACGCGGAGTGCATGGCACGATTGTTAGGATACTTCTCCGGTATTCACGTGGTGTGATAGGAAAAAACACTGGAAACTACCAATCAGAGCAGCCGATCACTAAAATTCTCCTCCAGACAGCGATTAAATCCTGTGTCGTTAACAGCTAGTGCATAAATCTCGCCACCGCCGGATCTTGAATCCGAGGATCCGTCGGACTGAGACAGAGACTGCGGCAATGCTGTCTCTGAGCAGAAGTTGTTGGTATCTAAAGGTCTCGAATGCTATAAGCTGAGAACATTATGACAACGCAACGTAGCTGAGGCCATCACCGGGAGCGCAGCGTGCTACTTCGTCCGCAAGGCCAGGCCTTACCTCACCCCGTGCGAGTACAGAGTGGACAGGATGTGCACCCCGCGCCAACGGTAGCAGCAGCAGCAGCAGCAGCAGCAGCAGCAGAGCGGCAACCGCGCCACAGGCGCCACGCGCGTCCCCCCTGCAGCAGCACAACAGTTGAAAAACGAAATGTGTACTTTAGATAAATATAATTGGAAATTTCTCACTCGAGCTCGGTTCAAACCAGGCACATCACCCTTGATAACTTCCTGCCCTGCCCTATCCAACTGAACCAAATGTTGACAGTGAAAGGACCGGAGACGAAAAGGAATAAATAACAGGGGAAAATTCAACGAAACATGGTGTAGTAATTGAAGTGAAATAGATAGCGTGTATATATCAAAGTAATATTTCAAAACTTAATAAACCAATAAGAGGAATATGTTTTCTGTGATAGAAACTAAAATAAGTCTATTCTCCATATTTCTATACTTAAGAATTATTGGAATTTGTACATTGAAATTATACTCGAAATAAATAAAAAAGGTGAACAAAATTTATTACCATGTCCTTCGTACTCTTGGTACATATATCTGGAGTTAGAATTCGTTCCACAATTCTTCGAAGAAGGCCATCTCACTAAAATAATATATGCAGTCTCTTGAAATTAAAAATTGGCTATGGAGATTTTAAAACAATAACTAAACGTTTATGGCAACAATCTGGGAACACAAATTAACCCTGCATTATTTGCTTTTGGGACATTCGTGAAAGAGATTTTTATTGAGAAAAATCTCGCCTATTAAGGATTCAGCCCAGGCGAAAATATTAGTGTGAGGTCCGCAAGACAGTGTCCTCCTACTTCTCAGATAACTTTAACATTGGGTAATGAAGCAATTAGTGATATTGCCTCCAAAAAATGGAGAACACTTAAGATATGAACTCGAAATTTCTTGAACTAAATTGTACGAAGGAATGTTTGTGAGGCATATTCTTAAACTCCAGTCAGATGAATGACTTAAGAGACGATTGACGCTAGGAGAGAAGATCATGAATAGTTTCCTAGGTAAGAAACACTACAAGAACATTAAGAAATGTGTGCATACAGCATTCATAGTTCAGAGTTGTAGAATGAGCTGAAAATTCAAATTCTTATGTTCTCATGTGGACTACTTCCCAGAAAATTTGGAAAACAAACTTGATGGAGCAATAGGAGAGATTTTCCAGAGTTTAAAAGATATTGCAGGTCGTTAACAATACGAATGGGGTGTGCCTGTGCTGGAGGATTGTTGCTGAATGAAAAGCTACGAATTTTCAGACGCGCAATGATGGAAACACATAAGAACGAAAGATGAACATGAAGAAAACATGAACGAAAGATGAGAAGCAGATAAGTAAGAGAACATGAAAGAAAAATAATTGGTTTTATAAGAAAGCTTAGTAGATAAAGATCCTAAAATCTCTCTAAAATTCCATTCTTGTAATACTTAATATTTAATTAATTTAAATTATTTTTCTCCATAAAACCTAGTCAATAAACTTCCTTCGCTATTGTCCGTACGTAATAAGAAAAAACGATTTTAATGTTTGGTTTCAGCCACACTCACAAACGTACAGTTGAAACATTGCCTGCAATTTTCCAGTTTTTTTAAACTTGAGTAATTGGTCGAAATAATGATAACCTAGGACAAAGGATTACCACGGGTGTCCGGAAATATCGAGTTATGATTAATTGCAAAGGATATGCAGTAAGGATAAATATCTATTAGGATGTTAATTGCAAAGGATAGTTTGATATTTTATGTTGAGTGTAAATACTCAAGTAATAGCACAGCTGATGATTTCATATTTTATACGGATCTGAGAATAATCTAATTGAATAGGACCTACAAAAGGGAATATTACTTTACAGCGTTGGTTTGGTTTGATTATTATTTGTCTAATCACAGTGATTAGTGATGACGCATATTACTCCAGTGCAATACAATTATGTGGGGCGCAAGACTTCTGTCGGAGTATCTTCCAACATTTGTGTTTCTAAGAGGGCAGTCCATTCTTAACATTACACCCTTTTAGGAGGAATACAATTTCATAGGCTAAAAAAATTTCACATTTAAAATAAAACTATTTTAATTCCTACACAAAGATCAGATTATTAACTACACGATTAAAACCATAGTTATTAGGTAGATACAAATTACGATTTATCGCAAAAACTTTCAAATTACATTGTGTTGCCTTCGGCACAACTCAGTTTGCATGCACTGCAGTAAATACAAACGATGTCCGAAATCGTTTAAAACAATTGTTCTCGCGGAACAGTTTAACTATATTTATTTAAATTAAACCCAATATTGTTCGAGAATAAGTTTCAAATCGATGACCATGTAATAAAAAACAGTCGTCAACTCTTGTGAAGGGAATTAATTTCTTCACTACAAATTACAAAGTATTTAAAATTCTTGTAAATAAACGCAAATAAAAAAGAATTTCAGGCAAAATATTACAAATTTTATTGTAGTTCGTAGGATTGGTAAAATTTAGAGAAACAATAAAAAACATATTTTGCTTGTGTATAATGCTTTCAAGAGAAGAGATATCAACAAATGAAGATAAGCTAATTTGAAATAATTAATGAATCCAAACTGTATCTTTTTATCGGTGTTCCTCAAACCCTTACAAGAAAATCACTTAATGAAAGAATAAAATTAGTTTTGTATATTCGGTAAGAAAGTAACAGCTATGCATATATTGCTGTATTGATTTTCACACAGAAAATGAGCTTTAAGTTAGAGTTTTCACTTTGAAACAAATTGGATTATAATTGACACTGTTAACAAAATATAATTACCATTAATCCAGTTTAAAATATTTGACATCTTTTCGTTTGAGATTTAAGATACAAGTTCATAATTTCATTCACCGCAGATTCACCTCCTACTCTTTCAAAATGATTTTATTGTATGCTTGTTTCGAACATCTTGGGGGTATTCAGTTGGTCTCTCCTTCGTCAATTTCTGCTGGTGAAGATTTATGGAAGGGCTTCAATGGTCTTTAACGAAATGAATTCTACTTTGAAATCAGATTGGGATTATTCTGTAACCCAGCTGGACCAGCCTGTACAAATATGTTCACGTGAAATAATTGCTAGATCTCCGTGTCAATTATTAGATTAGATTAGATTAGATTTATTTAAACTGCAATTGGGCATAACCCGGTGGCAGCTAATTACAAAAAACATAAATAAACACAGTCTTTCTGTAATATGTGCGCGTACAACGAGACGCTAAAATATTATGCCTGTTTATCAACGAAGAAGACCAGAAAATCTTTACCTTCAAGTGATATCTTGTTTTAGGAATACAGTGTTGATTGGTTTATGTCACAAGTATTGTTGAACGATTTTAGTCATTTCCATTGCATGTAAGTAGTCCTCGGATTTGTCTTAAACATCTTTACTTCGAAAGTGTTTGGATACCCCTGTGCTACGCTAACGGTGAGAAGGCGGGGGACACAAAATTTTGAAACTCGTTCCCTCGCAGAAGGCCCCATTCACATTACGGTCCCGCGCTCGCGCGGGAAGCGAATCATGAAAGAGGAATGCCGCTCGGCGCATGCGCGTCGCCGCGAGACGCGGTAATTGGTTTCGAGGCCCGCCGCCGCGCCGCGCCGCCGCGCGCGCCCGGAGTGCGCGTACAACGAGACGCTCAAATATTAACGCGCGTTTGCGAGACGGCCTTAAACCATGCCCGGAGACCCGCGCGCGTTAAAGATTCACGAGCGCCCGCGGCGGGCCACCACCGCGCCGCCCCGGCGCCTTGGGTCCTCCGTTCCTCCCCCACTCGCTCTCGCCCTCACTCCACCAAGCCCACTCGCCTGTTAGCCACCACCCTGCGCCAATCAGATTGCCCGCCTACCTGCCCGCTCGCAAGTCAGCTTGCCCGCCAGAAATCTCGTCCACTAGGAAGCTTCCCCTCCAGTCAGCTTGCCCTCCAATCAGCTTGCCCACCAGTCAGCTTACCCACCAGTCAGGTTGCATACCAGTCAGCTTGCTCACCAGTCAGCTAGCTCACCAGTCAGCTTGCCCACCAATCAGCTTCCTCCCTAGTCAGCTTGCCGCCAGTCAGCTGGCCCACTAGTCAGCTTGCTAGCTAGATAGTTTGGCCAAGAGTTAGACAGTTTCGCCTTCAGTTTGATTACTCATCAGTCAGCTCGCCCGCCAGCTTGCGCACACCCCAGTCAGTTCGCCCCCCCTCCAGACAGCTCGGTCACACGCCCTCATCTCACTGCTCCAGTTTGGCACGACCGCTATCCCGTCTAGTCGCCTGGCTAAATGTCAGTCAACTCCCCCTCCCGCTGGCCATCCCGCTCTTCGGTCAACTTGCCCTTTCGCCATTATTTAATTCGACCTCCGGTCCAGCATATCACCAGCTCGCCGGTCAGAACACCCGTCCACCACTCAGCCCGTCCGCCAACCGGTCAGCTCTTCCTTCGAGTGAAATCGTTCAGATGGGGAGGGGAGGACTCGGCAGAAGGCTGAGCAGCTGTCAGAGAATCGAGGGGAGGCTTTGGCAAAGTAATGCGACGAGGTGGTGGCCGTGTATTACTGACGGGCGCCAGTCCACTTCGCGAGGTTCATCCGCGAGGCTTATATCTTTAACGGGGAACTTTTAAGCCGAAATTGATTTTCGTTGTCATATCTCTCTCTCTCTTTTCCCTCTAACTGTTTTCCCTTTCTTTCCTTCTCTCTGCCTCTATTTCTCCCTCTCTTTTCTCTCTCTCTTTCTTTCTTACTTTTTTATTATCTTCCTCTCATTTTGTCTCTCTTTCTGTCTCAACTCAGCCATCTGATCGGATCGTTCTGAGCCATATAAAATTTAAGGTCACAGAGCCTAAATCAATTAAAAATTATATTAAACAATAATCCAGAGAAAAAATCACAAAATTTTCCCAAAAGAGGCGGAGATTAGATTGATTCGTGATTCCGAACGCACGAACGGCCAAGGGCATTAGTCTGGTAACTGTAGTTCAGGTTTTATCGCGGAGTTGGAGGTAATTTTTCGTTGCTAAACTGAGAGGTTCGGCGCCGACCTACCCTTCGGTATAAGGAGTTTACCCCAACCAAGAATCTCCCACTAGGGGGCACCGCTTCAGCCGGGACATGCTATAAGTTCCCAAATTGTCCCCCAGCATGTGTGGTAGTGTAGTGCGTGTTTTGTGTAAGCGTATGTAAGTACAGGTTGAGGAGCAGTCAAGGAAGGGGAAGGAAAGATCGCGCACGATCAGTGGCTCGTTTATTTGGGTACTACTCCGCATTCGCCTGGTGTTGATCAGAGGAACCACGGAAAACTACCAATCTAAAATTATAAAATTCTCTTCCAGACAATGACTGAATTGATCTAACTTGGTTCGAGAATCCTACTACCACCGTCGAGTCTCGAATCTAGGAACTCCCGGTCAGAGGAATTACAGTGACATCATTGATGCCTTGAGATACCTGTCCCGATACCCATATTAGAGAAACAATCCTAATATGTCACTTTTCTTTGTCTTAAGTTCATGACATTGACTTCCTTAAGTTACCAACAGGAAGCCAGGAGCAAAATTAACGCGAAGCACATCGGAAAGTGCAAAGGCAGCGCAACGGAAAGCACGACGGAAGTCGCAACGCAGAGCAAAACGGAAAGCGCAATCGAAATCGCAACGGAAAAGCACATTGGAACGGAAAAAACAGAGCAATGGAAAAGTAACCGAAGTCGCAACAGAAATCGCAACGGAAATTGCAACGGAATTCACAACGGAAAGAGCATGGAAAATCGCAATAGAAATCGCAACGGAAAGTGCAATGGAAATCGCAACGGGAAGCGCAATAGCAATCGCACGGAAATCGCAAACGGAAATCGCAATGGAATCGACCGGAAGCACAATAGAAATCGCAACGGTTAGCGCATGGAAATCGCAACGGAATTGCAAAGCAAATCGCAACGGAAGACGTAACGGAAGACGCAACGGAAGTCGCAATAGAAATCGCAATAAAAATCGCAACAGAAAGCGCAATAGAAATCGCGATGGAAGCTCAAGGGCAATCACAACGAAAATCACAAGGGAAAACGCAGTGGAAGCAACACGTTCATTGGCCGCGTGACGACACGAACATTCACACGCGCGACGCCTTCTTCCCGCGAGACGCCGCCGCCTCCGCGAAAAGAAAAAGCGCGCGAAACTTTGTTTCCCGGGCGAGTCCACCCGGCCCCCGCGCGGCGGCGCGTCGCCTCCCAGCATGCAGCGCGCGCGCCTAATTACGAACGCCGCCGCTTCGCGCGCCTCCGTCGTCGCCCCGGGCGCTGATTGCGAGCCGCGTGTGAATACGAAGCAGGGCCGCTCCCCACCGCCCCTCCGTCATGCGGCACGCCTTCATTCCCCTGCGGCGACCCGAAACCTGCCGGCCAGAGGGGTGGATTTCTGCATTTGGGTGCATGGATCGGTTGACTGATTATTTCCACTCCTGGCGTGACATTTATTATGGTCATTAGACTCGTAAGATTTTTATCTCAAATGTTTATTCACAATTTGTTCTCTATATGAACATGTCGGTGAATTATTTTGTAAATATAATTAACTTGAGTGAAGTGGTTATCCTGTGGCAGCATTTCTCAGATAAAAAATGATATTTTAAACTTAATCCTATGATTACATATTTTCAATTATTGTTGCAGTTGCATAGTCATATTTGTTATTATTTTGCAATTTTTTATCTATGGGTCAGATCTAGGGGGTGGCGTTGAGTTCTCTGATGTCTTCACTGTTGTCTAGGATTTTCTCTACCAGGTAATTGGGGGATTTTCAAGTCGTTTTTCATATCTTTGCTGTATTCTGTAATGATGTAATGGATAGTTGGAATCTGCAAATCAGTTTGTAAAGTATTATTAGATACATACCGTGGTGCATTAGTTATGTATCATTGAACTTTGATTGAAATAGTTGAATGACTAGCTGTCCCCAGAGTAGTAAACTAACCCGTCAGTTAAGTTAAGCCACTATTTCTCCTCTGCTAGAACCGGAGATCCGGCGACGACCATCGGCTTTGGGATATCCTCCTCTCCAGGTATTTCCACCCGCGAGACACCAGTCCAGCTGGACCCATGATCGAACCTCCCGAATTGTCTTCCTCGATATGTGCATGATATGTGTAAGTTTGTGTATGGGTGTTTATGTGTGTGTAGGGGAGAAGAGGGGCCTAGTGAAACCTTTGGTCATTCGCTTGCGAATTATCAAATAAACCCCGGAGAAATTAACGGTGAGTACAGCTGGCAACAACAGTTCTCCATCAGACTGAGGCTGAGTTTCATGCGTTCGATTCGTGTCTACTTGGAGTAGAATTGACCTACAAAAAAGTTTACTGCACATTTTTTTTCTCGGAATTCTCCTTTTCCGATGTTCATGAATAACCCTTCCAACTCATTTAGAGCTTATATTCGTATTTCAATTGAAGTGCATTTCAACCAACTTTGGTTTCATTATGTTGAGGTTTGGGGTGACCCATAATGAAGGGGTAAGGACCTTTCTTGCCCCCTCTGGCCTCCCTCTGATCTTCCATGCAGGGTCCATTCATGTGAAATGTTTTGATGGAGGGGATATATTCGGCCGTTCGGATGGAATATATGAATGTTTGGAATACCACGATGAGTGATGCCAGTAAAGAACTGTGGAACTATTAATATCCATGGTAGGGGCTGCAAACATTGTGTCTTTAGGTTTTCCGAACTGTCATTAATTATTTAATTAATGACAGCTTGATTAATATATTTAGGTAAATAAACTTGAATATATTAGTTAAGGTAAGCGAACTCCTTTTTTCTCGTCCTAACAAACAAAAACCACACACCGTTACCAACATCGGGTAAAAATACTTAATCAAACGATGGGAATGACCGGAACAGTCGAATATTCCCGATCTAGTGGTCTACATCCGTGAGCAGCGTTTCGCTCGGTGGAAGGTGACGCAGAAGGCGCATTGCCCGGCGCATACTCCACGCGCTGGCGCCCAGGCCCCCCTCCGCCCCGCACCCGCCCACGCCCCGCCCACGCCCCGCCCCGCCCCGCCCCGCCAGCACCTGGCCGCCTTTGACGCGGC
>JAHLJT010009419.1:12207930-12248667 GCA_031308135.1 Acheta domesticus | reverse complement strand
ATTAATAAAAATACTTATTTTTATTTATTAATTTTTAATGCAAATATCGCCCAACTCGGACCACGCACTACGTTATTTTTTTTCTCCGAGGTCAAGTCGTATTTATTCAGCGAGATTAACGTGTCTTTACTCGCTATGAGAAACAGCCTTTTCGTCTGTATCCATTGTTTACACAAGTTGTTAATCTTGGATTTTGTACCAAGTGATGCTGTTGTCGTTGCTACGCTCTGTACATAGCATCTTTTGAGATGACTTCATCCGGCATGACAAATCTCAATCATCACCTATTCCACCCTCGCGAACACAATCGTCTTTTGTAGCGCTTCGGAGCGGTACCCCTTACCTTTCCTCGTCTCACTTGAAGTCTCGCTCTCGCTAGCAGCTTCTCGCACTCACGCACCTTCCGGTTCATTTAAGAACCTACTCCCTCCCCTCCCCATCCTGCCACCTGTTCTGTTACTTGCGCATGGGTTCTCGTAGACTCCCCTTGCCGTTCCCAGCCGCCTCCAATTCCGCCCGCCTCTATCCTCATCGTGTTTTTCGCTTTAAACTTCACTGCCTCGTCGCCCCCACCGCCGGTATCATTGTGTCCGTAATCACTATAACCATCGCAATTCTGTCGCTTCCTCCCACTCTGTTACCCTGCAGCAACTGTCGTCACCTTCGTCTCTTTCGCTGCCACCCACATCAGCCTTGTCGCTGCCTCCACCTTTGCTGTTACTCGTACCTCCGTTTATCACCCTCACATCCACCCCTCGTCATCTTGCCCCGCTCTCCGTCAACCTCACTTCCATCCTCACTTGCCTCACCTGTGTCCTCCATTGACTCACATCAATCCTACATACACCTCATCACCGCCACCATCACTTCACCAACCGCCATAATCACACCTCCCCTTTGAGCACCTCATCTCTGCCTTCATCGTTTCACCACCGCTTCCATCACTTTACTTGCACCTCGATTACCTCACATTCGCCTTCATCACCTATCACCCCTCTTCTACCTTCTAAGGCCCCGCATCGTCCATCTTCTCCATCCTCTCCGCAACCGACGTCACCTCCACCACACTCTCGCTTCACCGTAGCCTCCGCCGTGTGGAGCCGAGGGCCTTGTGAAGGGCCAGGACGTCCGGCCGCCGAGAGCGGAATTATCCCCGAGCATTGCAACCGCCACACTTAAGTTAATTTGCATTTAATAACACGCCGCCGACAATGCCCGTCGGAGTTGATCACCCCCGCAAGAGCCTCGTCGGCGCAAGTGAGAGGCGGTCAATTTCTCGCGGCATGAATACGCTGAAAGGGTCGCGCCCGCCCTCTCTAAGACCCTCCCGCCCTGGCCGCTCCCGGGCGCGCGACCCGCGGAGCTCTCGACGTCGCGGTCCCTTCTCGTCACCAGCGCCGTCCTCCCCCCTCCACTGCCCCCGCTCCAACTGCCTAAGCGCTTCTCGTCGTTTCCCTCGGATGGTCCCTTATCCTCTCCTCTCTCGCAATTCCATCGTCGCCATTACTCCTGACAGCCACGTGGTCGCCGCCTACCTGCCGTTAAGGTTACTCTCACCCCTCCCTCTGCTCTGGGCTCGCTCTGTACTCGCGGGGTCTCCACCACGAGACACGTAATGATTGCTCCGCCCGCTCCACTTGCCTCTTCCTCCCCCTGCTCCGCAACATTTCGAGTTCCTCCGCCGCTCTGCCTGTTCCTCAATTTCCCTTGCCCCTCCCCTCTCCTTGTTTCTCTGTCTCTCTCTGTTCCATAATTCTCGCTGTCCTATCACTCTCCCCCGTTTCTCCATTATCTCCACGTTCCTCCATCTCTCCACATTCCTCCATCTCTCCACGTTCCTCCATCTCTCCACGTTCCTCCATCTCTCCACGTCTCCTCCATCTCTCCACGTTCCTCCATCTCTCCACGTTCCTCCATCTCTCCACGTTCCTCCATCTCTCCACGTCCTCCATCTCTTCATAATCTTCCATCTCTACACGTTCCTCCATCTCTCCACGTTCTTCCATCTCTTCATAATCTTCCATCTCTACACGTTCCTCCATCTCTCCACGTTCTTCCATCTCTTCATAATCTTCCATCTCTACACGTTCCTCCATCTCTCCACGTTTCTCCATCTCTCCACGTTCCTCCATCTCTCCACGTTCCTCCATCTCTCCACGTTCCTCCATCTCTCCACGTTCCTCCATCTCTTCATAATCTTCCATCTCTACACGTTCCTCCATCTCTCCACGTTCTTCCATCTCTTCATAATCTTCCATCTCTACACGTTCCTCCATCTCTCATCCTATCTCCCCATGTTCCTCCATCTCCCTCTGTTCTTTCCCCTCCATCTCATTTGTTCGTTTTCCCATTTTTATTGATCCTCCATCTCGCCCATTTCCTACATGTCACACTGTTCCTCCATCCTCTCTTCTTCTCCATCCTTGGCTCACATTTCATCCTCCTCCGCCATCATCACATGCTCAAACTACTACCTACTCCATATCCTGCTAACAACCCTTCTCTCCGCCCTCTTTTCTCGCTTTTCGTTTTCTTTTCTTTATTCTTCCATCTCATCAGTTTCTCTATATTCCCTTATCCTCCACCCAGACTGTTTTCTATGCTTCATATGTCCGCAATGATGCTACCTCTCCAGGTGCTACCGAAAATGCCCACGCTCGCCTCGCCACGCCTCCCACGTCAATGCCATCGCCACCTCTCTCCCTCTCTGGCGCACTCCTCGCCGCATATTCACCCCATCATCTGCCCGCCCCAGCTCGTCACCTTTGCGGTGGCTGTCGCCCCCGCGCTCTCCACAGCCCCGCGGCCACATCTTCCCTTCCGCCCGCTGCCCTCCGCCCTCCATCCGCTTCCATTATGCAACCGGGGGACTCCGCGAATGAATTTGGGCGCGGCGAACAGGTGTAAGCAATCACTTTAGGCGAGGCGGGGCGAGGGCGACGGCGAGGGCGCGACGGGGAGGAGGCTGCGAGGTCCGGGGCGAGGACGGGGCGAGGACGGCGCGCTGTCCTCGGTAAAGCCCCAGGCGAGGACGCCTCCTTCGCCGGAAGGAGGTTGAAAACGGACGAGAAGATGGAAGCTGAGATGGCGGAGGTGGCAGTGAGGACGAATGGCGATGGCGGTAATGAAGGCAGAGGCGAGGATTGTGTTGGTGACGGTGGTGGTGGTGGCGGCATTGGCGGTGGTGGTAGTGGTGGTAGTGGCCGCGATGGTGGTGGAGGTTGCCGATGGAGGTGGTGGGTGGCAGTGGATATGGCGGTGGAGGTGGCGGTGGAGGTGGTGGTAGTGGTGGTGCGGGTGGTGGTGGTGGTAGTGGCGGCGATGGTGGTTGAGGTTGCGATGGAGGTGGTGGTGGCGGTGGAGATGGCGGTGGAGGTGGTGGTAGTGGTGGTGCGGGTGGTGGTGGTGCGGGTGGTGGTGGTAGTGCCGGCGGGTCTGCGACGATGACGTGAAACGATGCGGGATAGCCGGCGGCGGAGGGGTGGCGAATACGTTAGCGATGGTGACGGCAACGGTTGACGGCTCCGACGGAGGCGGGCGGGGAGGGGTAGAGAGCCCTCCGAGCGAGAAATAAGCCAAGTCGGAAGTTTACTTCAGAACGAAGCAAAACATTTTCTGGATGAAAACACTCCCCGCTTCTTTTCCGGCGGCGCTCCCGTCGCAGTCGCTTGCGAGGGGCGGCAGAGGGGTGGGCGGAAGGGGGTGAGGGGGCCGGGGCGAGAGTTGCGTATTATAATCTTGAAAAGTTGCACAAGCACGCGGCTGCACGCTGGGTTGGCCCTCTCCGCAGGGGTGGGACGTCTCCGGCTTGGCGTCACTCGCATGTCCCGCCTCCAGGTTCCCTTAACCGGCCTTTGCTCGCCTTTGGTTCTTTTCGAAAAACTGTACTGTTTACATCGACTTAACGCACGAAAGAAAGGAACGAAAGCACCTTAACACTCAGAGTCCCTTCAAGATTTTAACAATATAATCCGAAAGGACAATGGAAACGAGTCTGAACTAAAGACAGCGTATTAGTAATCATACTCCAAGAACAATTATTCTTATTTATTTGATTTTTCTTGTATATACTATGAAAAGAGTAGAACGACACCTGGGTAATAACGTAAATAACAAACACAAGTGAGTAAAGATTATAAATCGAGGGGATAGTTGAGATTTAGAACCAAACAAATGAAACATTTTGCTCTGTGACTGTCTAATGACATTAATAAGTATTACTCCGTGTTAAATTTATTTAACAACCTTCAGTGGTTATTGTATTTTGGATCAACTATGTGGGAACTCTTATCACATAAGATTCCGGCTCCTTCTTTTCCAAGATCACGAACCTCCATGTAACGGGATAAATCGGTTAGAGTAACCTGTTTTAATGTTCTTTTGTATATTGGAACGTGATGATCGTATTATGAGGGCCTTGGACTCAAGTGTCAGGTTTTAAGTACCAAAGAAGCAACGTGGTTTTATTTACACACGATTGATTTCAGGAAATACAACGTGACGACTTGTACACACCTGCCCTATAAGTCAGAGTAAGTAATACAAAATTAAATAAATATATCGAATAATTATTTCTGTCTTCTTGTGTAACTAACAAAATTATTTATACTTCTCACAAGATCGGAGGTACAGAGGTTTCTTTGAATTTCTGCGCGAATTGGATATCAGTATTATAAATGATTTTGTTTTTCCAGGGTTCCTCTATATCTATCGAAACCATTATCTTGTCTATGGCTCGAAGCCCGCTATGGTCCGTGACCGACCAGTAATGATCCAGCCTCTCGGCCATGGGATAAGGGGTTAGTGTGGTTAGAACGAAGACATTCCTTCACCGTATATAATGGTCTTCATAACCTTAGGGCGGGCTTTCTCATCGTGGCACAGCAATATATACTGGGACATTTGTAAGGAAAGAGCACAGTTCTTATTTACCTGACCGGAAGTTGAACCAGGAGTTGCGCCGTGGAGCGAAACCATTGACACCTTCTATGTGGGCGGAGACTATAGTTTTCTTTGAATTTCTACGCGCATAGAAAATTAATAATATACATGATTTTTGTATTTTCTTTCTCGGAATTCCAGGATCTCTAACAAAACAGTAGACAACTCTTACGTGGCCGGAATATGCATAGTTTTCCATCAATCTATGGGTGCATTCTAAATTAGTAATTAATTGGTGGAGCAGATCCTACCGTTACCGAAGGACGCCCGAAGGTACCAGGCCACTGGAGAGGGGCGGAAATGCGAGCCCGGAGTAAGTGACGGCAAACGTGATGGACAATAGGGATGGGAAGAGAAGGTGGGGGAGAAGTGGGGAGAGTCGTGAAGAGGAGGGAGAGCGGAGACCCGGAGGTTGCATGCGGGGGCGGTTGGATACAACGAGGTGAAGGAAATGGTGAGACCGGACACGGTCAGGTGAAGACTATAGACAGCGACAATGGGGCAGGGAGAAATCATGGGAGCTGTGAAAATATTGATTGATTGTTAATGATTCCGCGCATGTGTAGTGCATGTTTTTCATCGGGAGATGGCGGTGATCTTCCCCCGCTGGATGGCGAGATGCGGTGCCAACCTACCATCGGCTAACAAAGTTTTCCCCAACCAGGTACCTCTCACCAGTGTGGCACCGCTCCAGACGGGACACGTTCTACGCCCCCGACTGGTCTCCCGGCATGTGTGGTAGTTAGTGAATGTTAGTGTGTGTGCAAGTAATGGGTGAGGATAGGTCAAGGAAAAGGAAGGTAAGATCGCTCGGTCCGTGGCCGGTTTGTTAGGACACTACTCCGGCATTCGCTTGGTGTTGATAACAGAAACCATGGAAAACTACCGATAAGAGCAGCCAACGGCTAGAATTCTCCTCCAAACAACGATTGAATTCGACCTAGCTACGTAGCTGGTGTCGAAAATTCTGCCATCGTCGGGACTCGAATCTAGGACCTCCCGGTCAGAGGCCCAGCAGTGACATCAGTTGATTCATTGAGCCATCTCTCACGGTCTGTCAAAAAAAAGGTCGGGGAGGCTCAAGCCTGGAAAGTAAGTCTGGGAGGTCGAAGACGAGGCGGTGGAAATACTTTGATCAGGTTAGGGTGGTAGTCAGATTACGGGGCAGGGCGGAGTCTTGGAAGTTGTGGAAGCAAAGGCGAAGGACGAAATGATGTCAACGAGATAGATGGTAAGAGCATCATGGTCTGCAGAAGAACAGTAGGTATCTGGACGAAGTGATGAAGGACGGGGGTGTGGAGAGTGGTGAGGTTGGTAAGGGCGGGGAAAGTGGTAGGAGGTGAAAGGGTGGAAGCGGATGTTGTGGAGTGGATACTAGAACGGGGTGGGTAAGGCGGAGCGGGGACTGCGAAACGAGTGACAGAAAAGGGAACGGGAGTGGAAGAGGCGGGATGAGGGCGTGGCGGAGCGGAGCGGAGACGGTAAAAGGGAGCGAAGACGATGGAATTGGCGATGGAGTACGATCTGAGGGAGGATGGTTAGTGAGGATCGGGGGGCAGAAGCTGATTGACTGTTAGTGATTCGGGGGGCCTCAACGACTAGGATCATTAGTCCTGTAAGTGTGGTGCATGTATTTTTCTCGGAAGGTGACTGTTTTCTTCCCTCGATGGATGGTGAGGTGGTCCGGCGCTGATCTACCATCGACTAGCATGGTTTTCCCAGCCACGAATCTCCTCCTAGCGAGGCACACCCCAAGTTCTAAGTCCCCCGACTGTCTCCCGGCATGTGTGGTAGTGTAGTGCACGTTAATGTAAAGGTGTGTGTAAGGGAGTGGGCACGTACGAAGGGGAAGAAAAGATCGCGGGCGGTACGTGGCCCGTTTGTTAGTGTACTGCTCCGGCGACGCTCACCACGCTGCTTCCGCCATTTTCCACCTCCCCCGCCTCTACCCCCCTTTGTCACTCCCGTCGCCGCCCCTCCTCCAACTCTAGCTGCTCCCCGCCACCATCCCTCACCACACTCCGATCCATCCTGCCCCTGCCGCTGCTCGCAACGAGGTCCTCGTCACCGCCGCCGCCCTCGCCGCAGCGGCCCAAGTTAATCGGGGAAACCTCGGAAAACTACCGATCAGAGCAGCCGGCCCCCAGAAATCGACTGAACTCGACCTGGCTGACAAGCCAGTGTCGAAAACCCTGCCGCCGTCGAGAGCAGTGGCGATCGGGGTGGAGGCATGTGGTAGAGATGAAGCAGGGTTGAGCGGGCACGTTGGTGGCGCCAGCGTGGGGCGGCGGGGCAGACCCGGAGGGGGAGATGAGGAAGCGGTCGCACACGCCGAACACGTCCGCGCGCGTGGCCGGAATGGCCGGCGGCGACGGGGGCGGGGGCCGCTGCGGCGGTGACGAGGACCTCGTTGCGAGCAGCGCCAGGGCAGGATGGATCGGAGTGTGGTGAGGGATGGTGGCGGGGAGCAGCTAGAGTTGGAGGAGGGGACGGCGACGGGAGTGGCAAAGGGGGTAGCGGCGGGGGAGGTGGAAAATGGCGGAAGCAGCGGCGGTGGTGGTGAGCGTCGGCGGAGGCGACATGGCGGTGGTTATGCTGGTTATTACGGTGGTAATGTTATTGCCTTGGTCTAGCAATGAAACAAGTGATGACTGAATGTGCCTTTAAATTTAACTATCTAGGAACAATAAATTTAGACGACTTTTGTGGCTTCTCCATTACGAATATTCATGTTGCCTGACATCTCCTCTTTTCTGCGAACAGAAACTATTCAACTTTCACTTACCTCTGTATGGCAATGGAGGGAGTGACCTCCAGTTGGGCTTATAAAGAGGAGACTACAGAAATGGGAATGGCTTGCTTAAATAAACGTCTCTGCCATAGCATTGACTGTCGTCGCAAACAAGGGATGCGATACTGCAGTCGACGGATGCATTGTCAAAGCGAAAGAAAAAATCACTTGTGGCTGCAAAGTAACGTAATGGTGGTGAGGTGGTGTTACAAAATAGCGCTTTAGTAACGAGTTAAAAATGGAAACAACAAAGCTACTTGAAATACAACAGAACGAAAATAAAAACCTGCACAGGTGTTTCAGTCGCAGTAACCACAATGATGAATCAGGTGTAGCGGTACCAGTAGAGAACGGAACATCAAAGGATATCATCAGCGTGACGACAGACGGGACTGGCAGGTTACCAAAGGTCTGAAAAGGCGAAGGCAGGCTGGTTGAAACGGTATCGGACAGCGCAGTCAAACACAAAAGGACGCGGAACTGGACACACGTAGAGAAGCGTCGACAGCGGCACACGTGCGAGTCAGCAACGGTGTCAGCATCAACGCGAGATAAAAAGGCGAGGAGCGTTCGAAGAGAACAGAAGCCGCCGGGCCACGGACTCGGCGTGGGCAGCGGCAGCGGACAGAAGCAATGAATGCAACCGATCCACGACGCCAGGCTCCATAGTGGAACACTGAAAGCATCTGGAGTTCGACGAGGTAACGGCAGAAGGCCCGAGTGCTCGCGGTGGGGTCCACAGTGGCTGGGGAGCGGAGAGCGAAGGGAGGGGATTGGGACTGGGGGAGGGGGGTCTCCATAGAGTGCTGTGCAGCGCCACGCCGGAGGTCCCGCGGGCTAACAGAATCCGCTGCTCATTCCATTCATAAGGCCCCCGAGGCTAAACAAGGGCTCCGGGGCTCCCCTGGCGGCAGACTTATCAGGTTGATAGAGAGAGCACGCGCCGAATCCGTCTCGCGGAGCGAAGGGAGAGGGGCGGACACGGGGAGTAAGTCTGGAGACGGAGACTGTGGGGAGGGAGCTAGCGAAGAAGAAGCGGGGGTGAAAGTGTGGTCGGAGGAAGGCTCGGAGGTGGGGTCGAAGGCGGGGACGGAGTTGGAGTTAGAGATGAGGTTAGGGTCGGAGGCGGGGTCGGAGGCGGGGTCGGAGGCGGGGTCGGAGGCGGGGGTCGGAGGCGGGGTCGGAGGCGGGGTCGGAGGCGGGGTCGGAGGCGGGGGTCGGAGGCGGGGTCGGAGGCGGGGTCGGAGGCGGGGTCGGAGGCGGGGTCGGAGGCGGGGTCGGAGGCGGGGTCGGAGGCGAGGTCGGAGGCGAGGTCGGAGGCGGGGTCGGAGGCGGGGTCGGAGGCGGGGTGGGAGGCGGGGTATGAACAGAACTGGAAGCGGAGTAGAGGATTGACAAGGGAGTGGGGATAAGTGAGATGGTTTGTTTCGAGGCGGGGCCGGAGTGGAGGCCGTGTGGGGACAGGGGACATGGAGGCGGGGCGGAGTTGGAAACAAGAGACCGAACGAGGCACTGGTAAGCGCTGACGTAGGGATGCGGGGTTAGTAGGCGGGACGGGACAGGACGGAGCTTGCGAACAACGGACGCAGAGGTGGAACCGGAAGCGGAAGCGGGGCGGCAACGGAAGTGGGGAGGTGAACTGAGAGAAGAGGCCGGGGATGGTGCGGAGACGGAAGACGGCCCGGCGACATGGAGGCGGGGGCCAAGAAGACGTCCGCAAAGGGCCGAGGAGCAGAGGAAGGGACGACGGGAATCAAATGAACGCGGCCCTTTCTCCACGAACACTGTTTCCTTCAAAACAAGCTCTGCTTGACGTCGTGCTGGCTGGCATGCAGAGAACGTCTACAAGCTTTATATTTTTCTTCTTCGCCCCCTACATTTTGTGTTTACTTCCAATTGTCAGTGGGGTGGAGTGGATTCTTAAATAAGGTCCATTTAATTTATTTTCAGTGTATTTCAAAGTTCATTTTTTGTTCAATGAAATGATTATTAATTTGATGCTATATTTAGAGAGATTACACTAATAATAGATGAGATACACTAAAAATAATTGTGTACGTGATGAGAATAATTACAGGATGAAATAATTGAGACCATTAAAATTATAGTTTTTGTTTCGTCTCTATTATATCTGTACAACTTTAATTTTTTTTAATTTTAAAATAATAAAATATTGCAACATTTCTTAGTTCAATTTCGTTAATTTCTCACGTAACAAAAAAAAGCAACTTCGTGGTACAAATCCAAAATGTTTCTTCTATTTTTTCAAGATTTTCTTTTTATATTTTAAACTTTAATAAAAACTAATGATGTAATGATCATTCAACCTCAATACTTTCTTGATACGAAAAAATAAATTCTAAACGTACACTTGCACATAGTAATTCTGCCTTCTAGATAGAATATTTATTATTCATAGTATATTTATTTATAGTACTACGACAACGAAAATATTTTGTTACGAATATACTTTAACCTTAATGGGTTCCGAGAAAATATAAGTATGTATGAGTAATTTAATTATGTAATGTCCACCTTTTAAACTCGTCTATACAAAACCCCACCATTTTAATTACTTAGTCGCTGTATTTCATTAGACGCTTTGTTCCTCACCAATCGATTGTTTAATATACCAAATTTGTAGAAAATATTCAAATATTTATTCTAACGCAATTCTCGCATGTACATTCAACAAACAAGGCGAGATATGATGTTAATATAAATTACCCAATATCTACCATTGATTCAGTTCTTTGTGCTTTAATAAATGCATGAGTTTTAATAATTGTAAGACATCAAGTATACGTAAATATTAATAATTCAATCCAAGTTAACTAATTCTAATTCTAAGGGCATCTGCTTTTGACTGTGCAGAGCATCTGTTCGCGATGTCCTAGGGTTGATTTTCCACAGTGAAGGATTTTTGACTCAAGTTGCACTGCTAGATCGTAGTCACCTGCTGTTTGGAAGAATATACCTCTCCTCCTCTTCCTTTACACACACACACACACACACACACAAGGGCCTTAGGGGCTTAGCAGATGATGCGCCAGAAATCAAACACCATCATTTTAACAACGATCTCAAAACATACATTTTAACACCAGGTATTTCCTTGTTTACATATTTACTTACGCTATCATCTGTCGATTGTATTCTCTCACATTCGTTGAAGGCAACATGTTAGGAGAGAGGGAACTCGGAGTAAAGGCGAGTCGATATTCTCATGTCAGAGCCAGTAACCCTGTTGCAAACAATTATATTGATTGAAACGTTCATTTTCACAAAATGCAAGTAAACTTTATTTTAAGAAAAAAAGATAATGTGAAATTATTACTCTTTTAATACATTAGATGTATTACCTTTCGTGT
Organism: Acheta domesticus; assembly: GCA_031308135.1. Taxonomy (NCBI): domain Eukaryota; kingdom Metazoa; phylum Arthropoda; class Insecta; order Orthoptera; family Gryllidae; genus Acheta; species Acheta domesticus. The sequence goes on along the minus strand of JAHLJT010009419.1, from coordinate 12,237,564 downwards.
TTACAAAATTAAGAAGTACAACATTTGTAATTTTTGTCTTTCCCCTATTACAACTTACAGTATAATACAGGCAATTCGTGTCTTTACCTCTTTGAAATATAATGAAAATAATAAAGAATGATTGTGGTTAATACATAACCTTTTCAGTTTTAAACTCTTATTGAGAGCATAAAATATTTTGCTAATTTGCATGACTTGCAATTTGAAGAAACAATAGGAAATGACTTCAAAGTATTCTTTGCTTTTGTAGCATATCTCGAAAAGTTAAGTTTTCGTGTCGTGCCGACAAGGATTTGGTAACAAAAACTATTTTTAATCTTGAGGCTAGTCACTTCAGACGCTTAGTTATTTTTTTTTTCGCAAAACTATAACGTCGTAAATCAGCAAAATAATTTTATTTTATTTTGTTATCATAGAATCGTGAGCATTGTTATATGTTATAGTTCATGGAAACGAAAGTGTAATGTAAATAATCCATGATAATTGTATTCTACATGCATTTGTATTTTGCTCTCCTAGACAGATAGAGAAAAATTGTTTTCGTGGCTGTAAATGGATAAAATTATTATTGCATTCCGATATTTTTGTTTCCAATTAATATGATAGCAGTTTTAGTTTTAGCGTAGATTCTTTAATTCATAGGGTAGAAGGTTTTTCTTCTAATTTTATGCATATTACTGGAAAACGTAAACACTGAGAAAGTTCCACTTAGTATTCCAGGAAACACTGGCCTGTAATCTGTATTAGTTGCTGTGTAGTATCTCATCGAATCCAGCGGGACGCACCTCTCTGCTGCTGAAGAGGAGGAGCAAATTTTGATAGCTGACGCCGACCACTGGACCACCTATGGAAACCCACAATTCACAGAGTCACCGGATCCCTAGAAGGTTTAAGCGGATCCCTTGCAACGGCTTCTCTACTTTGGCGTTAACAAACGGTTTATGTACTCTTGGCTACCACAGTTTCTGATAACATGGAATACTATGTGGCCTCTCCCGTGCAGGATGACGAACCACTGGTACCCAGAAGAAGGAGAGCCACTAATGATAAAGCACCACACCGCTCAATAAGGCTTAACTTAATTTACATGAACCAACAAAACGGGGTGAGTGTATCTGGTGTACACGGCGCTCTCCCCGTCCATATCCATGTTCTACCTGTCTTCTTCCTCTCTCTCTATCGCTTTCTCGCTCTCTCTCTCTTTCTCTAACCTACCAAATCATTCGGAAAGCATTCCCGCAACGCCTCTATCCAAACCATCTCCATCACTATCATCGTCAAGATCCCCATCACCGTCACTGTAACCATCACCATCACCTCCACCATCACTATCACCACCACCACTACCATACAAATTTGTATGCAGAACTCTCAAACCTTCTACTTCTCCAGTTACTTCAACTTCCAACAGACAACTCCCTCACCCATACAGAAACCACAAACTTGTCTCTTTCCAAATCGTCAACTGACATCCCTACTACTATTCTTAGTTCTAATTCTCAAATCGAAAGTCTATCACAAAAGGAATCTATCGATATACACAATTTAGTAACGAGAAACGCTTCAAAACTGCTCCTTCAATAAGTAAACCTTAATAACGGTTTACGCTTAGAGCATTACAAACACCTGATTGTACACCCTACGATCCAAAAGGTCCACAAGATTACTCAAGAAGAACCTAAACTGAATTCAACACTCAGGGCTAAGTACTTCCTGACCAATATTTACAATCAGACAACCAAAACGACAGGAAAATGATGAGACAATTTAGATATAGTAGGACTGTCTCCTAACATTCGCCTGGTTGACTTATCCTATTTACTACAATACAACTTTAAAACCCACCCTATTTCTGAAATGTGACTCAGCAAGGACAACACTCTGATTAGTAAATCAACAACAAAACATTATCACAAATAAATCTGCCTTATACGATCAGCATTCCCAGATGAAAGAGATGGCAGGTGTTATTCTACATTAAACACTAGTGCCACTGAATCACCATCAAAATGCGGCAAACGCTATCAACTCCTCTGAATGCAACAGTATCCACTTCAAGTATCCAATACCAGCAATTCAACTGCCAACAGGACTACCTCAACTACTTACTGCCCAGTCCTAATAAAAGAAAGACAAGGCAGATGGAAAGGTCTGACATCTCGAGCTGACAACAGACCTAGACAACAAAGCATCACTCCTAACAAAACTCACTTCCCTCCATTGCGTAAATCCCCAAGACAATCATCCCTAAACCAGAATTACACCATCACAACCAATACTTATTCTTCTCCCACATCCCTAAATGACATCAAAGTACTTTTCTCACTCACTAAAACCTTTTATATCTCTAAAATCACCTCCACAGCCAAAGAAATCGTCACTATCATCCGAAGCTCCGACGACACCATGAACAAAATCATTACCATCCTGACCAAAGTATGCGACAAGTTTTAAATTCTAAGCCAGTCAAAGACTAACCGAGATCTCCTGGAACATAAAAGGTGGACCTTTACCAAAACATTTTAGACACCGATAATATCTAAAGGACTACTCTGTCAAAATACTAGTAATTCAAGGGACTTGCTTGAAACACACTAATCCTTTCACATTGCTGATTTTATTTAATACCTCAGATCCACAGCCGGAGAAAACACTACCATAAGCTCAAATATGACGTATCCCTTACCGCACTTTCATTCCAACCCTACAACCCATATAGAAAACAGATTGGAAATAGCAGCCTAGACAGCACACTCACCTACAACCGTCAAATCATGAGTGAAATGTTTTCTAACTTCATTCCAGATTTACATCAACAATTACACATCTGCCCTCCGCAATACTTTAAAAATCTGATAAAATCAAACTTTAATTCATCTCCCACCTCAGCAGAAAAAATCTGGACAATCACTGGCAATAAATGTTAAAGACGAAAGTAAAGAAACAGGTTTCTTTGGAGTCAAAGTCATAGCCTTGAAAAGACTGACGCCATCAATTCCTGATCAGACGTTTCAACACCTTATCAAACTACTCTCCGACACCTGGAAACATGAGAACATCACAATGATACCAAAACCAGAGAAGTTCACAATTATCATCCTGGGGGAAACCTGGAAAGGATATTACGGGAACGACTTACTGTGCAGTTAGATCAACACGTCTACAGATTCAACGAATATCATGTTGGTTTTGTGGTGAAATGTCGTTGGCATTTAAAATTAAGTGATCACAGATGTTGTCTACATAGTTGGCAATGACAACACCTGTGATCATTTAATGAATATCGTGTTACTTAACGGCCAGATTAGAAGACAGAAACCTGACACCCACATCCCCAGTACCTTGATTCCCTTCACAAGACTCACCACCGCCGACGTTTCCCAGGATGTAGTCCTCTCTAGCTCACACTCGACACACCATTACAATTTACCTTCGAATAACTTCAAAACTCACATTGACAGGGCTTACAACGAAATACACTAATATATAACTGCGAGTCTTGGGTCTCCACATGCAAATAAAATTACGACAAACTCCACACAGTTGAAAATAGTTTCCAACGTGCAGTATTCAGACTCCCTATTATGATCAACCTATACGGACTAAGAGTAACTGTAAAAATGAACCCCAATCAAACAAGACAGGATACAGGCTGACGAAATATTCAAAAGGCACAACAAAACCCTTAATTTCTTTAATTCATGAGCCCACATCCTGGCCGACCTCCAAGACACAAGAAATACTTCCCACATACTCTTTGAAATCTCTCCGCCAAAACTCGTTTCACATCAACCCACTAAAAGGTAACAAATACCCTTTTGTACCAACCTGACCCAACCAACTGCTCTTCCTTCCCTTCTTTCTCCACCCTTCCTATCCCGCTTCTTCAAACAACAGCTTGTAACCCACAGGTAGTGAGACGCTCCTTTCTCTCATCCTTCCTCCTATCCGCTTTTCCGCAAACAACAGCTGCACTCACCCAAATCGGAAAGAGCACCTAATGCAGGTATGACTACATTGCACACGAAACAATGACGTTGTAGCTCGTTGCACGATGCCATACAACTCACGCAAAGAGAGGTGTGAACATGGTGGATGAGAATACCTTTCTTTCCAAAACTCTAATTTTGAAAATGCGATTGATGCAATGTAACATCTGAGGTTTTTCTTTGAGATGCAAATTGAATTTAACACCCTTCTAGAAAATAAGTCAGTATGTGTAAATGAGTATGTTGTTTTGTGTTTGTATTATTCCTGAAAATGTGTTACAGGCAGAATAAGACGCAAAAAATTGATTACATGATGCCTTGAGAGGTAGTTTAAGGTCACATTCATTTACCAGAAAGACCGATTACGTCAATTACAGTAGGCACAACAGAAAATGTAGTCCTGACTCGAAGCAGACATTGAGGAATTTGTTTTAGGTAATATGAATATATATTGTAATTGAATTTTGAAAAGCAACGCATTTCATTTGCAGTTTATTCAAAAGTAGATATGAAATGTTAGTTAGATCTGAAAAACATAAAATATGTTATAGTTATGTGAGCATAAAATAAAGTTATTTTTTCATTGTGTCCATTTGAAATATTTTTTGGAAGTTCTAAAACCTTTAATGCCCACGCAACTATTTCTACTCAAAAACAATAAAAACCCGTTTTTATAAGAAGCATCTTTTAATATTATCACAAGAAATTGAATGTGGCTTGTCTTGAAGTTCATCGATTTGGTATTAAAGAACTAGCACCATAACTTCGCTGTGAATAGCCCATTCAGTACACCCATCTCAACATACTTTTCGTGCGTGCTTCTGTCTCTGTGTTCGTCCGCCCATCCGTTGGTCTGTGTGTCCGTCCGTTTGCCTGCCTGCCCGACTGCCGTCTCCCCGTCCGTCTCCCCGTCCGTCTCCCCGTCCGTCTCCCCGTCCGTCTCCCCGTCCGTCTCCCCGTCCGTCTCTCCGTCCGTCTCTCCGTCCGTCTCTCCGTCCGTCTCTCCGTCCGTCTCCCCGTCCGTCTCCCCGTCCGTCTCCCCGTCCGTCTCCCCGTCCGTCTCCCCGTCCGTCTCCCCGTCCGTCTCCCCGTCCGTCTCCCCGTCCGTCTCCCCGTCCGTCTCCCCCGTCCGTCTCCCCGTCCGTCTCCCCGTCCGTCTCCCCGTCCGTCTCCCCGTCCGTCTCCCCGTCCGTCTCCCGTCCGTCTCCCCGTCCGTCTCCCCGTCCGTCTCCCGTCCGTCTCCCCGTCCGTCTCCCCGTCCGTCTATCCAGATATTTTTTCTTAAAGGAATCTGTTTAAAAAAGTTCTCTGAATTTTATAAAATATTCCAAAAGTTACAAATAAATCCAGAAAGTATGTGCTCTCGTAACATCGCAGGTTTCAGAATCATGAATTACCAAAACGCCAAGTTTTAAAGGCATGATTCAATTATTCCAGCAACACTAAAGGCTCTGCACAAAACCTCGAGTGCGCGCGCCCTCGAGTGGAGCGCCGCCGTCTGAGCAGAGCGCCGCTTCGTGGAAGTGGCTGAGGTGCCTCGCGACGCCGAGCGACGCCTTGATGCCGAATATCCTGCGGCGGGATTAATGTTTCCGAGACCCACATCCACAGAGCGGTGTGGGGGCGGTGGCGCTGGCGCTGGTGGGGTCGGCGCCAGTCACAACGAAGGCGATGGCGGACGCGGCGGGAGCGATGGTGGTGCAGAGTCTGAAACTGACGTTCTAACCGGACAAAATCCATATTTTCGATTTATCAGCAGACATTTTTGATTTTTTAGCGGGTTCGTAGACTAAAAGACGAGGGAAAATACATCATAAATAGAGACCGGAACTTTTGACCCTATGCATCTCGAATGCAGGCAGCCAAAACGCCACTTAAAACGGCTAAAATATGTAAAAAAGCAAAATAAAATCCATTCTTCTTAATAATTAATTAACGATTATATTTCAAGGTATAAAAATGTGGATTTCACAACAGGTGTAATACAAATTAGACAGAAAAGTGAAGAATAGTTTTATGACAAAAATGTTTTTGAGTTTTCAAACATTTTTTATTACATAGAGAAACAAAGTTTTATCTCAAATTATCTGCATTATTGAGTCAAAACATCATTCAATTGAAATATCTGTCAACGTCAATGGTTGTTACGGGAGCTGTCACGTTTAAATACAGCAGATCAGTCGGAAGCATCCATTTCTGCAGCAACTGACCTGTCACCCCCACCATTTTCGAAATATTTGGTAATGAAGTTTGTGTTACCAGCATTTTTGGAATCATTATCTGACAAAACATTATCACATTTTTGTTTATCAACTGCCCCCAAAAAACCGTTGGATTGCGTAAGGTTAGTCTTCGAACAAAGGATGAGAGTGAACGAATTCATGGTATTAGCCTATTATTTGTCAGGCGTATTCTGATGACAATTTTTCATGACTCACTTCTCAGTATGTTCGCAGAAGAAAAGGATGGAAAGGTGACGTTTCTTGACAGTAATCCTTTACGAGCGAAGGAAACTGAAGTGATTCTCCTCCTGCACATCATACAAAACCGCATGGCAAGTATAGGTATTGTTTTTTAAATTCGCAAATAGTGAAGGTATAATTCATAATTAATTATATTTCATTAATTATAATTCATTTGTATTAAGTTTCGATTTGTTCTTTTAGAAATGACACATAAATCACATACGACTCCAAATAAAATATTTAAATGTGATATTTGTTCTAAAAAGAAAAATTGAAAAAATACAAATGCAACGTAATTATAGTTGGTGGCATAATGTCGATTACTACCTGTGGTCACTGTAAAGAAAAGTATTTACATAAATCTGAGAACTTCAAAACGTTCTCAGACAACTTACATCAATTTTAATGTTTTTTATTTTCATTCTCATAAATTTGCTTTAATTTTAAATAAATATATATTATATGCCTACAATTGTAAAAAAATTACATTAGAAAGAATATGAAATTTGGAACCGTTTTTGAGAAAAGTTTGCAAATAATGTTGAAGCTTTTTGTAAAGTAACTTCCTAAATGAAAATATCAATTTCAAATTCACATGTCCACGAGTTTGACCGGATGGTTCAGTGAATATCAATTTGCAAGTAATCTTAGTTTCAATCGTGTTCTGTTTATCGCTAGCTTCGTGTAGCGCTAGTGTTAACAACAAACGGACAGACGTTTTGCTGCAAACAAATTTTTCGGAATGAAGAACCCACAAAACGTGTACGAGAAAGTAATTTACATCAGAGGATTAAGCGTTTAATCGTTTTTTTCTTTATCAATACCCACTCAAAACGATGTAATTGTACTAAATACGACAAAATATCATAACGTTCCACTACATCATTACAATATTTCCTTTCTACTACGTGATTACATAGTAGACGAGAATGTAAAATGGAGTCTGAGAGATCGCAACATAACGTTGCCACTTCCATACAAAAGGGAATTTTTAAATGCACTGTATTTTGAACAGCTAGAGAATTAAGTTAAACGAGTTGGTTAAAAATTTAACAAAACATAAGTTTACCGTTTTAAAGGGGAAACATCTTTTTCTTTTGGCCTGAGTATATGTGAGTGTAGGTACTAAGTACCTGGACATAATACTAACACTAGATAGCACTTATTTTTAGCATTCTGATCTTTGTCCAGATATAACTGTAATTCGCCCACTGCAGCGGGGAATGGAGGACGGGAGGGGACAGCTGGCGGCGGCGGCGGCGGTTGTTGTGGTGGCAGCGGTGCCGGAGGCGGAGGCCTTGATGGAATGTCGCCTGCGCAGCGCGGGTGGGCGCAGCGTTAACCTCCAAGGAAATTGCAGCTCCCGCCATGGGAAAGCGCTCCGTGCGATGACTAACACTGTGTTGGCGGCCGCCATGATAGTCATCGAGGAACGGATCTAACCCTAATTAGGGCATTCATATACACTGGAGAGCCAAGTTGCCAGAAAGGAAATTGCAGTAATAGATTTTAAACGTTTCGTCATTCAGTGTACCTATTCGTCAAGGAAAAATTGTTGTTCTCTGCTTCTTTGCCAACTTCTTCATATTTTTATTCAAACTCAATTGAATCGTATGTTTCAGAAACCAGACGCTTCAGAAAGTGTGGTTTACCGTTTTCGAGAACACAAAAATACTGTCTAGTATTACAATACATTTTTTCATATACGTTTGCTCATTTTTCTTCTGAAAGTTGATTCGATATCCATAACTCTCGAAGTTTTCAACCTCCTTCCTTCAGAATTTTTCATTCGTAAATTATCGAACATAATCTTCTTAAAAGTTACAAGGTTAACGTCCATTTTTTAACGGTATTTAAACTGGCTACCCTTAAAAAATTGGACGTTAACCTTGTAACCTGTAAAAAGTGAAGGTAGCAAACGGACTTTTAATGAAATAATCTTCTGAATTTGAAGCATGTCTGCCACGGAATTAACAGAAGTTCTTTTTTTTGGCCATTCTTTGGTTCAGTTTCATGTTCCTATAAGTTTGTTGTGCTCCGAGTCCTGTTCTCAAAACTCTCGGATATTCAGGGCTCAAGCCCAACTCTTTTGCACATCCCATCTTTCCATACTTAATTTCAGTAATAAATTCCATCCAATCTCTGTCCAATTCATTTATCGTTATTCCATATCTCCATTTTCGTCTGAGGAATAAATATGTAACCAATATTGAAATCCTTATACAGAATTTGAGTAACTGCGATTGTGCGTGTGTGCGGATCCGTCACCACGGTTAGACTACTTCCCGTGCACCAATCAAGACATGTGAAGTGTCATGCGACGAGTCTCGGTCTCTTGGTGGGAAACTGATATTTTGTTTTCGAATCTGATCAGAAAATTCTAACAAATTTCCAAAAACGTGTATTTGCGTCCTTTAGCGCTGCGATCTTAGTGGATACAACGGGAATTAAGCCAAAACCACCAAAATAGATCTACGTATGTGACGGTGATTAAACCCCAGTATCCAGACGTAATTTTCGATATAGGACATCATAATTTTCTTCCATGATGACGGCAACACTGTTGTAGACAAGTGAATCACGGCGCAAAACTGTTAATAGCAATGCTGCTTTAAACATTACAAGCGAAGTATTTCATATCGTATTTCAACAATAAATTTGCAAACACCTACGTACCTGGGAACATATTAAATTTGAAGAACGCCAAGTGAACACGGACGAAACCAGAACTGTGAGTAATGATAGGGAAAGTAAGCACATTCATATTTGACTTTGCACATGTAGGTTCTTAAGCGTGCAAATATCTATTTTCAAATGAATGTGACTAACAACTTATTCCTATTAAACTTCAATAACACCTCTTTCGAATAAAACACACAAAATCAGTCCCACCTTCCTTTCATGTTTATATAGATTCCTCTACGAAACGATTAACAGAGCAATTGCCGAAGTAGAAGTGAACCTAAATCAGAATAACTTCTCAAAAATTAGAAGACAACAAAATGGAAGTGTTAAGCAAATCGGGGGAAGAATCAAATGTTGTAGACTAGAAGATTTTGTGTCAGAATTTTGGGAACTAGTTGAGCATTCTTATAATAGGATTAGAGAATAACGGTAAAGAACAGCTTGCTGGTGATCTTTCATGGGCATTTTTTACGTCTTAGCAAAAAAGCGTTGAAAGGTTGCTGTACTAAATTATAACTTTGCATCATCCATTCCTACAGGTACTTTTTACGTTGGTTACAATAGTGAAATTGCAATTTGACCCGTTCATATCCCGAATGAAGGTAATACGATGTAATTGGATGTTGCGAATTTTTGAATGGAATTATAGCATTATTAGCTACTACGATTTATTAATAATTCCAATGCAACATATAGTAAGAACTAACTTGAACAAAGGTAGGCATCGAAGTAAACATGTTTCAACACACGAAAATACTTTTAAAATGGTTTTATGTGCTGGCTACGCTACGTTCAGCTACTTACTAGTAATACTTACTTTTCTCTATGAAAATTTAAAACATACTTTCGTTTCTTAATCAGGATTTTTGTCAAAGTAAAGTTTTTACATTGAGATTTTACAGTAAAAGAGTAAGAATAGAATATTGTTTGTTATAACAGGTATCTTTTGAGAGATCAACGCGATATGAAACAAGATTTGAAAGCACAAGCTTAACAAAATGTGTACTCACGAGTTAAAAATTCTTCAGATGGTGAACTGATACAAAATAAGAGGTGATGTAAAAAGATATTAACACTCAAAGTATATTCGTTTTGTTATAATATTTCGCTCCTAACATCTAATACTCAAGTAGTGTGAATACTCAAACATTTTGCGATCCCTAGTTCTTGTTTATGTAATTAATTTGTTAACTTTAATCCATAATGTTATCTTGATTATATATGGAAAGCGTCTCCGTGAGGGTTTTGATCGTATGCATCCTTGGAATATTAAAAACATAAAAATGTTGAGACATTCTTGTAACTTGCATTATGTATGATTCAACAAACATGACAAACACAATTTCCTCACGCACATTTGAGAACCACACGAGTACAACTAAACACCGTCGCGTGATTCCTCTACGGGCCCTCGCGTCCATAACGACCCTCTACCTCGGATTTGCCGAACTCCGGCCAGCGTTCATATCGGGCGCTTACCTGACGAGAACTCGGACGAACAAGGAACAAGCACATCGCGCCCGCAGAGGAATCCTCGCGGGGCGGGGCGGGGCGGACAGACGAGGAGCGAGACCGCGGCGCAAACAGGCTGTGGCGGGGGCCGACCGGAAAGGGATGCGGCGGTGGCGGGGGCGGGGGGGGCAGCGGAAGCGACGCGCGGCGAAACAAAGCAACCGCTTGCAGGTGCCCGACGCCCGCAATTACGTTTCATTGTGCAAGTTATACTCGCGCCTCGCGCAGCGCTATAATTGGGATAAATTGTTCCAAAATGTTTTCCTCTTCAGCATTAATTGCGCGTGGTGTGGCGCGCGCGGCGCCGAGTCAGGGGTCCAGGGGATCGGGAGGGAGGAGGGAAGCGAGGAGGGGCGGGAAGGGGAGGGGTGGGGAGGGCGGGGAGAGACTGGGAGGAACGGGGAGGGAGGGGCGGCGATGGGCAGGGTAGGGCGGGGAGTGGCGGGGCGGGGAGGGCGGGAGTGGTGGGGAGGGGTGGGGAGGGGCGGGGGGTGCGAAGGGGTGGGGAGGGACGGGAAGGGCGGGGAAGGGCGGAGGATGACGGGGAGGGTCGGGCCGCGATGGGACGGGTGGAAGGGGAAGGGCGTATGTGTGGTGGGCGGGGTGTCGCTGGGAGGGACGGGCAACGCTGGACGAGAGGAGGAGAGTGAGGCACACAGAAGCAGTGGAAGCGAGGAAAGTCGGGTGGGTGAAGGGGCGGGAGGCGCTGTGAATGCGCAGTGTGAGAGGGAGGGTGCTGGATGGTCCAGGGCAAGACTGGATGAGCGGAGGGCGTGAACATATACCGGAAAGGGCGTGTAAGGCAACGTCGGAATGAAACGGAAAGAGGAGAGTAGAGTAGAGCGGGGTTGGTGCTGCCGGAGGGGCGGAAGGCAGTGAGGGAGGACGGAAGGAAAGGAGCTTGTGTTTGTGGGAATTTTTATTGATTTATTAGTGATTCCGGGCGCGACAACTGCTAAGATAGAGCGTGTTTTCCCCTGGAGGCGGCGGTGATCTTTCCCTGATGAATGGTGAAATTCATCCGGCGCCGATCTGTCAGTGGCTAGCGAGATTTTCCCAACCAGGTATCCCCCACCAGCGGGGCACCATCCCAGCCTGGACAAACTGTAAGGTCTTCACCAGTATCCCAGTATGTGTGGTTGTGTAGTGCATGAAATCGTAAGTGTGGGTAAGTTAAGGGCAATGATAGGAAAAGGAAGGTGTTAGACTGGGACAAGAAAAAAGAATGAAAAATCACGCGCGTTCCAAGGCCTGTTTGTTAGGATACTGCTGCGGCATTGGCATGATTTAGAACTAAGAAATCACTGAAAACTATCAATCAAAGCGCCCGACCGCTAGAATTATTTCCCAAAACTCGGAGTAGCGCACTGAGACTCCGGCCTTTAGCCGCCATCCTGATTGAGGTTTTCTGGGTTTACTCAATCGCTTAAGGCGTATGCCTGGGTGGTCCCTAGTTTTGCTCTCCCAGATGTAAATGTACAGCTGGCCCTCCCCCTCTTAAAATATTATTTCTCTGTATTAATGTAGATTGAGTGGTTAGGCGGAAGAGCAGGCCCTATGGCCTGAGCCTCGCCATTAATAAAGGCATTATTATTATTATTATTATTATTATTATTATTATTATTATTATTATTATTATTATTATTATAGACTCTGTGGGTGGGGTCGGAACGGGACGAGGTGGTGAAGCAAAACTAACGCAGTGGGCTAGTGAGCGCGGGACAAAGCAGAGCCGAGGAATTGCGGAATGGGAAGACAAACGGAGCGAAGTTGGATGATGCTGAGCGGCAGTGCTGGATGCGGGAGCGGCAGTGCAAGGATGGGTGATGGGGCTGGGTGGGGCTGAGTGGGGCTGGGTGGGGCTGGGTGGGGCTGGGTGGGGCTGGGTGGGGCTGGGTGGAGCTGGGTGAAGCTGGGCGGTGGGGCTGGGCGAGGAAGGGCGGGGATGGGCGAGGCTAGGCTACGCTAGGCTGGGCTAGCCTGAGGTAGATGGGGATGGCCGGGGCTGAGGGAGTTGTGCAGAATATTTGGACGCATATCCAGTGAGCTCCGCGTGTGGGATTAAGAGCGTCTCCGGCGAGAGAGCTCCCTGTGACGGGGCGGTGGTCCCTAAGCGGCGCGGCAGTTAAACTGGCTGCCTCTCCGAGCCGCTCAGTGGCACGTTACCGGCGCGCACTACACTAACTCCTGTGCAGCAGTCTTGTTTGATAACTAATATTGCGACGGAACACGTTGTCTCTGTGCGACGCGCCGGCATCAATCAACCTATGTAGGGTCAGGGCGTTTATACCCCACGAGAAGTCTTTCTGGCGTGGGTGTCACCGGTACCGTGCAGCGCTTCTGTCGCCGCTCCGTCACCAGGCCCTGCCGGTTGTTTATTAATTATCTAAGGTATTCTCCCTCCAGGAAATCCTACTTGGTTAGTGATAGGGGGAATCACACAATTCACAAGTGATTTGAAAATGCATTCATTAACCAAAATAAGTCATACACCATTTACCAAGTTACAGCGGGCAAACCACTGCATTGCCTCGTTCTGGCGTTACACAATACATGCAAATACTTCCTAGGAAACAAGTTTGTATCCGTTCTACTCCTAGAAATGACTTTAGTGATTCGCGTTCAATACCTGACGCGATTATCACTCTTATCAATGCACGAATTAATTACGTAAATCTTGCTTCCAGCTGGAGCTACCTGAATAATACATTAGAACATTCAGCGCTCTAACCTCACGTTTACCCTTTTTAAACATTTAGATTTCGCACTGTTTCCTTTAACATTAATTGTTACTCTGCTTTGTGGTCGGCTAGCAGCGCCTTCCACATTAAATTGAATTTACAAAACCACTTTGAAACAAAAGATATCTGCAAACTAGGATTGTTCATAATAGTCTCTCCTGAGTTTATCAGAATGTTCTATCTTTTTCATCAATTTATTGAATTTCACGGGTACTCACGCTCGTTCTCCACAGGGCGGTGTAATACCTCTAGTGACCTTCCCTCTCGCGCTCCGGCGGGCGTCGGCTCGCAGACTAGCAGTCGGGGCTGGGCGGGGTTGATGACCTCTCCGATTTCACGGCCGAGCGAAGGGCTGGGCTCCGCGCGTTCGCAGGGTAGCAGCGGCGCCGGCGGCGACCTCGCGATGCGAACGTCGAGTTTCTCCGCAGCGTCTCTCCTCCTCGCAGGTTTCCGTGTTTATCGGACCAGCTTCTCGGATGCGAATCAGGTCTTTTTTTTCACACACGTGCAGATTGTTTGTGAATTCCAGGAATTTGGATGTCGTTATTCTTTGGAGCTGATATTCATTTTGGAGGTTTTCCGGTGGCGGGCGACTCGTTCTCGGCAGCCTGGTCGACAAAGAGGATGTGGCGTGGGGCGTCTGCTTCCACGCTTTCGATGCCTCGGGGACTATATAAATTCCCTGTCGGGCACAACTTAAGTCTCACAGTCCGATTTTGCTCCTGGCCGGAATTTTCCTCATATACGAACTTCGATTAGTAGCTCACTGAAGAATCTCAGACTCTCTTGAAATTCTACTCGCGTAACTTCACTTCCGCGCACTTTCGAAAGTATTGCTCCGTTGGAAATTTTTACAAGAATGTTTCTCCCCGTAGATTTTCAGGATGCCCTTTCCCCCCCCCCGGCGTGACCTGCACCGGCCAATGGCTAGTTTGGGGCTTATCTGCTCTCACATCATTAGCAAACGTCATTCTGGTCGCGGGTTTTGAAATCAACCGTCGCCTGCGTCACTCTCTGACGTTGACGGCGCGCGGTTTTCAAAATCGCGTTGGTCCTCATTGCGTGCGGTCACAGCATGAATTCCTCATGGGACGACCGGACTTCGTCCGGTTCGTCTCAATATACATCACGTTCTCAACTACTGGGAAAAAGATAAGCATTATACGGTTCGGAAAAACATTAAAATGCAATTTACTGCATAAAATTGATGAAAAATAATACAGATGAAAAAGTGAAGTCAACAATATTTGCGGCAAAGTCTTTTTGCCATTAAAGTATAGTTGATGACTAATTGCCTAAGAAAATATAAAGCGTACCCGAGCGATTCCAAGCGTACTTGGTTCTAAAGTATTTTTCTATGAAATTATTTTGGTAGCCAAAGGTGCCTATCATGACATTAGCTTTAATAAATAACTATACTTTTGACAATACTATAATAGGAAGTGTCAAAATTATAAAAGATCTTGCCATTTTATGAAGCAAAAATGACATTTACACTACACGTTGTTTACGTAAATAGCAATTCCCGGAAAATATTATTTATTAAACTTATAATGAAAGTCTTCAATGATATAAAATGTTTAAAATGTATTTTTCTTTAGTCAGAAGTTTGTTAGATTTTGATTCTACTTAATGGTGTCCTTACTATGAAGGCTCCGTCGCTAAAATTGAAGGAGTTTAGAATAAGACATCTTGCATTCAAATTTAAACCTTAACTTTAGGAACAACTTCCACCTTAATTATCAAATAGCATTGGATAGATTGAACCTCTTTTCTCTCAGATAAAGAATAGTATATAATATTTCCTATATTATTATACAAAATAATACACAATGAGGTTATATGTCCTCAAATTTTAAAACTAATTACTTTTAGAATACCAACTAGGTCTATTCGTTTTCAAGATATTTTCTTTGTTCCACAAACCAAGAGTAATCGTTACCTCGACTCTTCAATTTAATGGCAACTTAGTCTTGGGAATACAATATCATCGAGAGTGGATTTATTTTGTCAATTTATGTCCTTCGAAATAATTTTGAAATGTATTATATTGCAGAGTATTACACTACTAGTCTCTTACTACTGGTTACAGTATTGTTAATCAGTCACGGTTTACGCTACGCTGTGCAAAAAATTCTAATAGATGAAAGACCTTCTAGCAATAATGGGTTGTTTTTTGTCCTGGTTTGGACATGATTGTCAAGTATCCTATTGTTAAAAAGATCTCCCTCGAATTTGAGCATGCGTTCGGACACTATCTTCGAGAAATGTGATTTATTTTTCCGAGATTCAAGAAATAATTCCGGCAGATATTTTATAATCGCAGGGGCACATGAGATACTTGTATGCAGTGACAACGGCGCTTAGTACTTGACTGTGCGTAGAGTTCAGAGGCGATTGAGTCGTCCTAAACAATAAATCATCACCAACAAAGCTCACACATGTTCTATTAAATTAAAACCTCTGTTGAAACACTCCCGTTACTCATAAGAACAAAGTGTCAAAGTTTCAGCGAAATCGATGGAATAGTTTTTGCGTCTATGTGCGACACACATACGCATATTCCCTTTTATTTATACCACATAGACATAGATGTAATGTAACTATCTCACAGGTTCTGTCTTTCATATTACAACTACGAGAAAGGGAATCATCCCGTGCATTAAATAAGTAAATCCCGTCATCGGCGCCCTGGCCGCGTCGCCCGAGCGCCCGCCGGCCCGCCGGCCCGCGCCGAGCGCTGGCGCCGACGCGCCGCCCGCAAAGAGAGCAAGAGAGCGCCTGCGGTAAATTATGAGGCGGCAAGAACGGGAAACCCCTCTGTTTATGCAGGCTTAGGTGGTAGGCCGCAGCCGCGGCTCGCGCCGGCGCCGGGGACAGCGCGCGGAAACGGCGGGGGCTGCGGGTGGCGGGGGCGCAGGCGGGAGCTGGGGCGTAAAGTGCGCCGGTAGAGTGACGGGTGGGGGGCTGGTGTGTCAGTGCGGCAGGGAAGGTGGGGATGGCATAGGTGGCGTGGGAGGGGGTGGCGTGGAAGAGGGTGGCGTGGGAGAGGGTGGCGTGGGAGAGGGTGGCGTGGGAGAGGGTGGCGTGCGAGAGGGTGGCGTGCGAGGGGGTGGCGTGGGGGAGGGTGGCGTGGGAGAGGGTGGCGTGGGAGAGGGTGGACGTGGGAGAGGGTGGCGTGAGAGAGGGTGGCGTGAGAGAGGGTGGCGTGAGAGAGGGTGGCGTGGAGAGGGTGGCGTGGGAGAGGGTGGCGTGGGAGAGGGTGGCGTGGGAGAGGGTGGCGTGGGAGAGGGTTGCGTGGGAGAGGGTGGCGTGGGAGAGGGTGGTGTGGGAGGTGGTGGCGTGGGAGGGGGTGGCGTGGGAGAGGGTGGCGTGGGAGAGGGTGGCGTGGGAGAGGGTGGCGTGGGAGAGGGTGGCGTGGGAGAGGGTGGCGTGCGAGAGGGTGGCGTGCGAGGGGGGTGGCGTGGGGGAGGGTGGCGTGGGAGAGAGTGACGTGGGAGAGGGGTGGCGTGGGAGAGGGTGGCGTGGGAGAGGGTGGCGTGGGAAAGGGTGGCGTGGGAGAGGGTGGCGTTGTTTGTGGCAAGGACCGCGGAGGCGGCGGGTGTGGCACTTTTGGGAAGTCGGGTCGTTGGTGAAGGGAGTGGCGATGCTAACGTTCTGGAAGCGGAGAGTGTGTGAGGGATAACAAGGCTATGATATATGAGGCAAGGGAAAGAAGACACGCCGAAAAAAAGCAACTAAGGTGTGCAGTGGAGTCTGGAGTGGAAAGGGATGTGGAAGGGGAAAAGGTGGCGTGAAATGTGGGAGAGTGGAATAAACGCGAGAACGAGGTTGGTATAGCTGATATGCAGATTTAAGGACGGATTTTTGATGGACACAGCTTTACAAGTGATGACAAAGCTGAAAAACATTAGGATATTACATCGTGGACATAGCTGGTAACCACATGCTGGTAATACCCTCTGAACTTGGCAATCTCTACAGATGTGGTTATTATGTTAATTATTAAGTAGGGTGATCGTAATGAAGATATATACCACATGGAATAGAGTATTTTAAACAGCAAAAATAGCATCGCAAAAAATACATCAAACTTATCAACAGTCAAAAGGAGTGAAATTTTGATAAACTTGATTGGTGAATGAAATGAAACTACAATCTAAATCTCGAACAGTATTAGATTTAAAGAAGAAATAAACTAGTACCACGATAAACTCATATCATTTAATATGTATGACTATAATTTAATGGATATCCACAAATTAGCAAGAAATAGAAATTTAATAAGTTTTGCATCCAACACTCACCCACAAAATAGTTTTTGATGTTGAAAACGTATTTCCTCGCTCTTGTGATTATTTGCTTTGTAAATTTCAAAGAACATTTTCTAAAAATTCCAATTATTTCGCCGAATAATTAGTGAAACCCGCTACATTAGAACAATTTTATCGAGAGGGAACATAAACACTCCAGTTACGTGAGATCCATACAAATCTTGAAAAAAGATTGACAACTTCTGAAATATGAAAAGAACTGGGTGGTAAAGAGCAACCGTGCGAGAGACGACGACAGAGAAACGTGGCGAGTGGAAATGATGGCGATTGGTCAGACGGCAATTAATATGATGGCGATTTACAATATGGCAATTAATAGGATTTGTCAGACAATTAAAAGACGGTGATTAATAAGTTGGCGATTGATAAGGTAGTGATTAACATGGAAATTGATGGTAATTAACATGACCACAGTTGATAATTCCCCCGATTGCTATCATAGATGACTGAAAATGAGAAATGACAGAGATATACGAAGAAAATATGAAGAGAAAGTGTAATAGAAGTGGGAAAAAGATCAGATTAGAGACAGGAACTTTCTAGAAAATAATATGCATAGAAACCTGATTAGAGAAATAAGTTGAGAGAAATAGCAGATGATACAACTTTGGAGGTGATGAGAAGAATGAAACAAGTGAAAATAAATTAAATAGTTAAATGTGAAAGACCCGGATATACCTCGGGAATTCCAACAATAATACTGCACAATATACAAAAAGAAGCGAACGAGCAACGACAGGGGCATCTAAATAGAAAAGAAAATAAGAGTGCAGGAATACCCAAAATAAAAAAGGACGGAATTTCGAGCAGAATAGGTGAGAAGGTGCTGGAGGGCGAGAGGAGCTTGGTAAGAGACCAAGTGTGCGGGGGCGATGTGTGAAGGGGTCGGGCGGCGCCGACCGCGGCGAGCGGTGGGTGGGCGGGCGGCGGGGCGGGTGACGACAGTGATTTAGAGGGCTGCGGCTGGCCGCCTTGGCGCCCAACTTCCGACGCGGGGCGTAGCAAGCGGAGGGGAGGGAGGGGAAGGACGCGCTGGGGCGCGGCGGAGGGGGGGCGGAGCGGGGACAAGCGAAGCGGAGAGGTGTGGGGCGGGGGCGCAGCAGAGTGAGCGGAGATATGTGGGAGCGGAGATATATAGGATGGAGAGGGGGGGCGGAGAGGGGTGGGACGGAGAGAGGTGGGGTGGAGAGGGGTGGTGGAGAGGGGCGGGGCGGAGGGGGCGGGCGGAGAGGGTGGAGCGGAGAGGGGTGGAGCGGAGAGGGCGGGTGGAGAGGGGCGGGGCGGAGGGGGGCGGGGCGGATAGGGGCGGGGCGGATAGGGGCGGGGCGGAGAGGGGCGAGGCGGAGAGGGCGGGGTGGAGAGGGGCGGGGCGGAGAGGAGCGGGGCGGAGAGGGGCGGGGCGGAGAGGGGCGAGGCGGAGAGGGCGGGGGTGGAGAGGGTCGGAGCGGGAGAGGGGCGGGGCGGAGAGGGGCGGGGCGGAGCAGAGAGGGACAGGGCGATGCGGGTGGGACGGGGGCTGGCCGGAGAGGGACGGAGCGGAGAGGAGCAGGACAGGAAGGGTGGAGAAGCGTGGCGGAGCGGAGCGGTGGGGAGGACGGGGACTACCAGGGGCGAGGTGCACCGTGGAACGGCGAGCGCGGGTGGGGCGGATAAAAGTGTCCTCGGAGGGGGCGTGGCAACTTTCGCGCCTCCGCGGAGAGCAGCCCGGCGACGTCAAACGACGCGGTGCACTCGCCAAAAGCGCTGTAAAGCACTGCGCCGGCAAGTGGCGCGTAGTTTTTGCTAAGAGATGCAACCAATCAGAGCGTAGGTGCTAGAGGTTTGTCGGAATTGCGAAACAGCAGAGTGCTCAGCTATATTAGAAACTACGCCTCAGTAGACAAGTGCTGAAATACTTTTACAAAAAAAAAAATGCAGGTGTTGAACTACAAGATATTCGTGTCGAAAAAGGAAATAAAAATCACAATTTTCGAGCCAATAGAGCCAAATAGTTTCTAAAACAACACGATGATTGAAATTATAAATAAATTGTCTACACATGGCGACGATATTGAATCTTGCAAGAATGAAAATGTTTCAATAATGGAGTTTTAAGTTTTAAAGAGTTGTAAAATCTCTGCGGAGACTATGTATTAGTTGATAATTACTAAACGAGATTCGTAGTAAAAAAAATGTATTGGTTAATTAACTATTTTAAAAAGCATAAAAATAGTTAATGAACGATAGTAATTAAAAAATTGTGTGCAATTTTTGCAGTTTAAAGAGGCTTATAAAGGCCTCGAAATGGTGTGCCAAATGGCCATGACAATTAACAAACGACAATTTGATATGTTTGGTGAAAATTATATTTTCATACGTTGGTAATGTTCAAATGCTTAAATACGTCAAATATTTAATATATTAAAACAGTTTCAAAAGAAAATTTGTAGAAAATATTTTATGAATAAAATGTAGTTCAGCACGAAGTTTTACATATCATCTTTAAATCTTCAAACAACTGATACGTTCACCTCTAAAAGGTTCTCGTAGTCAGAGAGAACACTGCCACTTTCGTACCTGCTTTGAAGCACGTAAACAAGGAATTGCGACATAGTATGAAATAAAATAGATTTTTGTAGTTCAGCATTATAAACGACGTTTTCTGCTGCAAGAAATCGTTCGTAATCGGGTTTTACCGCACAAATGATGACGATAGATTTCACGGCACGAGTGACACATTCAGCCAATCGCAGCGAGTGAATCGGGGAGAGGTAGAAGTAAACGGAACAGCCGACCACCGTTTTCTCGCACGGATGCCAAGTACCCGAGACATCACAGGAAAGTTATTTCGCTAAATTAAGTTTGATTCTCTTATAAATTTATAATTCTATCCTACAAAAAAATAGCTTTTGGCACTCGTTGATAATGTTGCTTTATTGCATTCGTACAAATTTGAAAAGTCGCTCATAACGTCGCTAGTTTTCAAAACATGTATTTATGAAATACATCTTAACATTTTAAACTAATTGCGTAAACTACTATTCCAAGGCTTTAGCGGTAACTTTCGTAGCACGAAGGGGAAAACGCACGTGCATCGAGTAGCAGCCCCCCTCTCCGCAACCGGCATGGGGCACGGGGGGGGGGCGTGGCATTCTGGGTCACAGCAGAAGTGGTCTAGCGCTCCCGGGGACTGCGGGGGGGAGGAGGAGGAAGGGCGAGTTGAGTCGGCGATGGCGGGCGCTTTATCGGCAGTCATGATCGATTAGGTCGCAATTAGTGGAGCCGCTCCCTGCTCGAGCACGCATTTCGAGATCAGACCCAGCTCTCGATACGGCCTGATCGATAGTTCGCAATTAACGAAGTGGGAGCGAGTTATGCCATGCGAGAGGGCCGCCTGCGGGCTGGTGGAGAGCCCGTGGCAGCGAGGGCGGCAAGTGGGTGCGGAAGGGCGAGAGGTCGCGCGAGCGAGGAGGACGTGTGACCGGAAGGGAGGCCACGCCGAGGACGGCGAGGGCGGCAGGTGTGGCCGGAGGAGCGGCACGTAGGCTACAAGCATTTGACGCATATTCGGTTGCGACAAGAAGCCATGATATTGCGAGTGGGCTTGGAACAAGTAGGGGGAGAAAAGCAACAATGGAAGAGCGAACATGAGACTACAAGTACATGAGAATATAAGTAATAATTTAAGAGGGAGAAACGAGAAAGTGAAAGTGGTGACTGTGAATAGAATGTGATTAGAAACAGACGGAGGAAGAGAGGGAGTGAGAGGACGGACAGTTGGACGTTAAGTTGGCAGTTGGGCCGGCGATAGGTGGGTGGTTGGGGGAAAGGATAGGCGGACAAGGGGGAAAGAAGCTAGCAGAGACGGGGGAGTACGAGCAGGTGAGTGTGAAGAGGGCAGTCTATGGTTTGTCGGTCGGCAGGGCGGGTATGGTGGGTGTAGGGGGGGCGGGCGAGCAGGGTGGGGCGGGCCGGCTGGACGGGAGATGGGGGGCGGGGCGGGGAGGGCGCGAGGAAACGGGTCGGCAGCCTGACGGAGCAAGGCGGGGCGGAGCCGGGAGAGTGATTCGAGGAGAAGCGGGCAGAGTGGTTCGGGACGGAGTGGAGAGAGTGGTTTGGGGCGGAGCAAGAAGAATGGTTGGGAGCGGAGCGGGAACAGTGATTCGGGACGGAGCGGGGAGAGTGGTTCGGCACGGAGCGGGGAGAGTGGTTTGGGGCGGACCAGGGAAAGTGGTTCAGGACGTAGCGGGGAGAGTGGTTCGGGACGGAGCGGGGAGAGTGGTTTGGGGCGTAGCGGGGAGAGTGGTTCGGGACGGAGCGGGGAGAGTGGTTCTAGACGGTCGGGGGCGAAAGTGACGGCCAGGGCAACGCGGGCGGGCGAGGGAGGGCAATACCTACACCCCGAGCGACGTGGCGCGTGTGCGGCCTTCACTGTGGCATCCAAGATGTGACAGGCGCGTGGGAGGGCGACGCGGATTAGCAGGAGCGCGCGGCGGCAGATAGATCGCGTCGCGCCGCCGTTCAATTAGGGGGCGTCGATCGCGGGCGATGCGGGGCCACGAGGCGGCTCCCACGGGGCGGGGCGAAACGCGTCACATGTTAAAACCGTTCTCTTAAAGAATGTTCAGATTTCTTGCTTTTATGAATCAAGTTTTTGATTGTGTTTATTGGATTAATAAACAGGGTTAAAAAAATTAACTTAATAATTAGAGATCATCAGGTTTATTGTAGATATGTGCTAGCACAAAAATTAAGAACAGGACGATCATGTATTTCAATTCTGATGACATTTGGAAACTTTAATCTACGATTCTGCGTCACTTTCAATTTTTTCGTATTCAACCCTATCAATTTTACTCATAACAAATTCTTAGATTTTGGTATTTTAGTTATTTCTTTATCTGCCTACGCTCTACTCTATGTCTTCTAGTTATTTTCATTTATTACATTCATATAGTTACAAAAAATAACACCAAAGAAGGTTCTGGGTTATGCGATAAAGTTTGGAGTGCCTACAGATCAATCGGTACTTAAACTTATAAAATATGAATAAACCAAGTATAAATACAAATAAATACAGGATTACATTGAGCGTATCCACAGTCTATAGTTTAGAAAAGAGACTAACTGAATGTTTAAATCCTTTATCATTAAGGTAATGTATTGTAACAAGCGACGGGGAGGGCGAGGGGGCCAGAAGACCGGAGGCTGCGGGGTTGGGGCGAGGAGCAGCAAAACAAGGCCGTCGCCGCACCGCGAACAAACCGCAACAGCGCCGCCCCTGGCCGCCAGGCAGCGGTGGCCAGGGCGGCGTGTGGCGGCCACCGCACGCCACCGACACCCCGCCGCGCAACACGTGCACGTTGCACGTCGCTGGCAGAAAAAAAACCACCGTTGCACGAGCGTTTATCATAGGTAATACCACGCCTGCATTGGAAATTTCCGATAAATTTCCGAGACACGTAGCGACAAGCTATTTTTTATTTAACTGGAAATTTCCAATGCACTGAGTGAAATTTAATAAGACATTTCACGAATTAAATTACATTCAAAAAATTCCGAATGCAACAAAATTAATTTTATTTCTTCGTGCTTCAAGTGCAAAGGACAGCACTTCCTATGATTTATGTATCGCGCCTTGTGATTGGCCAGAAGGGAGGAAGGGGTAAGAAAAAACGATAATTTTTAAGTAATACGCAGGCGAGATTAGTCCATATTAGTTATACACTTCAACAGTATTGATGTAAAATTTTCAAATGACTCACAAAAATCTATTATATAAGAAAAGAGAATAATTATATCTACAATGTAAAATGGAAGACCTTTTCTTTACGTGAACCACCGTCTCCCTCCCTCCCATCCACCTTCCCCCTCAGCCACTGCCAGCGGACGTCACCCAATCTCTCCGCCCCTATCGCTCCCAGCTGCCCTCCCGTTGCTCCGTCCTGTCTCCCTCGCTCTCGCATCATCCAATCCCAGCTCGCACAGCCAGCTCCTATGACCCCTATACCTATTACATAAATGCATTCACTAAAGGTATCGATAAACAAGGAATAAATAAAAACTATTTGAAAAGGAACAAGATGGAAACATGGCGCCCTGCCCGTGGCCCGTTTGTTTTGGTAGTGCTCCGGCATTCGCTTGGTGTTGATCGGAGGAATCACAGAAATCTACCGATCAGAGCAGTCGGCCGCTTTAATTCTCCTGCAAACAGCCAGTGGTTGAATTTGACGTAGCTGACAAGGTAGAGCCGAAATTCTTACCCCTGTCAGGAAAAATACCTAGGTACTCCCGGTCAAAGGTACTACAGTAACATCAATTGATGCTCCATGATTGGGGAAAAGCCCGCAAGATGTCGGTAAGTCGACGCCGGTTCTCGCCATCCTGCTGGAATGATCACCACCACCTTCCACGATAAAAACATGCACAACTATTGACCTTAACAGTTAACACACCCAGAAACACTAATTAATCTGTTAATCAATTGCTTACTATTCGTTTCTTCGTAGTCGCATACATTGCTTATCATTGAAACCTACATTCTAAATTTGACGTCTCTAACTTTAATAGTTTTCCTTCTGCATTGATGTGTCTTTAAGCAAGTCAGTTTCTTCTCTTATACTATAAGAATGTAAAAACCGCTACAAGATAAGTGTACACGCACGAAAAATATCAAAATGGTGAAAGAATAAAACTTTCAAATTGCTCAAACAATTAAAAGAATGCCTCGGATTCGAATGCTCGTATTCAATTAGAGATTTATTTTAATCTGTAAATATTAGAAGAATCACTGAAAAATCAGGAGTTGAATAAAAAATAAGTCGTAGCTAATAAGGAAATCTACCAGAAGACATAAAACAACGGTAGTGGAAGACATTGCCAGTTTTGCCCTTATTTAGAGACTGGATTATAACAGAATAACACATTGAACACCAGAGAAGAATATCAAAGAAAAACAAACAAAATATTTTTTAGAGAAATATTTTTAAAATGGGTTTTAAAGTAGAGAAAAAATATTCGTTTAAAGGGGCACTGAAGGGAGAAACACGGTAAAAAACATGAGAAAGAGAGGGAGAGAAAACGTAAAAGGTGAAAGGAAGGATGCACGTAATTCGCAGCTCACGTTTCTCAGAAGATGAAGAAAATGGGCAAAAAGGAGAATGATGTAATAGCTTTATTTGAACTAATATTAGTGACTGAAGAAAAAGTCACAAAATCATATGAAAATTGTAAAAAGGTAAAATATATGTCGGATTTATCAAATGTTCAAGATGTGAAAAATGTGGGATTATTTCTTAACTTAAATACGAATAATGTAGTTATTTTATTTCTGTAACGAAATAATAAATATAATTTCAGAAATAAAGAAAGATAAATAAGGTGACAAAACTAAATACACCGAAGTTCTTCAATGATGTAAAAAAGTATTTTTATTTCCATCATCTCATTCTTTGTAAACATTAAAAATCGTTCGCTATAAAGGATACCCTCAGCAGCAAGTTCATGAATTTATATAAGGTATTCGAAAACTTTTTCGAGTTTGCAGAGGAAAATCACACTAAAATATTTCATGAAAACTCATTATTATCAGTCTCCGTTTTGAAACACAAAATAGATACACAGAAATATCTTATAAAATGTGTCAAAGAAATATTCAAGCAAATCACTGTTAGTATATCAATATCGTTTGCTGTTAATCCGGTAGACGTTCATTAGAGATTATGTCAGATATATTCATGTTTCATCAGTAGGCGTTAGCCAGTCAATGCTTTCATTTTGATAGAAGGAAAAAGAAAGAAATTGTTCTTTTTCAAATAAAACATGACCACCGGTATGTTAAACTATGTTAAAAGCCTATTACATCATTACTTTTTAAAATAGAACTATTAGTTCTAGAATTTTGTAAAATTAAAAACAAACAACACAACAAACATTTTTACTTTTAGGGATTCATTTGATTTTGGTCTCGAGTATTATGGACCAGGACTCGGTTTAATACTCACTTAAGAACTTATAGAACTAAACACAGATTCAACAAGTAAAGAAACCACAGAAGAAGGACATATTTAGAATCACTAAGCCCCATTACGTGAATGATATTGCAAAATTCCGGATTCAACAAAAAATTAAAAGGCAGATAAATTAATTCAGAGCAGAGTAAGAGAGCAGTGTGCTAAAACTAATGTTCAAAACAAATTTTAAAATGACTATCCCAGCGAGCATTTATTAAGGGGAAAACCGTTCAACACTTACAAAGACCCTACCAAACAAAAGTTTTCAGTAGTTTTTGAATAATCATTACCCCACTATAATCCTACAAGAGGTCTAAACACGAAATATGACTCCCTTTTCTGTGCTCGTAAACCTCAAAAAAGCAACATCCAACTAGTAGAATAGTAGTAGAACTAGTAGAACTTCATAAAAGGAAAGAAACAAATAAAGTAATGTTATATTTTATCTTATTTTTAAAATAGATTCTTTAAGTAGAGTCGCCAATTTATTTTATTCATTTACGACTTTTCGATCCTTACTTGAGATAGTGTCAAAACGCTACATCTGAGGTCCAGAAGTTTAATCACACACTAGAATTATACTTTATAGGAAAGATTGTCGGTTTTAAAAAACACAAACGCTTTGAGTCAGTAGGTTAAAATATGTCGATTGCTCTTGTTCAGCCCCAAACTCGAGATTCACTAACAAGGATGAGGGATGTATATTTCCTCAGCGGGATACAGATGGCGCGGTAAGTCAATGGTCTGTATGAAATGTTCGAGGGATTTTGATTGAGTTAGGCAGGCGCTCTATGAAACATGAAGCAAGCACGTTGTTGCAATACTTCTGCTTCGCAAACATCCCCTCGTCCTTGATTCTCAGTACGCGCTTTCCGAGAGAAGGGGTTAGTTAGCCAATTAACACAGAAGGCTCGGAAGCCAGAAGCACAGTATTACATTGCTTTGTTTCGCAGAAAGTGATTCAAGGTACTTACAATAGTTGCAAACTCGTACCTATCTAATTTGTACCGTTTAGAAATAAATGTATTAAAATGTAACGAAATAACACTTCATGGTACATATTTCAACTATTATCACAGACATAACTATCAACGTTATACTGAAATTTACAATAATACGTAACTTATCAAAATACGTGTATATACGTAAAACAAAAACGATTTTAATTCAATCAGAATACTATCCAAACCTAAAACTATTGAATGGAAATATGTTGTACCTATAAAACAGGCATTTTTTTTTTTGCATGAATCAATTCCCTAGTAATAATATTAAAAGCTAAAGCACATATGGAGCACAGATCTCGAAATTCCCGTTTGCAGGCGGTTCGCGAGTCACGGCAGCTTGGACGCCACACACTGTCAGATCCCATTTATCAACTCCCGAAACCGTCTTGCGGTCCGGACGGCGATAAATCGCGCGGCCATCCCGATTCATAACGAATCCGGGCGCCAGCGCGGCGCGCCGCAATTACAGGGGGATCGCCGATAACAAACGCACGCGAGCGGGCGGCGGAAGGCGAAAAGCCGGCAGCGTCTGCGGCGGCGGGTGGGGAGGGGCGGTCGAGGATTTTGCGAACGGAGCCCGTGCCCTCCGCAGGGTCGAAGGGCGCGGATAAGCTCCCGAAGGGCTGGAGAAAGCCCGGCTGATGGAACGCCTGCCTGCCCTTCGCGGTCAACGTGTGTCCGCGACCGACGCATCCTTCACAATGGGATTGCCTTCGCGATTCGCCCGGTGTCGTAGAGAATACGCGCAAATCTAGTCACCCCTTACTCCGGAAGGGGTCACGTGGGAGAATTTCAATTCCAGCCATCACTTTTTCATGTGCGGTTTCTTTGAGAATATTGTATATGCTTGTGTTTTCAGTACCTTTCCTGTAATATTTTCTCCGCAAATTGCATTAGACGTCATGATTGCAGGCGATCTCCCAATTTTCAGAAATTTAATTCATTACGTGGGAGGTCGCAAATCTCCCACGCGCCTCCTACGTTAGGCCCACGTTGACAAGCGGAGCCGATCGGGCGCTTCGCCCACGGAGCCTTTGCGATTACTTACATTTCCTTTAGCACAATCCAAGTGAGCGATATCCACTTTTGGGAAAATAAAACTTCACTCATACTTCTCGAATCGCCACAAACATAAATTGCAGACGAAAGTTGTCGTCTTTTCATTGGGCCTACACTGTATGAGATCAATGCAAACAGAATTGATGCAGTATTTCAATAGTACAATGTTGCATTAGAACACACAAACAAAAGCAGAATTTTCAATTATAAAAGCAACAAAATGTGTGAAATTTGTCCAAGAAATTTGGATCGAAAAGCATCCCGTGAATTACTTACAAGAAAAGATAAGTAAGTCTAATTCTTTGTTTGTTTGACTGTGGGTAACAAGCTTTTTACTGGACCTTACTCACACACATTCTCAAATAAAAGTTTACCACGTTGTATGAAAGAAAAAAATAATGATTTTGAATTGGTAAAATAAATAATCATCCTCAAAAGCGTTTTATTGTAGAAGATTATTTATTTTTACTATTACATATGGATTTCCACAAAATTTCAATATTAACCACCGACTTTAACTATGATTGTTTCAGTCCATGAGTTTGAATGAATTTTACAAATTTAAATAATAATTTTAAATAAAAAGTACCTCTCCAGGGTGAATAGAATGAGTAAGTGAACAAATATTTATGTCGGATACGCCATCTACTGCAGTCAATAATTCCCTAACTGTAGTGCATGTTATATCCGGGAGGTGACTCTGTTTCTCCTCCTATGCAGTTTTGATTCCCCACCGAACTCCAGTCCAGCTTGCAGGGTTTCGTCCCCCAGGTGTTTCATTCAGCAGGGCACCAAACTACTTGTGACGGATCTAAGCCATAGTCCCGTAAGTGTAGTGCATGTTTTTTATCGGGAGGTGGCCGTGGTATTCCTCAATGTATGCGAGATCCGGCGCTGACCTACCATCCGATAGCAGGGTTTTCCCTAACCAGGTATCTCCGACCAGCGGGGCACCGCCCCAGCCGGGACAAGCTCTAAGCTCCCGACTAGTCTTTTGGCATGTGCGGTAGTGTAGTGCATGTTAGTGTGTGTGTAAGGGGAGAGGAAAGAATAAGGAAGAGGTAGGAAAGATCGCGCGCGATCCATGGACCGTTTGATAGGTCGGCATTCGTCTGGTAATGATCGGAGAAACCATGGAAAATTACAGATCAGAGCAACCGGCCGCTACAATTCTCTTCAGACAGCGACTGAATTCAACGTAGCTGACATGCCAATTTATAAAATCCTGCCACTGTCGGGACTGGAACCTACGACATCCGCCCAAAGGCACTGCAGTGACATCAGCTGATGCCTGAGCTGTCTCTCCCGGTGTGTAGTGTTGAAGGGAGAGAATAGTGTAAGGAGAGAAATTGAATCTTGCCTCTCAGTTATTGCACCAGGCCATCTTTTTATGAAGGTGTAGGAAACGTGATGAAGATTTTTGAATCGCTGTAAAACTGTTGTTAATTACCACAATTGTTTTACTCTGTGTGCACTATAAGATGTATTCTCTGAAACTTTGTTGTTTTAATGTTGATTGTTTTCCTCCAGTATATTTTCATAGTCGTTTACCGGTCTCAACACTTTATCGACAGACGGGCGTCAGTAATAAAATGCAGGTTGTCTTCGCGGGACAGGTTGCACTAAACAGTTCGGGGAGTTGCGTAGAAGAAATTAGTTAACCGGTTTCATACAAACTGTGGAGGTCCTGACGGCAATGACAGAAATACATTTGTGTTTCCAAGTCTTCCAAGAGTCTTTCACGGTCAATTCATTGCTCCTCGTGTAGATGGATTACGTGATCTAGCAAAGCTAACGCTGACACTCGCATTTGCGGGTTTCACTGCTCTATAAAACCTTTTCTGTTTGTCA
>JAHLJT010009419.1:12179507-12206930 GCA_031308135.1 Acheta domesticus | reverse complement strand
CCTAAACAATAAAATCATCACCAACAAAGCTCACACATGTCCTATTAATTAAAGCCTCTCTTTAAACACTCCCGTTACTCATAAGAACAAAGTTTCAAAATTTCAGCGAAAATCGATGGAATAGTTTTTGCGTCTATGTGCGACACACATACGCACTTCCCTTCTATTTATACCACATAGACATAGATGTCACTATCTCACAGGTTCTGTCTTTTATATTGCAACTACGAGAAAGGGAATCATCGCGTGCATTAAATAAGTAAATCCCGTCATCGGCGCCGTGGGCCGCCTCGCCGAGCGCTCGCCCGCCGGCCCCCGGCCCGCGCCGAGCGCTGGCGCCGACGCGCCGCCCGCAAAGAGAGCAAAGAGAGCGCCTGCGGTAAATTAATGAGGCGGCAAGAACGGGAAACCCCTCTGTTTATGCAGGCTTAGGTGGTAGGCCGCAGCCGCGGCTCGCGCCGGCGCCGGGGACAGCGCGCGGAAAACGGCGTGGGCTGCGGGTGGCGGGGGCGCAGGCGGGAGCTGGGGCGTGAAGTGCGCCGGTAGAGTGACGGGTAGGGGGGGCTGGTGTGTCAGTGCAGCAGGGAAGGTGGGGGATGGCGTGGGAGAGGGCGGCGTGGGAGAGGGCGGCGTGGGAGAGGGCGGCGTGGGAGAGGGCGGCGTGGGAGAGGGTGGCGTGGGAGAGGGCGGCGTGGGAGAGGGCGGGCGTGGGAGAGGGCGGCGTAGGAGAGGGCGGCGTGGGAGAGGGCGGCGTGGGAGAGGGCGGCGTGGAAGAGGGTGGCGTGGAAGAGGGTGGCGTGGGAGAGGGTGGCGTGGGAAAGGGTGGCGTGGGAGAGGGTGGCGTGGGAGAGGGTGGCGTGGGAGAGGGCGGCGTGGGAGAGGGCGGCGTGGGAGAGGGCGGCGTGGGAGAGGGCGGCGTGGGAGAGGGCGGCGTGGGAGAGGGCGGCGTGGAAGAGGGTGGCGTGGAAGAGGGTGGCGTGGGAGAGGGTGGCGTGGGAAAGGGTGGCGTGGGAGAGGGTGGCGTGGGAGAGGGTGGCGTGGGAGAGGGTGGCGTGGGAGAGGGCGGCGTGGGATGAGGCGGCGTGGGAGAGCGCGTGGGAGAGCGGCGTGGGAGAGCGGCGTGGGAGAGGGCGGCGTGGGAGAGGGCGGCGTGGGAGAGGGCGGCGTGGGAGAGGGCGGCGTGGGAGAGGGCGGCGTGGGAGAGGGCGGCGTGGGAGAGGGTGGCGTGGGAGAGGGTGGCGTGGGGGAGGGTTGGCGTGGGAGGGGTGGCGTGGGAGAGGGTGGCGTGGGAGAGGGTGGCGTGGGAGAGGGTGGCGTTGTTTGTGGCAAGGACCGCGGGGATGGCGGGTGTGGCACTTTTGGGAAGTCGGGTCGTTGGGGAAGGCAAGTGGCGATGCTAGCGTTCTGGAAGCAGAGAGAGTGTGAGGGATAAACAAGGCTATGATATATGAGGCAAGGGGAAAGAAGACACGCCGAAAAAAAGCAACTAAGGTGTGCAGTGGAGTCTGGAGTGGGAAGGGATGTGGAAGGGGAAAAGGTGGCGTGAAATGTGGGAGAGTGGAATAAACGCGAGAACGAGGTTGGTATAGCTGATATGCAGATTTAAGGACGGATTTTTGATGGACACAGCTGTACTAGTGATGACAAAGCTGAAAAACATTAGGATATTACATCGTAGACATTGCTGGTAACCACATGCTGGTAATACCCTCTGAACTTGGCAATCTCTACAGAAGTGTTTATTATGTTAATTATTAAGTAGGATGATCGTAATGAAGATATATACCACATGTAATAGAGTATTTTAAAACAGCAAAAATAGCATCGCAAAAAATACATCAAACTTATCAACAGTCAAAAGGAGTGAAATTTTTGATAAACTTGATTGGTGAATGAAAATGAAACTACAATCTAAATCTCGAAAAGTATTAGATTTAAAGAAGAAATAAACTAGTACCACGATATACTCATATATTTATTATTTAATATGTATAACTATAATTTAATGGATATCCACAAATTAGCAAGAAATAGAAATTTTAATAAGTTTTGCACCCAACTCTCACCCACAAAATAGTTTTTGACATTGAAAACGTATTTCCTTGCTCTTGTCATTATTTGCTTTGTAATTTTAAAGAACATTTTTCTAAAAATTCCAATTATTTCGCCGAATAATTAGTGAAACCCGCTACATTAGAAGAATTTTATCGAGAGGGAACATAAACACTCCAGTTACGTGAGATCCATACAAATCTTGAAAAAGGATTGACAACTTCTGAAATATGAAAAGAACAGGGCGGTCAAGGGAAACCGAGCGAGAGACGACGAATGAGAAACGTGGCGAGTGGAAATGATGGCGATTGGGCGGACGGCAATTAATATGATGGCGATTTACAATATGGCAATTAATAGGATTTGTCAGACAATTAAAAGGCGGGTGATTAATAATGTTGGCGATTGATAAGGTAGTGATTAACTTGGCAATTGATGGTAATTAACATGACCATAGCTGATAATTCCGCCGATTGCAATCATAGCTGACTGAAAATGAGAAACGACAGAGATATACGAAGATATACGAATATCAAGAGTAAGTGTAATAGAAGGGGGAAAAAGATAGGAACCTGATTAGAGAAATAAGCTGAGAGAAAATAGCAGATGATACAACTTAGAAGATGATGAGAAGAATGAACCAAGTGAAATGAATTAAATAGTGAAATGTAAAAGACCCGGAAACACCTCGGGAATTCCAACAATAATACTGCACAATATATAAAAAGAAGCGAACGAGCAACCGTGCGACAGAGGCATCTACATAGAAAAGAAAATAAGAGTGCAGTTTTCAGAGAAACAGGAATACCCGAATAAAAAGGACGTAATGTCGAGCAGAATAGGTGAGAAGGTGCTAGAGGGCGAGAGGAGCTTGGTGAGAGACGAAGTGTGCGGGGGCGATGTGTGAAAGGGTCGGGCGGCGCCGACCGCGGCGAGCGGTGGGTGGGCGGGGCGGCGGGGCGAGTGACGACAGTGATTTAGAGGGCTGAGGCTGGCCGCCTTGGCGCCCCAACTTCCGAGGCGTGGCGTAGCAAGCGGAGGGGAGGGAGGGGAAGGACGCGCGGAGCGGGGACAAGCGAAGCGGAGAGGTGTGGGGCGGGGCGGAGCAGAGTGAGCGGAGAGGGGTGGGGCGGAGAGGGATGGGGCGGAGAGGGGTGGGGCGGAAAGGGTTGGGCCGGAGAGAGAGGGGCGGGGCGGAGAGGGGCGTGGCGGTGAGGGGGGGGCGGAGAGGGGCGGGGCGGAGAGTGGCGGAGGGGGCGGGACTGAGAGGGGGGTGGAGAGTGGCGGTGGCGGAGAGTGGCGGGGTGGCGGAGACTGGGCGGGGTGGAGAGGGTGGGGCGGTGGAGAGGGGAGGAGAGGGACGGGGCGGAGAGGAGAGGAGAGCGACGGGGTGGAGAAGGGTGGGGCGGAGGGGGCGGGGCGTGGGGCGAGGCGTGGGGCGGGGCGGAGGGGGCGGGGCGTGGTGCGGAGCGGAGACGGACGGAGAGGGGCGGGGCAGTTAGGAGCGGGGCGGAGAGGGGCGGGCAGTTAGGAGCGGGGCGGAGAGGGGCGGGGCAGTTAGGAGCGGGGCGGAGAGGGGCGGGGCAGTTAGGAGCGGGGCGGAGAGGAGCAGAACGGGAGGAGATGTGCGGAGCGGGACAAGGCGGGGCAGGGCTAGGCGGAGAGGAGCGTGGCGGAGCAGAGAGGGAGGGGCGATGCGTGTGGGACGGGGGCTGGCCGGAGAGGGACGGAGCGGAGAGGAGCAGGACTGGAAGGATGGAGAAGCGCGCGGAGCGGAGCGGTGGGGAGGACGGGGACTACCAGGGACGAGGAGCACCGTGGAACGGCAAGCGGTGGATAAAAGTGTCCTCGGAGGGGCGTGGCAACTTTCGCGCCTCCGCGGCGAGCAGCCCGGCGACGTCAAACGACGCGGTGCACTCGCCAAAAGCGCTGTAAAGCACTGCGCCGGCAAGTGGCGCGTAGTTTTTGCTAAGAGATGCAACCAATCAGAGCGGAGGTGCTAGAGGTTTGTCGGAATTGCGAAACAGCAGAGTGCTCAGCTATGTTAGAAACTACGCCTTAGTAGGTAAGTGCTGAAATACTTTTACAACAAAAAAATGCAGGTGTTGATCTAAAGAATATTCGTGTCGAAAAAGGAAATAAAAATCACAATTTTCGAGCCAATAGAGCCAAATCGTTTCTAAAACAACAAGATCATTGAAAATATAAATAAATTGTCTACACATGGCGACGATATTGAATCTTGCAAGAATGAAAATGTTTCAATAATGGAGTTCTTAAGTTTTAAAGAGTTGTAAAATCTCTGCGGAGACTATGTATTAGTTAATAATTACTAAACGAGATTCGTAGTAAAAAATTATATTGGTTCATTAACTATTGTAAAAAGCATAAAAATAGTTAATGAACAATAGTAATTAAAAAATTGTGTACCATTTTTACAGTTTAAAGAGGCTTATAAAGGCCTCGAAATGGTGAGCCAAATGGCCATGACAATTAACAAACGACAATTTGATATGTTTGTTGAAAATTATATTTTCATACGTTGGTAATGTTCAAATGCTGAATACATCAAATATTCAGTATATTAAAACAGTTTTTAAAGAAAATTTGTAGAAAATATTTTATGAATAAAATGTAGTTCAGCACGAAGTTTTACATATCATCTTTAAATCTTCATACAACTGATACGTTAACCTCTAAATGTTGTCATAGTCAGAGAGAACACTGTGCGACTTTCGTACCTGCTTTGAGGCACGTGAACAAACGAATTGCGACATAGTATGAAATAAAATAGCTTTTTGTATTTCAGCATTATAAACGACGGTTTTCTGTTGCAAGAAATCGTTCGTAATCGGGTTTTACCGCACAAATGATGACGATAGATTTCACGGCACGAGTGATAGCGTGACACATTCAGCCAATCGCAGCGAGTGAATCGGGGAGAGGTAGAAGTAAACGGAACAGCCGACCACCGTTTTCTCGCACGGATGCCAAGTACCCGAGACATCACAGGAAAGTTATTTCGCTAAATTAATTTTGATTCTCTTATAAATTTATAATGCTATCCTACAAAAAAAAAATAGCTTTTGGAACTCGTTCATAATGTTGCTTTATTGCATTCGTACAAATTTGAAAAGTCGCTCATAACGTCGCTAGTTTTCAAAACATGTATTTATGAAATAAATCTTAACAATTTAAACTAATTGCGTAAACTACTATTCCAAGGCTTTAGCGGTAACTTTCGTAGCACGAAGGGGAAAACGCACGTGCATCGAGTAGCAGCCCCCTCTCCGCAACCGGCATGGGGCACGGAGGGGGCGTGGCATTCTGGGTCACAGCAGAAGTGGTCCAGCGCTCCCGGGGACTGCGGGGGGGGAGGAGGAAGGGCGAGTTGAGTCGGCGATGGCGGGCGCTTTATCGGCAGTCATGATCGATTAGGTCGCAATTAGTGGAGCCGCTCCCTGCTCGAGCACGCATTTCGAGATCAGACCCAGCTCTCGATACGGCCTGATCGATAGTTCGCAATTAACGAAGTGGGAGCGAGTTATGCCATGCGAGAGGGCCGCCTGCGGGCTGGTGGAGAGCCCGTGGCAGCGAGGGCGGCGAGTGGGTGCGGAAGGGTGAGAGGCCGCGCGAGCGAGGAGGACGTGTGATCGAAGGGAGACCACGCCGAGGACGGCGAGGGCGGCAGGTGTGGCCGGAGGAGCGGCACGTAGGCTACAAGCCTTTGACGCATATTCGGTTGCGACAAGAAGCCATGATATTGCGAGTGGGCTTGGAACGAGTAGGGGGAGAAAAGCAACAATGGAAGAGCGAACATGAGACTACAAGTACATGAGAATATAAGTAATAGTTTTAAGAGGGAGAAACGAGAAAGTGAAAGTGGTGACTGTGAATAGAATGTGATTAGAAACAGACGGAGGAAGAGAGGGAGTGAGAGACGGACAGTTGGACGGACGGGGAGTTAAGCTGGCAGTTGGGCCGGCGATTGGTGGGTGGTTCGGGGAAAGGATAGGCGGACAAGGGGGAAAGAAGCTAGGAGAGACGGGGAGTACGAGCAGGTGAGTGTGAAGAGGGCAGTCCATGGTTTGTCGGTCGGCAGGGCGGGTATGGTGGGTGTGGGGGGGGGCGGGCGAGCAGCGTGGGGCGGGCCGGCTGGACGGGAGATTGTGGGCGGGGCGGGGAGGGCGCGAGGAAACGGGTCGGCAGCCTGACGGAGCAAGGCGGGGCGGAGTCCGGGAGAGTGGTTCAAGGTGGAGCGGGGAGAGTGGTTCGGGACGGAGTGGAGAGAGTGGTTTGGGGCGGAGCAAGAAGAATGGTTGGGAGCGGAGCGGGAACATTGATTCGGGACGGAGCGGGGAGAGTCGTTTGGGTAGGAGCGGGGAGAGTGGTTTGGGGCGGACCAGGGAAAGTGGTTCAGGACGTAGCGGGGAGAGTGGTTCGGGACGGAGCGGGGAGAGGGGTTCGTGGCGGAGCGGGGAGAGTGGCTCGGGACGGTCGGGCGAAAGTGACGGCCAGGGCAACGCGGACGGGCGAGGGAGGGCAATACCTACACCCCGAGCGGCGTGGCGCGTGTGCGGCCTTCACTGTGGCATCCAAGATGTGACAGGCGCGTGGGAGGGCGACGCGGATTTAGCAGGAGCGCGCGGCGGCAGATAGATCGCGTCGCGCCGCCGTTCAATTAGGGGGCGTCGATCGCGGGCGATGCGGGGCCACGAGGCGGCTCCCACGGAATGCCACAGGCGCGGCGGCCGCTTTGGCCCCGAGCGGCCTGGGCGGGGCGGGGCGGGGGCGAAAACGCGCCACATGTTGAAACCGTTCTCTTAAAGAATGTTCAGATTTCTTGCTTTTATGAATCAAGTGTGTATTGTATTAATAAACCGGGGTTAAAAAAAATTAACTTAATAATTAGGGATCATCAGGTTTATTGTAGATATGTGTTTGCACAAAAAAATTAAGAACAGGACGATTGTGTATTTCAATTCTGATGACGTTTGGAAACTTTAATCTACGATTCTGTCACGTCACTTTCAATTTTTTCGAATTCAACCTTATCGATTTTACTCATAACAAATTCTTAGATTTTGGTATTTTAGTTATTTCTTTATCTGCCTACGCTCTACTCTATGTTTTCTAGTTATTTTCATTTATTACATTCATATGGTTACAAAAAAATAACACCAAAGGAGGTTCTGGGTTATGCGATAAAGTTTGGAGTGCCTACAGATCAATCGGTACTTAAACTTATAAAATATGAATAAACTAAGTATAAATACAAATAAATACAGGATTACATCGAGCGTATCCACAGTCTATAGTTTAGAAAAGATACTAACTGAATGTTTAAATCCTTTATCATTAAGGTAATGTATTGTAACAGCAGACGGGGAGGGCGAAGGGGCCAGAAGACCGGAGGCTGCGGGGTTGGGGCGAGGAGCAGCAAAACAAGGCCGTCGCCGCACCGCGAACTAACCGCGACAGCGCCGCCCCTGGCCGCCAGGCGGCGGTGGCGAGGGCGGCGTGTGGCGGCCACCGCACGCCACCGACACCCCGCCGCGCAACACGTGCGCGTTGCACGTCGCTGGCAGAAAAAAACAACCGTTGCACGAGCGTTTATCATAGGTAATACTACGCCTGCATTGGAAATTTCCGATAAATTTCCGAGACACGTAGCGACAAGCTATTTTTTATTTAACTGGAAATTTCCAATGCACTGAGTGATATTTAATAAGACATTTCACGAATTAAATTACAAAAAAATGCAACAAAATTAATTTTATTTTCTTCGTGCTTCACGTGCAAACGACAGCACTTCCTATGATTGATGTATCGCGCCTTGTGATTGGCCAGAAGGCAGGAAGTGGTAAGAAAAAAACTACAATTTTTAGGTAATACGCAGGCGAGATTAGTCCATATTAATTTACTTCAACAGTATTGAAGTAAAATTTGCAAATGACTCACAAAAACCTATTATAAAAGAAAAGAGAATAATCGTAACTACAATGTAAAATGGAAGACCTTTTCTTTTACATGTGAACCATCATCTCCCTCCCTCCCCCCTCCCATCCACCTTCCCTCTCAGCCACTGCCAGCAGACGTCACCCAATCTCTCCGCCCCTATCGCTCCCTCATCTGCCCTCCCGTTGCTCCGTCCTGTCTCCCTCGCTCTCTCATCATCCAATCCCAGCTCGCACAGCCAGCACCCATGACCCCTATACCTATTACATAAATGCATTCACTAAAGGTATCGATAAACAAGGAATAAATAAAAAGGAACAAGATGGAAACATGGCGCCCTGCCCGTGGCCCGTTTGTTTTGGTACTGCTCCGGCATTCGCTTGGTGTTGATCGGAGGAATCACAGACATCTACCGATCAGAGCAGTCAGCCGCTTTAATTCTCCTGCTGACAGCCAGTGGGTGAATTTGACGTAGCTGACAAGGTAGAGCCGAAATTCTTACCCCTGTCAGGAAAAATACCTAGATCCTCCCGGTCAAAGGTACTACAGTAACATCAATTGATGCTCCATGATTGGGGAAAAGTCCGCAAGATGTCGGTAAGTCGGCGCCGGTTCTCGCCATCCTGCTGGGAATGATCACCGCCACCTTCCACGATGAAAACATGCACTACTAACCACGATAAAAACATGCACAACTATTGACCTTAACAGTTAACACACCCAGAAACACTAAGTAATCTGTTAATCAATTGCTTAGTATTCGTTTCTTCGTAGTCGCATACATTGCTTATCATATAAACCTACATTCTAAATTTGACGTTTCTAACTTTAATAGTTTTCCTTCTGCATTGATGTGTCTTTAAGCAAGTCAGTTTCTTCTCTTATAATATAAGAAGGTAAAAACCACTAAAAGGTAAGTGTACACGCACGAAAAATATCAACATGGTGGAGGAATAAAACCTTCGAATTGCTCAAACAATTAAAGAATGCCTCGTATTGAATTAGAGATTTATTTTAATCTTCAAATATTAGAAGAATCACTGAAAAATCAGGAGTTGAATAAAAAATAAGTTTTAGCTAATAAGGAAATCTACCAGAAGACATAAAACAACGGTAGTAGAAGACATTGCCAGTTTTGCCCTTATTTAGAGACTGGATTATAACAGAATAACACATTGAACACCAGAGAAGAATATCAAAGAAAAACAAACAAAAATATTTTTTAGAGAAATATTTTTAAAATGGAAGGGTTTTAAAGTAGAGAAAAAATATTCGTTTAATGGGGCACTGAAGGGAGAAACACGGTAAAAAAATGAGAAAGAGAGGGAGAGAAAACGTAAAAGGTGAAAGGAAGGATGCACGTAATTCGCAGCTCACCTTTCTCAGAAGATGAAGAAAATGGGCAAAAAGGAGAATGATATAATAGCTTTATTTGAACTAATATTAGTGACTGAAGAAAAAGTCACAAAATCATATGAAAATTGTAAAAAGGTAAAATATATGTCGGATTTATCAAATGTTCAAGATGTGAAAAATGTGGGATTATTTCTTAACTTAAATACGAATAATGTAGTTATTTTATCTCTGTAACGAAATAATTAAATATAATTTCAGAAATAAAGAAAGATAAATAAGGTGACGAAACTAAATACACCGAAGTTCTTCAATGATGTAAAAAAGTATTTTTATTTCCATCATCTCATTCTTTGTAAAACATTAAAAATCGTTCGCTATAAATGATACCCTCAGCAGCAAGTTCGTGAATTTATATAGGGTATTCGAAAAATTTTTCGAGTTTGCAGAGGAAAATCACACAAAAACTTTTCATGAAAACTCATTATTATCAGTCTCCGTTTTGAAACACAAAATAGATACATAGAAATATCTTATAAAATGTGTCAAAGAAATATTCAAGCAAATCACTGTTAGTATATCAATATCGTTTGCTGTTAATCCGGTAGACGTTCATTAGAGATTATGTCAGATACATTCATGTTTCATCAGTAGGCGTTAGCCAGTCAATGCTTTCATTTTGATAGAAGGAAAAAGAAATAATTTGTTCTTTTTTAAATAAAACATGACCACTTGTATGTTAAACTATGTTAAGAGCCTATTACATCATTACTTTCTAAAATAGAACTATCAGTTCTAGAATTTTGTAAAATTAAAACTATCAACACAACAAACATTTTTACTTTTAGGGATTCATTTGATTTTGGTCCCGAATATTATCAACAAGGACTCGGTTTAATACTCACCCTCAAAGTCGTTATTCTCGTGGAACAATACCGAAAAGTGCTTTAATTTAACTCGACATTTCAACATTGCTGTAACAAGATATATAACGTCAATGTGACCTCCAATTCGCAATATGGGCATTGGAGTGATGGACAATAGAGGTTTCCCTATTCACTCTAATTAAGAGGAGAGAAGAGAGAAGTGAATGTGGTCACTCCTCAAAACCCTGAATTTGAGTAACCAAACCGAGCGAAATGAACGAAGTATCGGAAAAAATTACCAACATTTGTGTCATCCACAACTGCTCGATTCAACATTTCATTTGTTAAGAACAATTACAATTTTTCTATTCAAAATCTTACGATTTATTCTTACACACACATCATATATATATATATATATATATATATATATATATATATATATATATATGCTAAAATAAAATGTCCAAACATGTTTGTGAATGTGTTTCATATAGTCACTTATTAACGTGAATTGTTTTACATTTTCATTTTTATTTATTTACTTATTTAAATATTTAATTTCATCACAGTATTTTCACAGTACTAGAAACAGACAATGTAGCTCTTATAACAACATAATAATATAAGAGTTACTAAATTGATTTCCTCTAATTTTTAAACCTGTACAAATTTGAGTTGAAAAATCGATTCTGAAATTGAAAACTCGAGTTTATCACTATATTCATTAGAAAATTTAATAATTACAGCAATAGCATAATTAGTTCCGTAATATTACTTTTTTGTTCTACCTTTCTCTTTTACTTTCTCGACTTATTACTATCTTACTTCGAAAAAAAAATATTACTTTTAAATGTACTACTAAGATGATATTGTGCGGATGAGACGTTTTTGTGCAAAATTGTATTTTCTGCTCTAGATAACACAAAAAATATATGAAAAATAACATTTTTTTAGTTTTATAATATACAGACGTTTTTAGAAATACATACATAATTTCAAAATATTCATGTAATTAATATTCATTTAGAAGTAAATGATTATCAGATTCATTTGACAATTAATTGTTCCGTTAACTACAAAGCTACTAATGACCATTACTATTGTCAAATTGTAACGCCAAAGAGCAACGTAGTCTGTGTACTTTTCTCTCTCCATGCCGCTTCTTCTTCTTCTTCTACCAACAATAATTTGGCTTTAGAACACTCGTAGCTCAAGTCGCTTGC
The DNA here is from genome assembly GCA_031308135.1 of Acheta domesticus. NCBI lineage: Eukaryota > Metazoa > Arthropoda > Insecta > Orthoptera > Gryllidae > Acheta > Acheta domesticus. Next base: position 12,195,475 of record JAHLJT010009419.1, on the reverse strand, counting down.
CTGTCACCAAACGGTCGAAGCACGGACAATCATATATGAAATTTGTTCCGACAAAATGAGTTCGCAGTACTTCACAGGGGCTGATCCAACGTTCATCGCTAGCTCACCAAGTTGTACATAACCTAACGTTCGCGAACGCAATGAAAGTTACGGTGAGATTAATTCAGTGTAGTTATCTGTGAAGTGGTTGCGAGAGGCGGTTTCTCAAACAAATACCTGTAATTCCTGTATATAACTAACAGCGAATCAACTCCCTTCAGCAGAGGTCTTATCCACACCATCGCGTGAAGCTATGGGGCTACACTACAACACCAATAGCCTCGTAGACAAAGAACTACTTATCTGAAGGCATATAAGAAATCAGAATGTCCAATACCTCACAGACAACTCACCTTAGAAAGTTGAAGGCTTCCATCAAGATACAGGTACCTTGGTTTGCGATAGTAACTAAAAGTTCAGTAATACCGGCGCAGGTCAGGCACAACTAAATATGAGTAACTAAATAAAATGATCCCGGCGGGAAAATAGGTCGTAATGAAACTGATTTCGAATCCTTCTCTCCTCCCCAATACTAACAGACCATGAAATACATATTCAGTCTCAGAGATTAACAATATTCTCCATCAGAAGAACTAAGAGAAACTAAACACAGATTCAACAAGTAAAGAAACCACAGAAGAGGACATATTTAGAATCCTACCCATCTACGTGAATGATGTTGCAAAATTCCCGGATTCAACAAAAAATTAAAAGGCAGATAATAAATTAATTCAGAGCAGAGTAAGAGAGCAGTGTGCTAAAACTAATGTTCAAAACAAATTTTAAAATGACAGCAAGCATTTATTTAGGAAAACCGTTCACACTTACAAAGACCTACCAAACAAAAAGTTTTCAGTAGTTTTGAATAATCTTTACCCCACTATAATCCTACAAGAGGTCTAAACACGAAATATGACTCCCTTTTCTGTGCTTGTAAACTCCACAAAAGCAACATCCAACTAGTAGAATAGTAGTAGAACTAGTATAACTTCATAAAAAGGAAAGAAACAAATAATGTAATGGTATATTTTTATCTTATTTTTAAAATAGATTCTTTAAGTAGAGTCGCCAATTTATTTTATTTCATTTACGACTTTTCGATCCTTGCTTGAGATAGTTTCAAAATGCTACATCTGAGTCCAGAAGGTTAATTACACACTAGAATTATACTTTATAGGAAAGATTGTCGGTTAAAAACACAAACGCTTGAGTCAGTAGGTTAAAATATGTCGATTGCTCTTGTTCAGCCCCAAACTCGAGATTCACTAACAAGGATGAGGGATGTATATTTCCTCAGCGGGATACAGATGGCGCGGTAAGTCAATGGTCTGTATGAAATGTTCGAGGTATTTGATTGAGTTAGGCAGGCGCTCTATGAAACATGAGCAAGCACGTTGTTGCAATTACTTCTGCTTCGCAAACATCCCCTCGTCCTTGATTCTCAGTACGCGCTTTCCGAGAGAAGGGGTTAGTTAGCCAATTAACACAGAAGGCTCGGAAGCCAGAAGCACAGTATTACATTGCTTTGTTTCGCAGAAAGTGATTCAAGGTACTTACAATAGTTGCAAACTCGTACCTATCTAATTTGTACCGTTTAGAAATAAATGTATTAAAATGTAACGAAATAACACTTCATGGTACATATTTCAACTATTATCACAGACATAACTTATCAACGTTATACTGAAATTTACAATAATACGTAACTTATCAAAATACGTGTATATACGTAAAACAAAAACGATTTTAATTCAATCAGAATACTATCCAAACCTAAAACTATTGAATGGAAATATGTTGTACCTATAAAAACAGGCATTTTTTTTTTTTTGCATGAATCAATTCCCTAGTAATAATATTAAAAGCTAAGCACATATGGAGCACAGATCTCGAAATTCCCGTTTGCAGGCGGTTCGCGAGTCACGGCAGCTTGGACGCCACACACTGTCAGATCCCATTTATCAACTCCCGAAACCGTCTTGCGGTCCGGACGGCGATAAATCGCGCGGCCATCCCGATTCATAACGAATCCGGGCGCCAGCGCGGCGCGCCGCAATTACAGGGGGATCGCCGATAACAAACGCACGCGAGCGGGCGGCGGAAGGCGAAAAGCCGGCAGCGTCTGCGGCGGCGGGTGGGGAGGGGCGGTCGAGGATTTTGCGAACGGAGCCCGTGCCCTCCGCAGGGTCGAAGGGCGCGGATAAGCTCCCGAAGGGCTGGAGAAAGCCCGGCTGATGGAACGCCTGCCTGCCCTTCGCGGTCAACGTGTGTCCGCGACCGACGCATCCTTCACAATGGGATTGCCTTCGCGATTCGCCCGGTGTCGTAGAGAATACGCGCAAATCTAGTCACCCCTTACTCCGGAAGGGGTCACGTGGGAGAATTTCAATTCCAGCCATCACTTTTTCATGTGCGGTTTTCTTTGAGAATATTGTATATGCTTGTGTTTTCAGTACCTTTCCTGTAATATTTTCTCCGCAAATTGCATTAGACGTCATGATTGCAGGCGATCTCCCAATTTTCAGAAATTTAATTCATTACGTGGGAGGTCGCAAATCTCCCACGCGCCCTCCTACGTTAGGCCCACGTTGACAAGCGGAGCCGATCGGGCGCTTCGCCCACGGAGCCTTTGCGATTACTTACATTTCCTTTAGCACAATCCAAGTGAGCGATATCCACTTTTGGGAAAATAAAACTTCACTCATACTTCTCGGAATCGCCACAAACATAAATTGCAGACGAAAGTTGTCGTCTTTTCATTGGGCCTACACTGTATGAGATCAATGCAAACAGAATTGATGCAGTATTTCAAATAGTACAATGTTGCATTTAGAACACACAAACAAAAGCAGAATTTTCAATTATAAAAAGCAACAAAATGTGTGAAATTTGTCCAAGAAATTTGGATCGAAAAGCATCCCGTGAATTTACTTACAAGAAAAGATAAGTAAGTCTAATTCTTTGTTTGTTTTGACTGTGGGTAACAAGCTTTTTACTGGACCTTACTCACACACATTCTCAAATAAAAGTTTACCACGTTGTATGAAAGAAAAAAATAATGATTTTGAATTGGTAAAATAAATAATCATCCTCAAAAGCGTTTTATTGTAGAAGATTATTTATTTTTACTATTACATATGGATTTCCACAAAATTTTCAATATTAACCACCGACTTTAACTATGATTGTTTCAGTCCATGAGTTTGAATGAATTTTACAAATTTAAATTAATAATTTTAAATAAAAAGTACCTCTCCAGGGTGAATAGAATGAGTAAGTGAACAAATATTTATGTCGGATACGCCATCTACTGCAGTCAATAATTCCCTAACTGTAGTGCATGTTATATCCGGGAGGTGACTCTGTTTCTCCTCCTATGCAGTTTTGATTCTCCCACCGAACTCCAGTCCAGCTTGCAGGGTTTCGTCCCCCAGGTGTTTCATTCAGCAGGGCACCAAACTACTTGTGACGGATCTAAGCCATAGTCCCGTAAGTGTAGTGCATGTTTCTTTATCGGGAGGTGGCCGTGGTATTCCTCAATGTATGCCGAGATCCGGCGCTGACCTACCATCCGATAGCAGGGTTTTCCCTAACCAGGTATCTCCGACCAGCGGGGCACCGCCCCAGCCGGGACAAGCTCTAAGCTCCCGACTAGTCTTTTGGCATGTGCGGTAGTGTAGTGCATGTTAGTGTGCGTGTAAGGGGAGAGGAAAGAATAAGGAAGAGGTAGGAAAGATCGCGCACGATCCATGGACCGTTTGATAGGTCGGCATTCGTCTGGTAATGATCGGAGAAACCATGGAAAATTACAGATCAGAGCAACCGGCCGCTACAATTCTCTTCCAGACAGCGACTGAATTCAACGTAGCTGACATGCCAATTTATAAAATCCTGCCACTGTCGGGACTGGAACCTACGACAATCCGCCCAAAGGCACTGCAGTGACATCAGCTGATGCCCTGAGCTGTCTCTCCCGGTGTGTAGTGTTGAAGGGAGAGAAATAGTGTAAGGAGAGAAATTGAATCTTGCCTCTCAGTTATTGCACCAGGCCATCTTTTTATGAAGGTGTAGGAAACGTGATGAAGATTTTTGAATCGCTGTAAAACTGTTGTTAATTACCACAATTGTTTTACTCTGTGTGCACTATAAGATGTATTCTCTGAAACTTTGTTGTTTTAATGTTGATTGTTTTCCTCCAGTATATTTTCATAGTCGTTTACCGGTCTCAACACTTTATCGACAGACGGGCGTCAGTAATAAAATGCAGGTTGTCTTCGCGGGACAGGTTGCACTAAACAGTTCGGGGAGTTGCGTAGAAGAAATTAGTTAACCCGGTTTCATACAAACTGTGGAGGTCCTGACGGCAATGACAGAAATTACATTTGTGTTTCCAAGTCTTCCAAGAGTCTTTCACGGTCAATTCATTGCTCCTCGGTGTAGATGGATTACGTGATCTAGCAAAGCTAACGCTGACACTCGCATTTGCGGGTTTCACTGCTCTATAAAAAACTTTTCTGTTTGTCAATTAACATGGTAAAGGAGCTTCCCTTCGTGAATGAGTTAACACAACTCTTTCTTTATTGTGCTTTACATACTTTTCTTTCAAAATAACTGGATATATTCAAGACTGGAAAAGGATATGCCAATGAGAAAACTTACAAAACATTGCGGAACGTATAATGAGAAGTACAAAAAATATATGTTATACAATTATCGATTGAGTTAGAAATGTTTGTGGAAAGAACTATACCCCATAAATGTACAATTATTGTAAAATGATATGTTACAAGAAATTTTTCAACATAATTTTACGCTAACTCTTTGCTTGGAAATGAGTCTTTCTTCTAACATTAATTAGAAAAAACATTTCAAGAAGTTTCTTTATTAACACTTACATTAAAAAGTCTGCAGGCAGAAAAGGGCTCTTAGGGAAAATGCATGATTTCATGAGCTTATTTATAGTGGAATATATTTTAATTTCAATAGTGGTGCTCAATTCCAATTGCAGAATTTTCAAAATATTGTTTGTAATGCGTTCTCAAATGCGTTTATATACACTGCGTTCTGTCGGAGGCTAAAGAACCAACTTGCAACTCAGGTGGTCTTTTCTTCACAGAAACGGTAAATATAAAGAAGAGACTAAATGAAAATAAGGTGATATGGTGATTGTTGTTGGATACTTGCTATTTCTTTAGTGGAAACCATTGAGATGAAATGCCTAGCGCGCAATGAAAATGTAACCTGATTTAAGGAGTCATAGTTGCCGAGAAACATGTTATAATAGACGTGAACAGAGTGACACAGAGAAATATATACAGAGAGAAAGAGAAAGAAAGATAAAGAGAGAAAGAGAAAGAAAATGAGAGAAAGAGAAAGAAAATGAGAGAAAGAGAGAAAGAGTGAGAGAGAAAGAATGAGAGAGAGGTAGAGATAGACAGAAAGAGAGAGAGTGAAAGACAGAGATACAAAAGCGGCAATAGAGTAAATTAAGCTATGAATAAACGAAACCTACAAGAAGACGACTGGTAAAATATACGAAGACGGAACCTACGGTAAAAAACAATGGGCTTGTTGTTCTATTGGAATTGCAAAGATTTCTTTAAAATATTATATTGTTCCACACTATACATAGTATTCATGACGACAATAAATGGGGAAAAAGCTTTCAATAGTTTAAAACGAACATTACACAACGCGTTCTGTCCTTCAACGGCACGTAAACGCTCTCCCGACGACCCAAACTATTCCTTCGCATCACCATGCACAACGAGCCCTCTACCGGACGTAATTTTTCACGTCCCCGCCCCCTCCCTGCTCGCGGGTGAGCTCCCCCTCCGCCCCCTTCACCCGAAGGTGAGGTCCGCGCGACTCCGGTGTATAGGAAGCACCGCCCCAACTTCACGGGGTTAAACCCGTTCCGAAGCCCGGCGGAAAGTTCTCTATAGTTCCTCATGAAACTCCAAGGAGGCCTCACGAAGGCCAGGGGGCTGCCTGCCTTCGGACCGTGGAAGCCGCGCAGCGCGGGCGGCGCGCGACCGGAAGGCGGGCGGGAAAAAAAAGTTGAAGATTGCCCGAAAACGTGGTTAGAATCTTGTTCTGCGGAGACGTGAAAAATTCTTCCGGCATGGAGCGCGGGCGACAAGGAGAAATGCGCCGTCGACGGGCAGACGGCGGGAGGGGGCGAGGAGGGAGGGGCGTGGAGGGATGGGAGAGGGGTGGGGGGGGAGGGACGGCGGGGAGGCGGAGGTGCAGGAGAACGGGTGGTTCTGGACTGGCTGGCAAGACGGCGGTGGGTAAAATGGCCGACCGAACAGAAAGCTAATCGTATACATGTATGTGGGTACAACAAGCATGTGTGGCGTCATACGGATGTAATCAAAACACAGACGAGAGTGGGTTGTAATAACAGTGAGTTTATTCATAAACCTGACCGTAGTCACAAATAACAAATTTCACTGCTTACAATTAACTAACTAAATAGATCCCACTACTAGGAGAGATTTTAATCGAACGGCTACCACACCGCTCTACATCTGAGACCTAATGCATGTCTCGCTCGTCACGACAATGAATTGCCGGCCCCTTGCCCACGTGCGCCACTCGCACAAACTTACGCACAACGGCACGCCGACGCTTCTGAGAAGCAAGAAGGGGGTGGCATTGTTCTCGTGCCGTTATATAGACCTTACCGCGCTACCCGCCGCCCCCATTGCCTCCATCGTACCGCGCTAGGCAGAAATTCCCAATGCGTCATCTTCTACGCCCTTTGTTTAACATCCTGCCATCTGTCGCAGGTAGTCGACGTTTGAACGCGCCACGACGCTACACATGCTTGCGGGCAAAACGAGTGTTCTTCCAGCAGGCGTCACAATCCTTGATGCACCTACTCGTGCTTTCCCAAGGAGGCCTTGGAGACATCTCTTTACCAAAACGGAGAGTAATGAAACAGGTCGGGAAAGACTTGTTACGGGCGCGTAGGCGATGATAGTGAAGGAGGTCGACTGGAAATGAAGCGAACGTATTGGACACTTGTATGTCGTTACAAAATGTCTCCTTGCGGACGGAAAGAGATGTCTTTGATCAGACATGGTCATCCAAGTTTTTTTCGCGCTTATATCAACTATAGCCGATCTCGTGGGTCTCAATTTAATCCAAAATAAATTATGGGGACGGAAATGTAAGTCTAAGATTGGTGGGTAGAAAACGATAGATGGAGGAGTTAGGGCAAAAATGAGTGTAAAGTGAGGGTATATATGAGTTCAAAGTGTATGTTTATACAACATACGTGCCTGCGAGTGTTCAAGTGACAACATCCAAGCTTTCTATTCTATCTTCTGATTAGCGTACCCGTGCGAGAACTCTCGCACGCTGTACCCCACACTCTTCCTTATTTTTCCATAAGGACCCTCTTATCCTCCGTCACTTGTTCTATATGTCACCTTGTAGTTGATAACAATATAATACACCCTTGTCAATACAAATTATTCTAATTGAACTTTATTATCGAGCAAAGAGGTACACCCGTGTAATTAAATGGCACAAAATATCAAGTAATTAGTCATTTTACTTACACTTGCAGATCCTACAGGCTCTGAACAGGTGGGGTAGAATGCAGCAAAAATGTAATAGAATGGTCATGAAGATCTCGTCCTATAAATTACGGTGTGAGTAAATATTCTTTGAGACTTTGGGACTCAAAATTTTAGTATTTAAGGTCCTAGAAGGCTTCGTTTAACGACATAGATTCAAAACTCTTTACATGCTTTGCGGGTTGCATTTTATATGAATATTTTGTTGCGTGTTTTAAACACACCCTTCACATTTTTAAAGTCAAAGTACAATTCGTCACGTCTCCGTGACATTCTGTTTCTTTAGAGATCTCATTTATAAAGATTGGTTGCTTGAGAGAGCCGCAAAGGGAAGGTATATTACTGAAATAATATAGGACACGATGGAGGTCTAAGAGAACTAAATTTATCAAATCGAAGAATTGTGGAATTGAAGAGAGGGAATTGGTAAGCTCACTCAGATATTATTAAATAGTTGATAAATGTCACAGGGCAATGTTATGTGATATAAATTACGCATGGAAAACAATGTGCGTGGGCGAGATACAAATGAGTTACAAAATAAAAACAAGATAATGTAAAAAATACCGCTGTGCGTATCAAGAAGAACGGTGGACAGAACGAGGTGCTTGAACAGTTATCATATAATCCGTGAGGATAGGGGCCACGTGAAATCGAACGTAGGCTTAACAAAAAAATGCATTATGAAACGTGCGGGTGGGCGATGGCAGTACTGCTTCAGATGATCATCGAATCCAAATTTATTCATTAAATTTTTCAAACAATTATATTTAGAACTTGTTTTTAAATGTGTCTTCTGTTTACTCGTCTTTAATTCTACAATTGTTTGGTTGGTTTGTTTATTTAAACACTTGTATGACTCGTAAGTTTCCCGTTTTTTTTAGGAACCCGATCAACGGGGGAAGTACAAGTGATCAAAGCACTTGCCGGCTTAGGAAGGCTGTAACAACGCAATGAAGGCTAGAAACATAACTTTGTTAATTGTATATACGCAATGCACGTGCCTGTAAGCTAATGTCATACTAATCTTCAATTTTTCAGGATAGACAAGAGATGCCGGTAGAGGATAGTGTCGCAGCTGGTTGGCGGCCGGGCCAGTAGCCTGCCGCGCCGCTGTCATTGCGTATATAAAAGAGAGTGCAGGCGGCGTCCGCACTCTCTACCATTGCACCTTCGATGGTTTTGAATAGATGTGTTATTAACTGGTAGGGAGCGGAGTTTAATGAAATGCTTTTTTTTCTTTTCACTTTAGATCATTATCTTTTGGTATAGAAATTAATTTTATGTTATGACAAAAGGAAATTACCGAATTTTATATGGCATTGTTTCTATATGTTTCGTGTATTTTGACTAATACGTCATTTTTTATCATTTACATTATTTGTATTCCATGTTGATGATTTTATGGATTTAAATGGTATTTGCTTCAAATGATATTTACGAGATGCAACAAATGTTCTCCACAGAATTCGTGGGTAACCTATTCAATTTCTTCACTCAACAATTGTAAATTCAGCCGTCGTGTGATTGTAATATAAGATTCCTTTGACGCCTATCAGCGCCGTTTTCACGATAACTAAAGACAGAAATTTCTCTGTAAAGTTCAAACAAAACGTTTGCAAGCTGATTTCATGTGAACGAATGGAATAAGCTTCGATTACATCAGTAACATATTCAGAAGCTTGAGTTGTTCATCCGAACTGGTTTTGATAACATTTTAACATATTTATTTGCTTTTAGGGATTTAAAAAAATATAATAGCATATTATAGGTCAATTTTGGCGATGTTTTAGACCATCAAAATCCGCTCCGTAGTCATTAAGATGTTTTAGCTTTTAATACTGTTATTTAGTAACGATGTTTTGCTATCAATGTCGTGTCACTATGATGTGAAGCAGCCGCCAGCGAAAACGCCGCGCGGAAACCGGCTGAGACGGCTCAGAGGGAGGTCCTAGGGTTCCAGGTAAGATGGTGTCAGATTTTTGCTACAAAGCCAGGTCTAATTCGGCCGTCGATTCTGTGTCAATTATCTGGCGAACGCAGTACCGTAAGAAACTGAATACGGACAGCACGCTATATTTTCTCCCACATCCTCAACCTCTCCTCTTCCCTTTCACAATCACGCACTACACAATCAAGAGAAGTCTGCACGCAACGGCTTATTTTAACGAAGAGACTCGCTACTATAAATAATTCTATAATATTAGTCTGAGGAAACGGGAACGATATTACAAATTCAATACCATTTTTGAAAAACGTGAATGTGTTTTAATATTAATATTTGATGAAAACTGATGATATGTTTTATTAGCTGATAATCTCATGATATATTGCAATATTATCTGATGTAACACAAACAGTAACACCTTTTATCATCGTTATTCCACCTTCTAGAGTCTCAGTCAAGGTAACTTTGTCTTTTTCACACATGTGCGATAGAATCAATATTGAAAAAACTAACATGAAATGTAATTTTAATTTCCGGCAGCATCTATTTCTGGACTACATTTGTTGTTTTATTTGTCCTTGCACTTAATACAATTTTTAATTAACGACAAGCCTCCAAAATAAATAACTCGTATCAAATAAAAGCTCTGGAAATTTCGCTTAGCCATGCTTTACAGTCACGAACATAGAAGAGCAACTACGACGGGTAGAACTGGTAATTTGGGGCTTCCAAACTTCCACGCAAGAGCAACAATTAGTCAAATGTAAACAGTTATTTCTCTTGGGGCATTTGGAACGAACTCTCATTACAAATGAAAAAGTTAGTTTGTAACAATATATTTGGGAATTAGTGTCAAACTCATTTACTCCTTTCTAATTTTGTGGCATTTTTATTATCCACTTGCTTTCAGGCATTTTATTGTTTTGAATGATGAGCACGATTAAACGAGTCAAAACCTCAGAGTGGATTTTGTCCAGCAATAAACTAATTTTCTTTCCAAAGAGATGTAATAAAATACTTCTACAATCACTAATAGAATTTTTAAAGAAGATTCTAATGATATTATTTAATAATTGGACACTTCTTCTTTAATAAAATAACGAAATATAACGAAAATAATTCATATAAGAAATCTGTCGAGAGTCAAGAAAGCATTGAACAAGTCAGCATCTGAGAATTAAAGTTACTCCCGAAAATTTTAAACATCTCTCCAAAAATCATTTGAACATCAGTGAAAATATTTAATTTAACTACAATAGTTCTGTATATGTCTAAAAAATGTAGCAAAAACAATCATTTCTTATCATTTTCTAGCTGGTACACTGAAAAAAAGGGCCATTGACTCTCAACCACAAACCCATGGTTAAGTGTCTTCCAGTTGTGACGATCGATTTATACATTGTGGCAATAATCAGAGAGTATATGGCAATAATCGCCATAGATGACGTGCTGGTAGTTGATTGTCAAGCTAACCAACCGACAAAGGTTATAATAATATATTTTATTAGGCTACAATTGGCTGATTGCCAGGTGGTAACCATACGTCTGTAGCTTTACAGTACATTTACATTTACAATTAAAAGAAACCCATTTACAATATAACACAATAAAATAAATTACAACTTCTACTACGTGAAAGGATGGAACAATACAATAGATTTCTCTAGAGACCCTCAAAACCAACCGTTAACATTATTAATACTTTTAAAAATGTGCACGTACATACACACATTCATGCTTACACGTACATACATACACATACATATACACATACATACATACACATTCTTACACATGAATGCTCACTCACAAGTTCACACACAACCGATCACACACCTACTTATACGTGCCTACATTTACTTAAAGAAACAAACACTTAGTTACACATAGTATGCATGCAAAGATATACATGTACATAATCATAAACATACATAAACGTAGATACATGATTATACAATTTTTTAAAATTCAGAATCATGATGTGGATTTTCCTAAGTTAGCTCTTTAAACATCCGAATTATTCCCCACACACTCTCTCACTACACTTCACCTCACTTCAATTCACTTCACTTCACTTCCCTTCACTTCACATTCACCATATCTTTCTTCGGTTATGCCATACAACTCATTGATGTATCTTACCTCTCCACTGCACGGCACTACACTGCACTACATTTAATCTATAATACACCACATTATCAACATTACAATTTACTTGAATTACGGATCAATGAAATTATCGCTCAGCTGCGCTATGCGGTCTAATACGTCCTCTACATGTACTGATTAAGTCTTCTTCTGAAAACACCAACAGAGCCAGGAAAAGGCTCTACGACTGCTGCAGGGATTTCATTCCAATTTTTAATCGTACGATTTACATATGAATATTTCCCTACGTCGGATCTTTGCCCTCTACTTTTTATTTTGCAAGTGTGGTCGTTTCTCCCAACTCTCGAAGGGGAGCCTAGTCTTTTGGTTATTTCTGCCCACGCAGGTGACTTACTGTACGCCTTGAAGAGGCAGCACAACCTGGCTTTTTTTCTTCGCACACTGAGGGACTCTATAGGTTCTGGTGGATTTGAACTAGCGGAATATCCTTTATTAATAAATTTGATTGCCTTCTTTTGAATTTTTTCTAACTCTTCAATCTGACCTAATCTGTAGGGATCCCATCCAGCTGATGCGTATTCAAGTATCGGCCTAACTAAAGATGTGTATCCCATTTTTCGACTCTCCATGTTCGCATTTTTAAGCGTTCTCATTATAAAGTGTAGTGACTTCCACGCTTTTCGGGCAATAGAAGTAATGTGTTCCCCCCATCCCAGGTCCTGGCGTAATATAACACCCAGATACTTACAACACGATACTTGTGGAATGGCTACGCCACCCATGTTGTAATTTAGAGAAACCTTCTTTGCTGATTTAGAAAAGCTTAGCGATTTACTTTTTACGGCATTTATCTTCATTTTATTTATGATAGCCCAGGAATAAATGCTATTTAGATCGTTTTGAAGAATGAAAATATCTTCACCCGAATCTATTCGCCTATAAATTATGCAATCGTCCGCAAATAAGCGCATTACTGACTTAATACACGATGGCAGATCGTTAATGAATGCCAAAAACAACAGCGGACCTAAAACACTTCCCTGGGGGACTCCGGACGTAATTAAGGTTTCCTCTGAGAGTTCATGTCCAACTCGGACTTGTTGAACACGATTTATCAGAAATTCCCGTATCCATGCTACTACGCGATGGTCAACTCCTGTAGAAGCAATTTTCTTAAGTAATATTTCATGCGAAACAAGATCAAATGCTTTTGAAAAATCTATAACAATTGCGTCTGTTCTCTTTCCCGAATCTAATGTTTCAGCAATATCTTGACATGTTGTAATAATTTGGCTTTCACAAGAGAAAGATTTTCGAAATCCATGTTGCCCTTCGTACAACCACCCTATTTTGTCCCATTCCCGGCACAAGAACTCAGCTACCAGATGTTCCATTTGTTTACAAATCACTGGCGTTAGGCTCACTGGCCTATAATTAGAAATGCACGAACGACTTCCGGTTTTAAATACTGGAACCACTATGGCCCTTTTCCAATCGTGAGGCACGCTACAATTATTTATGCTTATTTCAAATAATCGCGTCAAGTAGGTAACCATTGGTTCCCCTCCAATTTTTAATAGTTCTCCGGCGATACCATCAAACCCTACGGATTTATTGCTTCCTATATTACGGATTCTTCGTCTAATGAGTCGTGATTGTACTTGAAATTTTTCTCCTTCCGTTGTTCCGAACGTGTTGGGAGTACCCGATCCTAACCCGAATACCGATTTGAAATATGCATTAAAATATTCAGCTTTACCCTTATCTGTTAGTACCAATTTTCCGTTTCCGTCTTTAATAGGCGGAATAGATTCTTTGTTTCCCCTTTTTTGTTTTATGTATCTATAAAAATTTCTCCAGCTTGATTGCTCGTTTAATAGAATTTTACGGAGAAAATTTTCTTGCGCTATACGTTTTTGCTGTATTAGTTTGTTACGTAGATCTTTAAAGAGAGTCGCATAGAGAAGATCTTTTTTGCGATTAGCATACGCTTTCCTGACCTTTCTTTTTATTTTCCTGATATTAGCAGTGTAATACGCTGGATCACTATTATCTTTAACTAACTTAGTTGGTACAAACAATTCTCTGCCTACAAAAATTATTCGTTTAAATGAGTTCCAGATTTCTTCCACGTTTCTACCATGCGATTCCCAGACGCCGTAGTTTTCTATTAAGTATTCCTGAAAACCTTTTGTGTCAGCACGACTGTACTGAAATAACAGTTTGCTTGTGTTTTTCGTGCACCTGGTTCCCTGCCACGTCACCTGCAGTAGCACACCCTCGTGGTCACTTATACCTGGTATTGTTTCATGGGCTATCAACATCTGTTCAGGGCGTACTAAAAATACGTCAAGCACTGCGCCAGCCCTTGTGGGAACATCGACTACCTGAGCTAAACCATTGTCCCAAACGAGTTCGTTAACGAGGGACTGACAATAGTTTCTTGCATCTACGACACCTTGCCACGATATACCTGGTAAATTTAGATCTCCACCAATTATGAGATTTCCTGAAAGTAGCCCAGGACTTCTAGTTATTTCTACTAATTTATGTACTACCGACAAGTTCTCGTTAGGAGCACGATATACCGCAGCTATATTTAAAAACGTATTGTTCCCCGTTCCGCGTAACTGAACACCTAAAATCTCAAATACATCGTCGGAGAATATTTCAAAACTGTTTATGTTTTTTCTTACGCAAATGAAAATGCCCCCTCCTATTTTGTCTTTACGATCCCTTCTGTACGTAATGAAACTCGGACTAAATATTTCTGCGTTGTTTATTTCCTCCGTGAGCCAAGATTCTGTGCCTATTATTACATCAGACCTATGTGTGTCAATTAACGTTTCGAATTCAACTATTTTCGAGCGGATACTTCTACAATTCACCTGCAGCAGTCGCAGAATACCCTCACCTGAACCGTTGACGTTCCTCACCGCCGTCTCGTCCCGCGCCGCCGTCTCGTCCCGCGCCGCCGTCTCATCCCGCGCCGTCGTCTCGTCCCGCGCCGCCGTCTCGTCCCACGCCGCCTCGTCCCGAGCCGCCGTGTCGTCCCGCGCCGCCGTCATGTCCCGCGCCGCCGTCTCGTACAGCGCCGCCGTCTCGTACCGCGCCGCCGTCTCGTCCCTCGCCGCCGTCTCCTCTCGTACCGCCGTCTCTTCCCACGCCACCGTCTCGTCCCGCGCCGCCATTTTGGTCCACGCCACCGTGTCCTCCCGCACCATGCTTCTCACCGCTTTCCTATCTCAAACACTATTCGACGTGAAGTTGCAGACACGTGAATAGAGCCGTCCTAAACTGTCTGCTCCTCTTCGATTTAAATGGAGCCCGTCGCGACCAAAGTCGGAATCTTGCACCCAGCAGTTCGGATCCACGAAATTTGCCTTTTGTGCTTCGGCAACCCAGCTCATTAGGTCATTCAGATGTCCGATGCGCCGCCAGGACATGTCTCTGCGTCTTAAAACACCACTTACTACGATAGCAGCGCGTGGAAACTTCTTCTTGGTTGCACATACGAGATCGTAGATTTCCCCCATAATATACTCATTTAATTTTACCTTTAAATCATTTGTCCCGACGTGGAGAACTATTTTATTGGGAGCTCCAAGTTCATGGTTTTCTATAAAACGCTTTAACTGGCCCGTACGGATGCCCGGCAAGCATTCCACGCGAAACTTACTAGCATGTTTTGCCACGTGGCGCACTATAGAGTCTCCTAATACCAGGCAGGAGCCTCTATCATTGTCATATCCAGGTTCAGCCACTATAGTCTCTCCTAATAACAGGCAGGAGTCTCTATCGTTCACGTCTGCATGTTCAGCCACAACTGGAGTCGCAGATTTGGCTCTCAACTCCGCCAGTTGCTCATTAAGGGCTTTATTAGCCACCTTCAAGTCCGCGATTTCACTCTTGGCGGATCTCAGCTCTTCTTCTAGGCGTCGCACACGATGTTCCTTGCATTTGGAACAAATCCATCCTTCACCTTGCCCTCTTTTAACGTTTCCACAACTTTTGTGGAACCAATCACCACAGGATTCACAGCGCCAGCCCGAAGAGAGATTCTTGCCGCAGCCTCGACACACGATTTGAACGACCGTATCACACGCACTAACAACAGGGCTAACTACTGGACCGGGATTTTGTTCAATACCGCCGATCACTAGCAATACAGCTATCACCGTCGCACTCAAGGAGGCCGCGCCCAGCGCTCCGTCACTGCGCCACGTGGCCGGTCCCCGGGACGCGCGCGCCGCACACGAGGAAAGGCGCCCGGCCCACGCGCC
>JAHLJT010009419.1:12144793-12178507 GCA_031308135.1 Acheta domesticus | reverse complement strand
AGAAACTAAACACAGATTCAACAAGTAAAAGAAACCACAGAAGAAGGACATATTTAGAATCCTACCCATCTACGTGAATGATATTGCAAAATTCCGATTCAACAAAAAAATTAAAAGGCAGATAAATTAATTCAGAGCAGAGTAAGAGAGCAGTGTGCTAAAACTAATGTTCAAAACAAATTTTAAAATGACGATCCCAGCGAGCATTTATTAGGAAAACGTTCACACTTACATAAACGCGTTACAAAGACCTACCAAACAAAAATTTTTCAGTGTTTTTGAATAATCATTACCCCACTATAATCCCTACAAGAGGTCTAAACACGAAATATGACTCCCTTTTCTGTGCTCGTAAACTCCAAAAAAGCAACATCCAACTAGTAGAATAGTAGTAGAACTAGTATAAACTTCATAAAAAGGAAAGAACAATAAGTAATGTTATATTTTTTTATCTTATTTTTAAAATAGATTCTTTAGTAGAGTCGCCAATTTATTTTATTTCATTTACGACTTTTTCGATCCTTACGTGAGATAGTTTCAAAACGCTACATCTGAGTCCAGAAGTTTATCACACAACTAGAATTATACTTATAGGAAAGATTGTCGGTTGAAAAACACAAACGCTTTGAGTCATAGTTAAATATGTCGATTGCTCTTGTTCAGCCCCAAACTCCGAGATTCACTAACAAGGATGAGGGATGTATATTTCCTCAGCGGGATACAGATGGCGCGGTAAGTCAATGGTCTGTATGAAATGTTCGAGGATTTTGATTGAGTTAGGCAGGCAGCTCTATGAAACATGAGCAAGCACTTGTTGCAATTACTTCTGCTTCGCAAAACATCCCCTCGTCCTTGATTCTCAGTACGCGCTTTCCGAGAGAGGGGGTTAGTTAGCCAATTAACAGAGAAGGCTCGGAAGCCAGAAGCACGTATTACATTGCTTTGTTTCGCAGAAAGTGATTCAAGGTACTTACAATAGTTGCAAACTCGTACCTATCTAATTTGTACCGTTTAGAATAAAATGTATTAAAATGTAACGAAATAACAGTTCATGGTACATATTTCAACTATTTATTACAAATAATATAATTATACTGAAATTTACAATAATACGTAACTTATGAAAATACATGTAAATACGTAAACACAAAACGATTTTATTCAATCAGAATACTATCCAAACCTAAAATTATTGAATGGAAATATGTTGTACCTATAAAAACAGGCATTTTTTTGCATGAATCAATTCCCTAGTAATAATATTAAAAGCTAAAGCACAATATGGGGCACAGATTCTCGAAATCCATCCGTTTGCAGGCGGTTCGCGAGTCACGGCAGCTTGGACGTCACACACTGTCAGATCCCATTTATCAACTCCCCAAACCGTCTTGCGGTCCGGACGGCGAATAAATCGCGCGGCCACTCCCGATTCATAACGAATCCGGGCGCCAGCGCGGCGCGCCGCAATTACAGGGGGATCGCCGATAACAAACGCACGCGAGCGGGCGGGCGGAAGGCGAAAAAGCCGGCAGCGTCTGCGGGCGGCGGGTGGGCAGGGGCGGTCGAGGATTTGCGAACGGAGCCCGTGCCCTCCGCAGGGTCGAAGGGCGCGGATAAGCTCCCGAAGGGCTGGAGAAAGCCGGCTGATGGAACGCCTGCCTGCCCTTCGCGGTCAACGTGTGTCCGCGACCGACGCATCATTCACAATGGGATTGCCTTCGCGATTCGCCCGGCGTCGTAGAGAATACGCGCAAATCTAGTCACCCCTTACTCCGGAAGGGGTCACGTGGGAGAATTTCAATTCCAGGCTTCACTTTTTCACGTGCGGTTTTCTTTGAGAAATATTGTATACCTTTGTGTTTACAGTACCTTTCCTGTAATATTTTCTCTGCAATTGTATTAGTCGTCATGATTGCAGGCGATCTCCCAATTTTTAGAAATTTAATTAATTACGTGGGAGGTCGCAAATCTCCCACACGCTCTCCTACGTTAGGCCCACGTTGACAAGCGGAGCCGATCGGGCGCTTCAACCACGGAGCCTTTGCGATTACTTACATTTCCTTTAGCACAATCCAAGTGAGCGATATCCACTTAGGAAAATAAAATTTCACTCATACTTCTCGGAATCGCCACAAACATAAATTGCAGACGAAAGTTGTCGTCTTTTCACTGGGCTACATGAGATCAATACAAACAGAATTGATGCAGTATTTCAAGTAATACAATTTTGCTTTTACAACACACACACACACACACACACACACAAAGCAGAATTTTCAGTTATAAAAACCAACAAAATGTGTGAAATTTGTCCAAGAAATTTGGATCGAAAAGCATCCCGTGAATGTACTTACAAGAAAAGATAAGTAAGTCTAATTCATTGTTTGTTTTAGATTGTGGTAACAAGCTTTTTACTGGACCTTACACACACACTCTCAAATAAAAGTTTACCACGTTGTATGAAAGAAAAAATAATGATTTTGAATTGGTAAAATAAATAATCATCCTCAAAACCTTTTTATTGTGGAAGATTATTTATTTTTAACAATTACATATGGATTTCCACAAAATTTCCAAGATTAACCACCGACTTTAATAATGATTGATTGAGTCCATGAGTTTACTGAATTTTTACAAATTTAAATTAATAATTTTAATAAAAAGTACCTCTCCTGTGTTAATAGAATGAGTAAATGACAAATATTTATATCGGATGCGCCATCTACTGCAGTCAATAATTTCTAACTGTAGTGCATGTTATATCCCGGAAGTGACTCTGTTTCTCCTCCTATGCAGTATGATTCCCCCACCGAACTGCAGTCCAGCTTGCAGGGTTTCGTCCTCAAGTGTTTCATCCGTAGGCACCCAAGTACTTCTGACAGCGCTAAGCCATACGTCCCCGTAAGTGTAGTGCATGATTTTTATCGGGAGGTGGCCGTGGTATTCCTCAATGAATGGCGAACATCGGCGCTGGATCCTACCGTCGGATAGCGGGGTTTTCCCTAACCAGGTATCTCCGACCAGCGGGGCACCGCCCCAGCCGGGACAAGCTCTAAGCTCACGACAATCCCCCGCATGTGTACTACTGTAGTGAATGTTAGCGTGTGTGTAAGGGGAGAGGATAGAATAAGGAAGAGGTAGGAAAGGTCGCGCGCGATCCGTGGACCGTTTGATAGGCCGGCATTCGTCTGGTAATGATCGAGAAACCACGGAAAATTACAGAATCAGAGCAACCGGCCGCAACAATCTCTTCTAGTCGCGACTGAATTCAACGTAGCTGACATGCCAATTTATAAAATCGTGCACCGTCGGGACTCGAACCTAGGTCATCCCGCCCAAAGGCACTGCAGTGACATCAGCTGATGCCCTGAGCTGTCTCTCCCGGTGTGTAGTGTTGAAGGGAGAGAAATAGTGTAAGGAGAGAAATTGAATCTTGCCTCTCAGTTACTGCACTAGGCCATCTTTTTATGAGGTGTAGGAAACGTGATGAAGATTTTTGAATCGCTGTAAAACTGTTGTTAATTACCACAATTGTTATACTCTGTGTACACTACAAGAAGTATTCTCAGAAACTTTGTAGTTTAATGCTGATTGTTTTCCTCCAGTATATTTTCTTCGTCGTTTACCGGTCTCAACACTTTATCGACAGACGGGCGTCCAGTAATAAAATGCAGGTTGTCTTAGGGGGACAGGTTGCATTAAACAGTTCGGGCAGTTGCGTAGAAGAAATTTGTTAACCCGGTTTCATACAAACTGTGGAGGTCCTGACGGCAATGACAGAAATTACATTTGTGTTTCCAAGTCTTCCAAGAGTCTTTCACGGTCAATTCATTGCTCCTCGGTGTAGATGGATTACGTGATCTAACAAAACTAACGCAGACACTCGCATTTGCGGGCTTCACTGCTCTATAATAAACTTTTCTGTTTGTCAATTAACACGGGTAAAGGAACTTCCCTTCGTGAATGAATTAACACAACTCTTTCTTTATTGTGCTTTACATACTTTTCTTTCAAAGTAACTGGACACATTCAGAGACTGGAAGAGGATATGCCAATGAGAAAACTTACAAAACATTGCGGAACGTATAATGAGAAGTACAAAAAATATATGTAATACAATTATTGATTGAGTTAGAAATGGTTGTGGAAAAAACTATACCCCATAAATGTACGATTATTGTAAAATGATATGTTACAAGAAATTTTTTAACATAATTTTACGCTAACACCTAAAAAAGTATTTTGCTTGGAAATGAGTCTTTCTTCTAACATTAATTAGAAAAAACATTTCAAGAAGTTTCTTCATTAACAACTTACATTAAAAAGTCTGCAGGCAGAAAAGAGCTCTTAGGGAAAATGCATGAATTTCATGAGCTTATTTATGGTGGAATATATTTTAATTTCAATAGTGACGCTCAATTCCAATTGCAGAATTTTCAAAATATTGCTTGTAATGCGTTCTCAAATGCGCTTATACACTGCATTCTGTCGGAGGCTAAAGAACCAACTTGCAACTCAGGTGGTCTTTTTCTTTAAAGAAACGTAAAAATAAAGAAGAGGCTAATTGAAAATAAGGTGATATAGTGATTGTTGTAGGATACTTGCAACTTCTTTAGTGGAAACAATTGAGATGAAATGCCTAGCGCGCAACGAAAATGTACCCTGATTTAAGGAGGCATAGTAGCCAAGAAACATGTTACAATAGACGCGAACAGAGTGTCAGAGAGAAATATATACAGAGAGAAAGAGAAAGAAAGATAAAGAGAGAAAGAGAAAGAAAATGAGAGAAAGAGAGAAAGAGAAAGAGTGAGAGAGAAAGAATGAGACAGAGGTAGAGATAGACAGAAAGAGAGAGAGTGAAAGACAGAGATACAAAAGCGGCAATAGAGTAAATTAAGCTATGAATAAACAAAACCTACAAGAAGACGACTGGCAAAATATACGAAGACGGAACCTACGGTAAAAAACAATGGGATTGGTGCTCTATTGGAATTGCAAAGATTTCTTTAAAATATTATATTGTTCCACACTATGCATAGTATTCACGACGACAATAAATGGGGAAAAAGCTTTCTATAGTTGGAACGAACATTACACAACGTGTTCTGTCCTTCAACGGCACGTAAACGCTCTCCCGACGACCCAAACTATTCCTTCGCATCACCATGCACAACGAGCCCTCTCCCGGACGTAATTTTTCACGTCCTCGCCCCCTCCCTGCGCGCGGGTGAGCCCCCCCTCCGCCCCCTTCACCCGAAGGTGAGGTCCGCGCGACTTCCGGTGTATAGGAAGCACCGCCCCAACTTCACGGGGTTAAACCCGTTCCGAAGCCCGGCGGAAAGTTCTCTATAGTTCCTCATGAAACTCCAAGGAGGCCTCACGAAGGCCAGGGGGCTGCCTGCCTTCGGACCGTGGAAGCCGCGCAGCGCGGGCGGCGCGCGACCGGAAGACGGGCGGGAAAAAAAGTTGAAGATTGCCCGAAAACGTGGGTTAGAATCTTGTTCTGCGGAGACGTGAAAAATTCTTCCGGCATGGAGCGCGGGCGACAAGGAGAAATGCGCCCTCGACGGGCAGACGGCGGGAGGGGGCGAGGAGGGAGGGGCGTGATGGGATGGGAGAGGGGTGGGGGGAGGGGACGGCGGGGAGGCGGAGGTGCAGGAGAACGGGTGGTTCTGGATGGGCTGGCAAGACGGCGGTGGGTAAAAATGGCCGACCGAAAAGAAAGCTAGTCGTATATATGTATGTGGGTACAACAAGCATGTGTGGCGTCATACGGATGTAATCAAAACACAGACGAGAGTGGGTTGTAATAACAGAGAGTTTATTCATAAATCAGACCGTAGTCACAAATAACAAATTTCACTGCTTACAATTAACTAACTAAATAGATCCCACTACTAGGAGAGATTTTAATCGAACGGCTACCACACCGCTCTACATCTGAGACCTAATGCATGTCTCGCTCGTCACGACAATGAATTGCCGGCCCCTTGCCACGTGCGCCACTCGCACAAACTTACGCACAACGGCACGCCGACGCTTCTGAGAAGCAAGAAGGGGGTGGCATTGTTCTCGTGCCGTTATATAGACCTTACCCCGCTACCCGCCGCCCCCATTGCTTCCATCGCCTCCTCCGCGCCTGCCTCCTCCACGCTAGGCAGAAATTCCCAATGCATCATCTTATACGCCCTTTGTTTAACATCCTGCCATCTGTCGCAGGTAGTCGACGTTTGAGCGCGCCACGACGCTACACATGCTTGCGGGCAAAACGAGTGTTCTTCCAGCAGGCGTCACAATCCTTGATGCACCTACTCGTGCTTTCCCATGGAGGCCTTGGAGACATCTCTTTACCAAAACGGAGAGTAATGAAACAGGTCGGGAAAGACTTGTTACGGGCGCGTAGGCGATGATAGTGTAGGAGGTCGACTGGAAATGAAGTGAACGTATTGGACACTTGTATGTCGTTACAAAATGTCTCCTTGCGGACGGAAAGAGATGTCTTTGATCAGACATGGTCATCCACGTTTCTTCGCGCTTATATCAACTATAGCCGATCTCTTGAGACTCAATTTAATCCAAAATAAATTATGGGGACGGAAATGTAAGTCTGAGATTGGTGGGTACAAAACGATAGATGGAGGAGTTAGGGCAAAAATAAAATGAGTGTAAAGTGAGGGTATATATGAGTTCAAAGTGTATGTTTATACAACATACGTGCCTGCGAGTGTTCAAGTGACAACATCCAAGCTTTTTATTCTATCTTCTGATTAGCGTACCCGTGCGAGAATTCTCGCGCGCTGTACCCCACACTCTTCCTTATTTTCCATAAGGACCCTCCTATCCTCCGTCACTTGTTCTGTGTGTCACCTTGTAGTTGATAACAATATAATACACCCTTGTCAATACAAATTATTCTAATTGAACTTTATTATCGAGCAAAGAGGTACACCCGTGTAATTAAATGGCACAGAATATCAAGTAATTAGTCATTTTACTTACACTTGCAGATTCTACAGGCTCTGAACAGGTGGGGTAGAATCGAGAAGCGTCGAACCAGCAAAAATGTAATAGAATGGTCATGAAGATCTCGTCCTATAGATTAAGGTGTGAGTAAATATTTTTTGAGGCTTTGGGACTCAAAATTTTAGTATTTAAGGTCCTATAAGGCTTCGTTTAACGACATAGATTCAAAACTCCTTACATGCTTTGCGGGTTGCATTTTATATGAATATTTAGTTGCGTGTTTTAAACACACCCTTCACATTTTTAAAGTCAAAGTACAATTTGTCACGTCTCCGTGACATTCTGTTTCTTTAGAGATCTCATTTATAAATATTGGTTGCTTGAGAGAGCCGCAAAGGGAAGGCATATTACTGAAATAATATAGGACACGATGGAGGTCTAAGAGAACTAAATTTATCAAATCGGAGAATAGGCTATTTGACTGTGTTGTAAATGTAGGTCGGCTTGCTGACATCCTGGAAGATTACTCCACATTAAAGCCTTTTTTTACATATTTGCTAAAAAAAATGTGCATTATCTACATTAAATTATTCGTTTAAAATTAATGTTCTTGAGGGTTCAGTCACGTGATCGAAAACGCTCTGTGATTGGCCGCATTTCATGTTGACGTCACAAGCATGTAAACACGCTTAAAGCTGATCTCCGCGTGTGTAGCACGAGCTAAGTACGGCGAAAGGAATTTCTTTGATCGTTGTGTGTTAAAAGTTTTTTGCCAAAAAAGCCAACTGCGTGCTATTGGTGAATTAGGTAGTGATTTTATTTTTCTAAAATGGAGACACATTTTGTGAAAGCGGATAGTAGAAACCTGCCGAAAATAGACACAGTAATGGTTGGATAATTCTTCAAAAACAACCCCAAATTTTTACGCTAAGGTACTGAGAAACGTGAGAATTGCCAAGTAAGTACAATAAAATTTTTGTAAGGTTTATTGTCAAGTTACTGATTTATAGGTACAATGATTTTATTGGTACCAACACTTGAATTAAATTTGATATCAGCATAATGTAAAAGAAAGTTGTAATTTTGTTGTCAAAGAACTGTTATCAAATTTAACAATTATTAAAAATATTGATAAATTATAATAAATATTGATAGACCTCAGTAAAATTGTTTTCTGATCCTTTATACTTTGCATCTGCCAAGCTCCTGTGAAATTGTTTCTATGTTGATGAATATTGATACATGGCAAAACATAGTATCTAATAAAATTTCATATTACAAAATATAAAAACATTTACTTACAATAAAATGGTCTTCACAGAAAAATACATTCGAGTGGTCCTTTATATCACTCGGGTTTTCTACGGGCGAGTAGCATCCACTTCTTACGCATTTTAGCGTTCTTTGGCACAGAAACAGTTTCTCGGGGTTTTTGATCGATGTATTTGTACACAGTGGCACCGCACACCATTTATACACCATAATTAATCTTCAAAATAAAACTCAATCGCTTAACTTTCTTTCTCCGCTTATTCTCCTGCTGGCTACAATACTCGCTGGTCGCTTGTTTACAAGCATGTGACGTCACAGGAGCCATGCGAACCGATCCTGGCGGAAGACAGCGTTTTGGCGGGCTTTTTTTTAAATTTAAACTTTGTCGTCAATTTGTGTTGCAATTTTAGTAGTATACCGAAAATTAAAGAAATCGTATGCATAGAATGATAGAATAAACAATTTAAGATGGTTTTCTAAAAGTTGTCAAATAGCCTATTGTGGAATTGAAGAGAGTGAATTGGTAAGCTCACTCAGATATTATTAAATGGTTGATAAATGGCACAGGGCAATGTTATGTGATGTAAATTACGCATGGAAAACAATGTGCGTGGGCGAGGTACAAATGAGTTACAAAATAAAAACAAGATCATGTAAACAATACCGCTGTGCGTATCAAGAAGAACGGTGGATAGAACGAGGTGCTTAAACAGTTATCATATAATACGTGAGGATAGGGGCCACGTGAAATCGAACGTAGGCTTAACAAATACAATGCATTATGAAACGAGCGGGTGGGCGATGGCAGTACTGCTTCAGATGATCATCGAATCCAAATTTATTCATTAAATTTTTCAAACAATTATATTTTGAACTTGTTTTTAAATGTGTCTTCTGTTCATTCGTCTTTAATTCTACAATTGTTTGGTTGGTTGGTTTATTTAAATACTTTTATGACCCGTTTTTTTAGGAACCCGATCACGGGGGAAGTACAAGTAATCAAAGCATTTGCCGGATTAGGAAGGCTGTAACAGCGCAATGAAGGCTAGAAACATAACTTTCTTAATTCTATATACGCAATGCACGTGCCTGTAGGCTAATGTCATACTAACCATCTGTCGTTTTCAATTTTTCAGGATTGACAAGAGATGCCGGGAGAGGGTAGTGTCGCAGCTGGTTGGCGGCCGGGCCAGTGGCCTGCCGCGCCGCTGTCATTGCGTTTATAAACGGCTGCATGCGGCGTCCGCACTCTCTACCATTGCACCTTCGATGGTTTTGAATGGATGTGTTATTAACTCGTAGGGAGCGGAGTTTAATGAAATGCTTTTTTTTCTTTTCACTTTAGATCATTATCTTTTGGTATAGAAATTAATTTATGTTATGACAAAAGGAAATTACCGAATTTTATATGGCATTGTTTCTATATGTTTCGTCTATTTTGACTAATACGTCATTTTTTATCATTTACGTTATTTGTATTCCATGTTTGCTGATTTTATGGATTTGAATGGTATTTGCTTCAAATGAAATTTACGATATGCAACAAATGTTCTCAACAGAATTCGTGGGTAACCTATTCAATTTCTTCGCTCAACAATTGTAAATTCAGCCGTTGTGTGATTGTAATATAAGATTCCTTTGACGCCTATCAGCGCCGTTTTCACGATAACTAAAGACAGATATTTCTCTGTAAAGTTCGAACAAAACGTTTGCAAGCTGATTTCATTTGAATGAATGGAATAAGCTTCGATTACATCAGTAACATATTCAGAAGCTAGAGTTGTTCATCCGAACTGATTTTGATAACATTTTGTACATATTTATTTGCTTTTAGGGATTTAAAAAAATATAATAGCATATTATAGGCAATTTTGGCGATGTTTTAGGGCATCAAAATCCGCTCCGTAGTTATTAAAGATGTTTTAGCTTTTAATACTGTTATTTAGTAACGATGTTTTGCTATCAATGTCGTGTCACTATGATGTGAAGCAGCCGCCAGCGAAAACGCCGCGAGGGAACCGGTTGAGATGGCTCAGAGGGAGGTCCTAGGGCTCGAGGTAAGATGGTGTCAGATTTTTGCTACAAAGCCAGGTCTAATTCGGCCGTCGATTCTGTGTCAATTATCTGGCGAACGCAGTACCGTAAGAAACTGAATACGGACAGCACGCTATATTTTCTCCCACATCCTTAACCTCTCCTCTTCCCTTTCACAATCACGCACTACACAATCAAGAGAAGTCTGCACGGAACGGCTGATTTTAACGAAGAGACTCGCTACTATAAATAATTCTATAATATTAGTCTGAGGAAACGGGAAAGATATTACAAATTCAATACCATTTTTGAAAAACGTGAATGTGTGTTAATATTAATATTTGATGAAAACTGATGATATGTTATATTAGCTGATAATCTCATGATATATTGCAATATTATCTGATGTAACACAAACAGTAACACCTTTTATCATCGTTATTCCACCTTCTAGAATCTCAGTCAAGGTAACTTTGCCTTTTTCACACATGTGCGATAGAATCGATATTGAAAAAACTAACATGAAATTTAATTTTAATTTTCGGCAGCATCTATTTCTGGAATACATTTGTTGTTTTATTTGTCCTTGCACTTAATACAATTTTTAATTAACGACAAGCCTCCAAAATAAATAACTCGTATCAAATAAAAGCACTGTAAATTTCGCCTAGGCATGCTTTACAGTCACGAACATAGAAGAGCAACTACGACGGGTAGAACTGGTAATTTGGGGCTTCCAAACTTCCACGCAAGAGCAACAATTAGTCAAATGTAAACAGTTATTTCTCTTGGGGCATTCGGAACAAACTCTCATTACAAATGAAAAAGTTAGCTTGTAACAATATATTTGGGAATTAGTGTCAAACTCATTTACTCCTTTCGAATTTGTGGCATTTTTATTATCCACTTGCTTTCAGGCATTTTATTGTTTTGAATGACAAGCACGATTAAACGAGTCAAAACCTCGGTGTGGATTTTGTCCAGCAATAAACTAATTTTCTTTCCAAAGAGATGTAATAAAATACTTCTACAATTACTAACAGAGTTTTTAAAGAAGATTCTAATGATATTCTTTAATCATTGGACACTTCTTCTTTAATAAAATAACGAAATATAACGAAAATAATTCACATGAGAAATCTGACATGAGTCAAAAAAGCATTAAACAAGTCAGCATCTGGGAATTAAAGTTACTCCAGAAAATTTTAAACATCTCTCCAAAAATCATTTGAACATCAGTGAAAATATTTCATTGTACTACAATTGTTCTGCACATGCTACATGTCTAAAATATGTAGCGAAAACAATCATTTCTTGTCATTTTCCAGCAGGTACATCTGAGTTTACTTGAGAAAGTAAGACAAAGGAAAAATTAAGAGTTGACGAAATTTAGGTGATATACTTGAATGTATGCTGCTAATTAGCTCATTTCAATCGCTAACGAGGAAGTTAATTCAATGGAAAAAACGTCAGTAATTGGCCTTCTAGGGGTCAGAAACGGGCTTTGTTACTAACGAGAACTTGCAGAGTGTAAATGATATGTTTCTTAACCCCCCAAACCAGGATTCTGGCATTGTCTTTTTGAACATTTCATTGTACCGATCATCGAAAAATATAGAAATTGTTCATTATCAGAGCACCAATATAACAAGTATTACAATTTTTAACCATATTTTTATGTGTTAAAATATTCAGTCGAGGTAAAGAAATATAAAATTCACGATATACTTCTGAGTGAAACATTTTTGTTGACAATTCTTTCAAACATCTCAACGAAATTTTCAATATACATCAAAGAACGATTTTCTTACTGCTCCTCCTCTTTAAAAGTACATATCGTAAACATCCTAAGTGCAAAAGGTCTTTTGACGTAATTTTCGACCCCTTGGTTTCGGGTTGTTAGCTAATCCCCGGAAAGCATTCCTCTCGATCGACCTCATTACGCGCTCAGTGGAACCCCTTGAGGCGTCGCCTTCACCCGTAGCGGGTGCCGTGCAGGTGGCAAGCGGTGGCGGCGGACGGGGGGCCGGCACCAGGGGGGCAGATCGCCATTGAGGCGAAGGGTTCGGCAGGAGGATGAGTTGGTAAGAGGTCGCACGTTTTGACAGGCAAGCGGCTGGGAGGGTATGCAAACGAGCGGTTTGGGCGGAGCGCAGGCGCAGTGGGACAGTGATGGAGACAATGTGACAGGTGGAGGCAACGGGCAGTGGGATGGAGGGGACGATGAGGGCGATGGGAGTGGTGGGAGTGATGGGGGTTGTAGGCGTAATGGAGGAGATGGGAGTAGTGGGGGCGGTGAAATTGATGGGGCGGTGGAGGTGATGGAGGCAGTGGGAATAATGGAGCGGAGGGGGGTAATGGGATCGGTGTGGGTGATGGGGGCAGTGGGGGTGATGGAGGCGTTGGGGGTTGAGGGTAATTACGCAGTTGAGACGGTGTGTCGGTGGTGTAGTGATGGGGTGGCCGGCTTGTGGGGGAGGGAGAACGGTGGGACGTTCAGGGTGTGGAAACCGGTCGGGGGTGGGTGGGAAGGGCGGCTATGCAACTGATGGTAGGTCGGAGGAGGGTGTGGTACAGAGTGGGCGGTGGTGCAGAGAGGAGTGTGTGGGCATTGAGGACGCTGGGGACGGTGTGGGCGTTGGGAGCGATGAGACGGGGAGTGGGGAACAATAGGGTGGGCGTGGCGGCCTTGACGAACGGGCGCTTTAAAACTATTAGGCCGGAGGGCCGGCGCGCGGCAACTGCAAACAATAACTGTTAAGTAAGTGGTATTTGCGCGCCCGGGTGCCCCGCCAGGAAGTTGGGGCGCCCTCAGGGGCCAGCAGCGCCAGCGGCGAGTTTGCCTTTCTGCCCTCTCTCCCGCCCACCCGGCGGTGCGCGCTGCAAGGGGAATGGAGCAGCTGAGAGGGGACACGTCCACCTCGTTCCGCTTGTCGTACCAGCATGGCGACAGCTTAGAACAGAGAAGAGTGTTTTAAAGGCACCATCGGCAACGAAAGTGAAAAGAATGGAATACTGATGTGTTGGAATAGAGTAAAATGTCAACACTATCTGTGGTGTAGAATTACATTTATATTCTTTGATTTCGTTCATTGCACTATAAAGAACTTCATGCAAGTACGTTTGCCGGTGCGCTGTGTTGAATTAAAGATCGTGGGTTAAAACACCTGAAGGAAAATTAATGTATCAATCATATGATTGTGACGCGGATGCTCAGAAAGCAAACACGACGTATATCATTCATAAATAAAATTTAAGGGAGGACGATGGACAGAGGTATAGACAACGTGAGTGATGGTAGTAGAGAAAAGAGGCTGGAAGAGGGAGAGAAGAGGGAATAGAAGTAGTGGGTAGGAGAAAAAGAGACAAAGAGGAAGAAAGAGAAAAAGAGGAAGAAAGAGAAAAAGTGTGAAATGGACTATATAAGAATAAAACGTAAAGAGAATTCCATACATCTAAAAAATCATGAAGGTAATAAAAAGAGAAAACTATTAAGATGGGAATAACCAGAAAGATGAAACTAACCCAGAGCAGCATATGCTGCTACAAAACTACTGTAAGAAGAGGCATAAAAACCGAAAAGGCAATCTCGAAAAATGAACCTGGCTGTCGGCGGGAGGCAACAAAACGAAAGCTGTGAGCGCACGGTGCGCGGAGCTAGCAGAGAGAAAGAGCGCCGGGCAGGGAGAGGCGCTGCGCACCCCAGGGGCGAAATGACACAGGGCGCCGGAGCCGGTGATCCGTCCCGGAGGACCACTGAGGCTCCGCCATAGGCGTGCACACAGCGAAGGGCAGAGGGGGCGTTTTCCCCTTGATCCTTTTGGAAGGGGTCCTGTTGCTTTACGAAATAACACTTTTTTCTACGTTAAACATGTTCAATCCCTGATTTTCACCTTTTCTAACTTCACAGTTTAGGAAATATGTATTTACAAGACATCTGCCAAACATTGGTTCAACAATTGTATTTATTGTGGAATGAATGTTAGAATTTATTTTTCTCCTTGTATGATGTATTCGTTTACTAGTAATGTATGTCGTATTCTACTAGTAAATAGAAAAGTAATCAAGACAAATATAATATATTACACAAATTTATCATTCATTCATATATTAGGTAAATAGATAAGAGTGGGCTGAAAACACACGCCCTTGCTGGTTCATAACCAACAGAAGGGTTCGGATACACAAGATCATCCTCAAACATATCATTTTACAGTCCTAAGACTTTGGCCATTCTAGTCAATGCACTGTTATACACAAATACATAGTTCGATTTATGACCCATAGGTTGTCTCCGACTACTGTCATTTTTACTTTCCCCACCTAGATCAATCATGTTCCCCTGCCTATCGTCTGCCTATATTTTTAAAAAGTATCCGTGTAAGTCATCCTGTTTTACACCTGAATATATTGAGTTAGAATAATGCTGTGTGATTTTTGTGTTCTAAAGACAATATACTCGATTACACGGTGCAGACAAAATTTCTGTCAATGATAAATATAGAAGAAAATGTTAGAGCAGAGCTTCGACGGTCAGAAGCTTTCGTTGCAAATCCCGAACTTCTACCAGAGTCGAGTTCCAGAATTTATGTAACCGCCTCTTTCTTCGACCACCGCCGTCCTCGCGAAGAGCCTCCGCCTTACATCCATTATTCATCCCTTCATTTTCTAATGACCAATTGAGAAGACTTGTGGATGTTGTGTTCAAATGAACTCTCTTTCACAGTAAAGTAAATCAGACAGACTACTGTCTCGCTTTATTTACTTGTCACTAATAATTTCTTGATAGCCAGGATCTCATGTGATGAAAATGCAATTTGGAAATCATTAGCACGATAATAAAGGTAAGATAATGTAAACTGAAAGCGAAGAGAAGAGAAGAAATTCATAAAACAAGTGAAAAAGAGGAGAGGGATGGAATATCAAAAGGAAATAACAGAAAGGAACTAATAACTATGAAGTAAAAACGCAGAACGAAACATTATTAAAAGCAAAGAGATGAAGTGTATAAAAATTCAGAAATAATAACGTTCAATAAAAAAAAGAACTCGGAAAAGGCGCCAAATTATACGAACAATAAAAGAGACATGAAATACGATGAAGCCGGAGTGAGGGGCGACGAGGCATATAAATGTCTTGGACGGAATAGACAAGGGCACCGAGAGAGCTTCACCCACCAATAAAAGTTTCTAGCAGAGTAGTGAAGAATAGTTGAACTACACTCAAAGCACGAAATGAAACACGATGCAAATTCCAGGTCCAGCACGTAATGCTGCCGCGTCAAACATTGACTGTTGAAAGAGATTCACCAGTGACCATCAAAACAGGGTTAAACAGCCTGGAATAACGAATATTTTTGAAAATGGAGCTTAGTTTTATTTTTTAATTGAACTGGTCAAAATTAATTATTGAATTAATTTTTAGCACTTAACTTAGCAATGCTACTTTAAGCAAGACAATCCCCTCCCAACAAAATGAACTACTACAAAATAACTTGTGAAAAAAATCAGACAAAAATGATATGAATTATGATATGGTTCTCAATGGACTGAACGTTTTAGATTGAGTAGAGACTAGGCCGATAAACCATACTTTTTGCAAATTGCCTCCGGCTGTCAAAACCTTATGAAGCAGTGTTGTGGTCAACGCAACATCGTTAGTGGTAAGTAAACTTACAAACCCTGCATTATTTTCACGCTAAAAAATTTACGTTTGTCTTCTTGTGTTACTAAAGTTTATCGATTCATTCAAATATAATGATGATGGGGTAAATTTGCGAAGAGTACGGCGTCGTATCACTTCTTATTAAGATGTCGAGGTTATTACACTTGATAACTTAATTTTAATAATTAAAAAAGTGCGGTAATTTAGGCATCATATTTGTTCTTATTAATTTATTGTAGCCATATTATCTTGAACCACTGATCAACGGAACGTTAATTTTCTTACTTGGGAATGCTATCCTATTCTGGAGATGATCGCTAAGCGATTAGAAAGTACAATGTTAATAAAAAATACCATAAGAATATTCGACACATGACGATGTTATCCTCTGTAATAATGTAACGCTGCTTGTTTCACATAGACGCGCAAAAATTGAGCTTCTGCTACATTTTTTATAATAATACAGCCTATTGAAAAAAAATGTGTTTAATACAAAAAATAATAAATCGAAAATAGTACATATTTTGACTTTTGGTTTTGGGAGTATGTCACAAGACACCTACCCATTCAGATGGTGAGACTGAAAATCAAGTGCAAGTTTCGTATTATCGCTCATCTTTTGATTGAAATGGAGAAAGGAAGAGAAAACCACATTATGTAGTAATGAAGTCCCAACCAGGCTAATAACCATTCTTCTACTTTCTTCCTGTACACGTCATCTCTAAACAGTAAATCCACTGTTACTGTAACAAAAGTTGCAACACGAGTACAAAAAGCCTCGAGTGGAGATGACAACTAAAGTTTGCACAAACTCCAGACCGAGTTGTCAGCGCCATCATTTTGAAAAGAGAAAAAAAAACGTTGTCTGCGGCGCATCGTGATGAAACAAATTAATTAAACTTATGCAGTTCCCGTGTACTTCCTTGCCTTGGTACGTGTGCAGTGAAGCAGAAGTGTTGTAATACTGCAGCGCAAAGTGACGATTTTTATCAGAAAAACTTGTATTGCAGATTCCTGATATCAAAAAATGAATAAATCTTGTTCTTATATGTAGTAATATGTAGTAAATTCTTCCTCTAGCACGGTGGTAGCTAGAATCTATGTTTCTCACGTTCTTGATACAGAATAATTGGTTGTCGGCAAAACATCTGCTCGTTCTTCTGTCTGCTAGTCTATCCGCTTATGGAGATCCGTTATAAGTTACATCGTTCATCCGATCTTCTCTAAAACTGACATGACAATACCGATCTCGCCAAACACTGAGAAATTGAATCGGATATTTTGATTTTGAGGGGTACTTTAAATAGAGCCTTAACAACATTTTCAAAATATTCTAAAAAATGGCTCCATATTTTTGGATTTTTTGTTTCGTCGGAAAGATTAAACAATGCTTAAACATGGCACAGTTCTCATTTCCGTAAACTGTAAATTTTGAAAAATTTCAAAAGTTACAAATAACGCGAAAACACATGTGTTGTTGTAGAACCACTATTTTTTTCACTCAACATTGTTGAAACGAGTAAGTCCAGTGCATATATTTCGGCATAGGGGAGTATCATACGCATAGTAATTGATCAATTTATTCAATTTTACAGTTGTTTATCTATTGGTATTACTTTCAATTACAATGGCAATTGAGTAGAATAATAATTATTAGAATCAATAACGAGTAGATGATAGCGATAATCATAATGAAATGAACTATAACGGAAAAATGATGGAATGTTTGGTTGGAGAAACATGTGAACGTAGAAAAAACGTACCAAAAATTTGCACTGCCCACAACAAATTCCAATGTTTTGGACGGGCATCGAATTCGGGCCAGTGGTGGAAGTCGTACGCACTATGACACAACGAGTCAGTCCTCCTCATCAATTCATCTCTCTAAAGGCCACGTTCGAGCTTTCTGCTCTTCTATTACACTTCCAGTCTACCTAGGCCCGAACTGACCTAACAGTAAAAAGGTGGCGGTACAACAAGCGGAACGCGAGCGGGCAGGCAACAGCAGTTCACGCGAGTCGCGAAACGAGCGTTGGGCGCCGGTGCAGGTGTACGGGCGAAGGCGCCGCGGCTATCTCGGAAACGGTCGCTGGCGTCGCCGCGCCACCCTCAGCCCTCGGAGTTTTACTGCTGTTCATTTCCGGCGGGCGCCGCGGCAGCACGGTCGCCGTTCGACCCCCGGCGCGGCGTTTTTTGCCCGGGGCCCTGGCAGCCGTTGCGCGATCCCTCTTCGCGATATGTGCCCGTGCGCGCCACGCCCTTCTCCGCGCTGCACAAAAGAACCCCGACGAGGGGAAAGGCGACGGAACTCCTGACCCTTTGTGTTCTGTAGATCTGGTAACGAGAAAACGGCTGAAAGCACCGGATCTGAACACCGCTCTATTGACTGCGCGTAAAGGACCTGGGAAACCGATGCGAGAATGACTTGTTGCAACAACCCTAAAACGCTTCAGTTTAAAGTAAAATTAAAAATACCCGTTTTAAAATGAATGTTATCACGCAACATAATCGAGCACTTTTTAAAATATCATAACACGTAGTTTATAATGGATGCAAAAGTAAGACGACGAATAAAAAGGTATTTTAAATTGGAATTTTACACTATACTTAATGCATTGTTGTTTTACAAAATTCATGTAACTAAATGACACTTGATGCAGTAAAAAATGTATGCTCTATCACGATTAACACAATTTTTATATCAACAGGTTAAATGAAAGATTTTTCTGATATACGAAGTATCACAAAAGAAAAGAGATAACATTTTTCTTACACTGTAACCTAAACTACAAGACCAGAGACATTCGAATCCTATAAAAGTTGCAGTCTCTAAACATTGCGATAATTTCTTAATGAAAGGCAACGAATTATTTGCAAGCATTGAGTTGAAAATTAACAGATTTGTGTACCTGCACTACTACTAGTTGCATATGTTTCACATTTTCACTGTTCGTGTTGACACACCCAAGACCAAGTTTCGCAACAAAAGTTGAAATCTTTTCAAATTCAAAGTACAATGGAAAATTTCAAAACCCATTATATACACATTCCACGATTTGACAAGATTTTGATGCCCTGATTTCACAGACTCAGCCAAAATACTGCCCAATTACTGCCTTTATTTCCAGGTTGTCAGTCTCACAGGTGGTGCGATCATTTATATTCCTCTCTAAATCCATTTTAATTTTGGTGGATTCTGTAATTCTCTCAATTATATCCAAATCAATGAACAACACTTTTGGAATTGCGTGCAGGCTGCTTTTTCCAGGGCGGTGAGTAACGAAATTCTGTACCGTTTTCAGCAAAAGTTGGCGTATTCTTCCACTCCTTTCTTAACATATAAGTAACCTAAAATGTTCTTAGTACTGCAGTATTAACTTTTCAGGTAAGTCCTAACGTAAAAATACAGGATGTAATACATTCTCAACTAATAGAATGTATGAGACTGAAAACACCTTTGCTAGCGTAGAAGGTAACGCGGGGCTCCGCAAACAAAACAACAGCTTGCTACATGTATAAAACTCACTAAATTGGCAAACTGGGATAACATTAAATATTATGATACAAAACAGAAACATACTAAAGCAGTGGTCAAGGTAGCCAACGTGGGAAATACAACAAGCGGGAAGAAAGGATCGGGGGGAGGGGGCTACAGACCACCGCGTTACCACTCCCGGGTTAACATATTATTCAGACAGGAAAAGTAATGTAATCTCTCTATAGTAAATCCTCTCTCTAGTATGGTCTGGACTGGCATGCTCTGGTCTGCTCTGTCTTGTTGTGCTTGCCCTTCTCTGCTCTACCCTGGCCTGTCTTTGTTTTCACGTCGAACTGCCACCTCACCCTGCTTTCTTCCACCGTCCTCGACTGTGCTGCTCTTGCCTGGCCCTCATACTACCCGCCTTACCCCCAGGTTATGCGTGATGTCGAAATTTCATTGAGGGGGAGGGGTAACGAATTGGCCGTCTCGGGACCACGCAAAACGTGCAACCCATCGGGGCTCAGTCATATTTATCAAGGGTAGGTGCAAGTGAATTTTATGGATGGAATTTTATGGGAGCATTTTCATGCTGAATCCGTTTCTACACTTAGGGCTGTTAGCCCTGGGAGATGAGGTGAAAGGATAATGATGATGAAGGATGAAATGGACACAAATACAATCATACCCGAGGCGGGACTTGAACCCGCGATCCTTCGGTCCAATACCACCATGGCACTACTAATCTTAGCGATCTCGGCTATCCGGATCAGCTATTTTTCATATTATTAATGTTTATATAACATACACAAAAATATAAACTGCAGGTGCAGACATTGTTCACTTCCAGCTTCCAAACTTCTTATTACATCTACGTGCCCATAGACGAAAATAAATTATCAAAAACGTGTTGTTTTGGAATCCTACTGAATAATCCTAGATGGAGCCTACTAAGAACTGTGCCTATCGATTTCTCTTATTGAGAGGAATCGAACGATCAGCTGTGTAGGTTCCGAAAGCCACCCAAAACACATCTTGTAGCTTAAAATATAATTTAGAAAAAGTTCTTACAATATTCTCTGAAGATCCAAAAAATGATCAGTTCCTCATCAGGAGACCGAGATGCGTTGAATGACACCTCGTTTTTCTGATTGATGGAGAGAAGATGCCGTAGGCGACAAACGTACGAACGAACAAGGTTACCCGATTACTATTTAAGGATTCATTTTCTTATTTAAAAAATGACGTATATCTTATAATTAAAGTGCAACCTTTCCTGATATTGGGCATTTTCTCCACAATTATTCAGATACTCTCACCCCCCAGTATTGTTGAAATTTATTGCCCTTTTTTAGATAAAATAAGTATTCGAAAATATGAAGGAACTGCAGAGACTTTTCAAGATTAAGAATTTCAAAAATTTAGTTATTATCAAACCTTCAGTTCATATCTCTGGCACACCCCACCGTCCCTGGATGCGGAGTAAAACAGCAGTCAACGCAAATTCCACCAGTGAAAAGGCGCGCGGCCGAAGGAATGAGCTGCCGGAAGCGAATTGCCCGGGCGAATGGAGCAGTTCGGAGCGGGGAGGGGCTGAGCGGGGTTGGCTTAGGCAGAGCGGAGCAGGGTGGAGGGAATATGGAACATGGACTGCAACGCGGCGGAGTGGAGTGGGGTAGGGAACGGATAGGGACTCGACGAAGTGAGCGTAGTAGAGGTGGAGTGAAGCGGGGGAAGCTGGAGTAGAGCGTGGACGAGTAGTAATGAGACGAGGTGTGACTGGATGGAGTGAAGCGAGATGGAGGAACGAGTGTTGGAGTGAAGCGAGATGGAGTCATGTAGGTTGAAGTGAAACGGGATGAATTGAAGCAAATTGCAGTGAAGCGGGCTGGAATCAAGCATGATAGCGGAAAGTAGGATAGAATCAAGCGTGGTGGAGGGAAGCGGGGTGGAATCAAGCGTGGTGGAATGAAGCGGGGAGGAATCAAGTGTGATGGAGTGAAGTGGCGTGGACTGAAGTAGGGGGAGAGAATTGGGGTGAAGAAGTGGGGCTGAGTGGAGTGGAAAGGAACGAAGCAGGGGCGTTTCGAGGGAGGCGTCGAGCAGAGCTGCACGGGGAGGAAAGGAATGGGGTATTGCAGGGTAGCGAAGTGGGCGAGAGACTGTGTCATACAACAGACAGGAAGAGAGCGAGATCTCCGCTAAGTGCAGAGGGGTTAATGAGTGGTGTAGTTGCCCTGTGTGTCTTGACCGCCGTCGCGATCGCCAGGAAACAACTAGAAAGTAAGATTAAAGTACTTCTTCCAAACGAAATTGCGGCTGCACGCGGTCGCTTCCTCATTGCACCTGGCGGTGCCAATGATAGGCACTTCTCCGTGAGTTAATATTACCTATCTACCTTTCACACAGTGTGCGTCGTTGTCGTTGTTATAGCAAAATTATTCGCTAATCTCTATTTCGGTAAAAGCCTGACAGTATGAAAAAAGTGAAGTTATTCTTTTCACAGAGAACTTAGGAAGTTTCTTTCCAACCGCATAATTTTCATTTAGAACATTTTGATCATCAAAGAAACATCAGTTTGTTTTCAATAATACAGTACGGAATTATTATTCAATCAAGAGGGGAAACTAAAAAGCTTTGGTAACTAAGAGGCTAAAACCAATTGATTTAATTTGATCAATTCTTTGAGTTTTTTGTAAGAAAAAACCTATAACGACTAAATTAAAGCACATGCTCTATTAGTGGGACGTATAAAAGCATTGTTGTGAGTAAAGTTGGGAGGTAGGGTGCAGCAGGGGGCGGCGGTGGCAGGCATAGAGCAACGAAGAACCGGCGGCGCGGCGACCTGTCATGGCGTGGGGGGGGTAGGAGGCGTAGCGCCGAGCAGACGGGCCGAACCGCGACGGGGTGGCGGGGACTTCGGTGGCGCGGGAGAAAGGGGCAGCAGTGACGCGAACAGCGGCAGAGGCACAAGCATGGGCTCGAAGGGACGATGGTGGAGGAGGAGGTGTGGTGAGACATGGCGGAAGCAGCGATGTGACTGGCGGTGGGGGTAACTGGGCGGTAGGGACAGCGTCAGTAGGGTCCAAGGGACGATGGTGAGAAGTGGGGCGCCCAGGCAGAGGTGGGTCAGCAGAGCGGTGGGGTGGCCGGGCGGCGGGGCGGCGGGCCGGGGAGCGGCAGAGGCAGCGGTAGTGAAGTCGATGGGACGATGAGGGTAGGGGGGACGGCAATGCAGTTGGAACGAGTGCGGCGGGGGACAGTAAGGACAAAGGGTTGATGGGGAAAGGGAATGCCGATCTAGGCGGTGCGACGGGGACAGTGGCAGTGGCTTCAAGGGTGTACCATGGAGGATGGGGAGTAGGGGAGGAATGGGCCGAGCAGCGGGGAGGCAGGGGCGACGACATGGAATAAATGGGATGGCGAGGGAAAGGGAGGATGACGACCTAGGTGGGAGCGTGTGGTGGCACAAGACGACGAGGAGACGATGGAGAAGAAGGAATGGCGAACCAGGCAGAGTGGAGGAGCGACAGGTACAGCGGCGGTGGCGTCGAGGGTAGGATGGAGGATGGGGAAGGGGGAGGAAGGGGCCGAGCGGCGGGGCGGCTGGGTCGGAGGCATGGATTCGATAGGACGACGAGGAAAAACGGAGGATGACCTTGGTTGGAGCTTTGGGTTGGCACAGGACGACGAGGAGAC
This sequence comes from Acheta domesticus, assembly GCA_031308135.1. Taxonomy (NCBI): domain Eukaryota; kingdom Metazoa; phylum Arthropoda; class Insecta; order Orthoptera; family Gryllidae; genus Acheta; species Acheta domesticus. Next base: position 12,155,397 of record JAHLJT010009419.1, on the reverse strand, counting down.
GATGGAGAAGGAGGAATGGCGACCCTGGCGGGGCGGGGGGGCGACAGGGACAGTGGCAGTGGCAGTGGCAGTGGCAGTGGCAGTGGCAGTGGCAGTGGCGTCGAGGGTAGGACGGAGGATGGGTAGGAGGGGAGGAAGTGGCCGAGCAGCGGGGCGGCGGGACGGCAGGGTCGGATTCGATGGGATGGCGAGGGAAAGGGAGGATGACCTAGATGGGAGTGTTGGGGCGGCGACAGTGGGTACGAGGTGGGAAGGAGGAGTGGCGATCCAGGCGGGGAAGGGGAGGCCACAGGAACAGCAGTAGTGGCGTCGAGGTTGCGATGTGGGATGGGGAGGAAGGGAGGAAGGGAGGTGGAGGGGTAGCTGGGCGGCGGAGGTGGTGCAGCCGGGACGAAGCCGCCCGCGCCCTCAGGCCGCGACGAAATACGAGGCAGGCGCCGCGCGCCCCGCCCCCGCGCTCGCCAACTTCCAAAGGAATTTTTGAACCAGCAAAGACATACGAGAATAACTCGCGGCAACTTTCTGCACATCCTATATATTATGTTTTTGTTGCGCCGGCCCAGCCCGGCCAGACCCGGACTCCTTCTCATCGGGTAAGTACGTTCTTCCCCCTTTTCTTGCAGGGCCACCCCTCCCGCTCCCCCACCCTCCCTCGTCCCCATCGCCGCAGTCCGTGTCCGTCGCGAAACAAACAACTGAAGGCAGCCGCCGCGTTCCCCACGTGTGTCTCAAGCACTAACATACGTCAGCATTATTCTCTGCGGCAGCTTCCGAGAAGGACTGCGGAGAGAACGGCCGGGCGCGCGGGTCATTAAAGTTAACGTTGTGAGATACTTTCTTTACGAGAAGATCGTTCACGCAATGAAATCCCTAATGCCTTACTAAACTGAAGTTTAAATGTGAATTTTCCGCATTCTACTAAAGAGCTGTTTTTGATTTTGCAATAAACCTGTCCCAGTCGCGAGAAGCAAACGAACTCCAGAAGAATTCAAAGGATGTTTTCTTTAACTTACAGGATATACGGAGTAATAACGCGCATCGATTTCTCCAAATAACTTCTTTGGCGAATCTAAATGAGACGATAATCCCTAAAGCAAGCATCAAGCAATGCGGCCGAGATTGCTAACAGTGCCTTGAGATACCTAAAAACGCGATAAACGCCACAAACTTCGCGAGAAGTTTGTCGAGTATACGTAACTCACAGAGTAAATAAACCTCAGGAAATGATCGTCAAGGAAAAGTACGGTTGCAGAGAAAGAAAAATGAAAAAGAGATGAAATCTCGCGTTATCGGCAAAAATATAAAAGTGGAGCTTTGGGCGAGATCGTTTATTTTTGATGCTCCTCGCAATCAGATTCGCTAACGACGATCACGTGCTCTGCAGCCAGCTCTGGCTCGCCCGCAAACGAAGCAGAATTATCTTATTGGGAAGAAAGTGCTGGGAATGCATGTTCAAAGCCCAGCCCTCCTGGATGTACAGTTTGCGTCCATTTCGTGAATTAACCCGACATCGCTCGCTTGTAGTTTTGGTAAGCTCTTTTACTTTCGAGTTAGATTTTATTCATAGTCGATGACACATTTATTCATTTATCATTAATCATAGATTGCTCAGCCTGAAACAAGACGGGGCATCTACAGTAATGATCACTCCTGACCTCCCTTTTTCATTAAACGTTTTTATTTACATTTAATATATTTTAATAGGATATAAATGAAACATACTACAAGGAGAAAGAAATTATAACTTTTATAATGATATAAATAATTAACATATTTGATGAATAAATACAATTCGTTTTTTGTTTATCAATTTACACGCCTGGCAGATGGTTTAGAGAACGTCTGCAAATGAGGTGTATCAAGTACCCAAAATGTCAACTTGAAAAGGGGAATGTAAGAAATGAATCATATTTACGGAAATTTTATTACACAGGGCTGCGGGGCCCCTTTTGAAATTTTCATGGGGAGCATAGCCTCTCATATTGAAAAAAATCCAGCCAATCTTCTTAAACCAAAATACTTATTGGTTTTCAATTCGTAGTGGACTAATCGACCAGCTGGAGTTCGCCTCTCTTCTGTTAGCTCATTTGTATATAATGACTATTGTTTTCAAAATATTAGAGCAGGTATTAGATTTATTTAAACTGCAATATAATTTATTGTGTCTAATTAAAACACACTACAAAGCATTAGTGTGCCTTTTTAAATTGACAAATTAAGTTTACACTCTTACGTGGCAAAAACAATACTAATACAAAATCAATAACGTTTTAAAGTCATGACTACAATACTTACATTTTAGTTGCCATGCTATGAAGCGACACAATTTTTAACAGAGTAATTCAATGGCAACAGCACCTTATTAAAAATAATTTAATTTAATGCATTGATTTTGGTTTTCAACACATATCTCTCTGAGCGCACGTCTACATTATATCTCAATTTCGTACAATCAGAGGACTTGAGGCAATAACAACATAAGCCACTTCGCTACAGAATGCCTCCTGCTATTTGTGGATGTTAATATCTCGATTTTGATGCAAATGTGTTTTTTCTTGTTATTTTATTTCTCTTGTTGACATTTATGAAAGACTTGGATAAATAGCATTAAAAGAGATACCTCCACCAAAATAGAAATAATATCTACGAATAACGGGAGGCTTGCAATGGATGGCGAGGCTTATCTTCTTACTGCCGCTTCATCCTTCAATTATATTCCAATATTCTTCTTCTTGAAACTTAACAATTTAACAAATTTAGAATCTTACTCATAGTAAGTTAATTATAAGCAAACTTGCGTGGTGCAGTTTAGTGAAGTGTGTTGAAACGAAGTAGTGCAGTGAAGTGCAATAACAGGCAGTACAGTGAATCGTTGTGTAGTGTAGTGCTGGTATGTAATATTAAGTTAATTAAGTTTACTATTATTATTATTTATTATTATTTATATATAATAATATATTGTTATAGATTTGTATTGTAAATTACTGCTACCAAATTGTTCTCAATTGAGGTAAAATATATCTTTATTACATTTGCTGATGTAATATTGCATAATAATTCCTTAATCATTTAAAATTGTGGAGAATGCATTCACAGGAAAATTCCTTCAAACTGGCAAACTGCTGTCACGGGTACGTAACTCTAGACTTGCTCTTTCACTATCGTTCTCTATAAATACTATTGAATTCATTCACCGCCTTCCCTGAAAGTATAAAATTGCTATAGTAAAATTATTAATTGCAATGCAATGTTTAGATATCGTCGAACGTCATGAATTATTCTTTACACGCAGGTGATGTTTTAAAGAGAAAGTATTCTTAGTCAAAGTTTTTCAGGCAATCAAAACCGTAACTCCCTTTTCAAAAATTTCGAAAGTATATATAATTAAAAATTAGATGTTCAAACAAAATGTATTTGTATTAAGATGTGCATCACACGTTACAAATTACAATTTTCAATTCAAAATTTCCTCGATTAATTCTTTTAAATTTTTTTCCTTAAAAACAAAGTCAGATCATTTCTAAAAATAAAACAATGCACTAAAAACGTGAAGTACTAAGTGTTGTTTCCTTCAAGTATGTCCAATTCAAATACAACACAAAATATACAATATTCTCTGAAAAGTGCACGACATGAAAACATCTCACTGCACGACCAGTCAGGCATAATCGTTAAACACATACAACATATTGCCAGCGATATGTCCCCCCGCAGAACAGGTGAAATCCGTCAACAAAGTGGACAGACAAGAAAAACGACCGGCGTCCGCCATGCCGCGAGTAAATACGAGTAACGCAATCAACGACGGGCCGGCCGCCCCTCCTCCCCGAACGGCGGTTAAAATTCCGAAAATAACCGTTTTAATTGCACGACGATGAGAGTTTCCGCCGCACCACGCGCGACCCCTCCATCAACTGTCGCGGGGCTTTTAATGATGGAGTCCTCCGCTTGTCATGTAACGCGGGACATTACCAACGTCTGTAGCGTAACACAGGGCGAACACCGCGCTGTCCGCCCTTTTCATCGGGCCATTGTGTCGTCACTGTTTTGAATCGATGTTTTTCGCGGTGGTTGGGGACGCTGTTCGCATTGCTCCCTCCAGCAAAGTGTCATTGTAGGGTTGTGTCATCGTCAACTAATAGGTGGATCTTTCACCGCGGTGATAAATGAGCATGGGAACAGCTTGCTGCAGAGGGTGGCTTACACGTGATCGATTGCAACGCGGGAAGAGTGAATGCTTTTCCCAAGGCAACGACTGCGTTTTCTGTCACACCGTGATGAACTTCAAGCTTCGTTTAGGCGAGTCTTTGTGCTGCGACTCTGGTATAGTTCGAAAATGTTTCTTTAATGTGAATCTCGTGTGCAGTTCCACGGTGTCGGAAAATGTACATCAACCTAGCATAATGATGATGAGAGACTCGTACTAATACAGTTTTTGTATGCTCTCAAGAATGTTGTTTGTCGCTGTAACCCGTAGGAAGTTGCGGGGTTGTTTCGTGATGTTTGTTGCCATGTGAGGTATGCATGACACAAGTTTCAATATTTTAAAAATAGAAGCTAATATTAAAAATTCTTTTACTGGGAAATTTCAGATTTTATTTCGACCTTTAACATACTTTACGATGAACTTAATAAATAAGACGTTCTTAAATAAATGTTATTCTTCATATACAAATTTTAAAAAAATGTAAAAATGAACAAATGTAAAAATTTGTTTGTCAATAACTGAGTGTGATGCTGTTCCATTTCAGTGGTTGTTCTGTAAAAGAATTTGTGAAAAAATCTAGTGGACAAATCTATCTATCGCTTGTAGTTATTAGATACGAAAAACTTAAATGAAATCGGTCTCTTGATGACAATTATATTCTCCCCTCAAAGGTTTCCACTTGCCATAAAGCATATTTATTTTTTTCGCAACCATTACGAAACGGAGACATTGGGATAAATTGCAGGAGTTGAGGTGTAGAAATTTACTCTACGCTCAGTGTAATTCTTTCAAGACCACCAGCACATTCACAGCAAGCCACTTCAAATGTACCGATATTTACTAATAATACCCTTCTAAATAAACACAAATACAATGAACATTGCAGTGAGCTTTCTCCTTTCAAGAATTAAACTTATTTCTACCAATTTATTTCTCAGTATTTGAAACAATTTCATCAACAGCTTTCTCCACGATCTACAAGCCTTAACGCATCGCCCTTTCACAATAAGATCCAGGAGAAAGTCGGCGGAAACAAGCACCGACAGACAGCTTGGAGTCAAACAAAAAGAAAGAGGACGATCTAAAGAAGCAATAAAAGGCAAGTCGCGGCTTCCAAATTAAATAGAGTTTTTATGTAGCCTCTTGTCGCCGTCTGGCGCCAGGAATCTGTCAGTCTTATGGCCTGACCACAACTCCGTCAGATGTACAAGGCATGAATCTATGTCTTCGCCACGAAACATTGGTTGCAAGTTACTTTGATGAAAGACGAGTTTGAAAGTATTCTTCTACCCTTTCTTGTTCAAAGTAAAAATAGTTACAAATGGCTGGAAAATAATGGAGAGTTCCAACCGGACGTTGAGAATCCCAAAGCATAGATTGTTAGGGCAACGAATCAATAAATATAAACATTCCACGCATAATGTCAGAGCGTCATACTATTACATAGCCCGGTGGCCATGAGATGCTATAAATGTGAAGACGACTTTGGAAGTCGTGGTTAGGCAAAAAGTTAATAATACTCAGTGGCGTAGCGTGACTCACACGTTTGGGGATGCTCAACAATAACACACAAAATGTCACTATCAAGTACTTCGTCTAACAGGCGAACGCAACACAAGGCAGATACACTGGGACTACTTCCACGATCTCGATTGCTTACGACGGTGTAGGCGCTTCCCACAAAATCCTCACAGCAGTCAGGGCTGCCGATGTCTTGAAAGCAAATTATACAATGGCTCAGCTTTAATTCTTATACGCGAATGGCAATAAGACCTTTTGTTAATTTATACATTGCAGACTTAAATAATATGTAATCTATTTAAGAGATAATACAATTTCTTGGATATTAATTAAGAATAGTAGTCAGGCACTATTTCTACAGTTTGTACCCATGACCAAGCGGGGACTCCCGAGTGAGGAGAGAGAAAGATAATTTTACTGAACGCCTGAAGTGTGCTGCGCTCTCGTGCACAAACGAGCATCTTTCCGCAGTAGACGCTTAGCGTAAAGCAGTCGGGTTTCTCTGGGGCCAGGGGTGAAGAGAGGAGAGGGGGCACCTCGCCATCTGCGCATGCGTCATTGCTCGTCGCAGTCTGGCGGCAGACGCTGAAGTATTTAGCTTCCAACCAATCAGAGGCCAGCTTCAACAGCCCGCCGAATTCAATCATAGGAAATCAATTTTTAAATTAATACAAAAACGTGTTTCGCTCAACAGACCACTTGTAAGATTATCAATACAGTATTTAAAGGTTCTTATAATACGGGATGCTCAGCATCTCAGCGTCCCCTGACGCTACGCCACTGATAATACTCACTCTCACGAAAGCGGCCCAGCTGGGAACATCTAATACAATTGTATGTTTTAATGCTAGTTTTCAGTGAAATCTGGTGTTATTGGTAGAGGATAGCAACGCGAATATTTGATGGTTAATTCTTATATTTTTGTTCTCCTGTTAAAGTAAAATTGATTTAAGTTAGACTTTGTATTTTCCGCAAGGATTCATGTTAGGATAACTTCGTAGCTGGGAAGAAAAATCTAATAAGTTAGTTTAAATACTCACGAGCAGAGGTTTCATCGAAAACCTAGCGTCAGCCAGTTGTGTCGCGATATAATTAAGGAAATCCCATTAAATTACCCAAAATATCAGTTAATCAGAGACATTCCGGGATTAGTTGGGAATTTATTCGGACGATAAGCAAAAACATATTAACAGGGTTACTGAAGACATCACATGGACAACGCTGGACATGGAAATAATCTGAGAATACATCAACTGAGAAGTTAATAGAAAGCTTACAAACATTATTTAGAAAAAAAGACCGTACGGTACATTAATGTCCTTCAGAGAAAAGTTCAATTATTTAATTCATGGGATCTCAAACAAATTGTGTAAAAGTGTAGCAATAAATGTTAAATTTCATTGTTTTTAAATGAGAAAAGGCTGATAATCCATTGTGGTTGCCATTAGTTCAATAGTAAGTTTTTTCATCCACTGAACCTTCAGTAATACTGATTCTGTATAGAATTACCAACACATGCAGCAGGTAAGATGATTAATGTTGTATGTTGTATGTATTGAATTTGGAATACAATCTGCAGAGTAATAATAACACAACATCGAGAGAATCAATGAGCATAGCAGGGCAATAATAATATTCCTAATATCAATATAAAATTGTAAGTCATAAATAATTGGCCAATCTTAAAGAATAAAATAAATATTAATAAATGAATTAGAAATATTCGTTTAAAATATATTTATTTTACTCTTTTGCACTACACAGTATTGTTCAACAAAAGTTTTAAGAGTCAAAAGTGAAAATTGGGAGAAACGGTCAAGTCACTTAAGTCTCCTTCAAGTTTTCGTTCATATAATTTCCATGATACATTCTAAACCAATCATCCCTGCGTTTGATTTTACTAGTGATTTGTATCAAATATGATTATTACAATTATTGGCGAATTTACATTAAAACATATGTTTATTTTGTGAGCAACATTTAATGGATTCTGGTAAAAGGTAAGAAACAGGTTCAGAAAAAAGATCTCAGATTTATCTATCTTCTGTTCGCTTCATAAAAATGAAAGAATAGAGACACTTTTATTTGAGAAAAGGAAATACTTTGCAAGACATGATCATTAATGACGACGTATCTTTTCAAAATACCTTCCATTAATTAGAACATGAATACAATTTTCTCACATCACATTTCGCAGTACATGAGCACAACATATAGTATCCGTCGTTTTAATGATAATAAAATATGACAATATAGTAAATTAATCATATGTAATATCACAATAAGGGATTTATCTGGAAGTTTTCTAACGCATGAAGTTTTGAAAGCATTGAAAAAAGAGTATTCTGAAAATAACGTTACCTTCAGAACGAGCTAAATTTAATCATAAATTAAGAAACGTACTTACTTTGATTAGAGATCGTCTCATATGATTGACGTTTTGCAGTCTATGATTAACCAATAGAGAGAAGTGTTATGAAACCTCAAATAGAAAACAAACGTTTTTGAGGACTACCGCTTTCATTGAGGATCTACCAGAAGTAATGTTACTCCTATTGGTGATAGTTTCACGAGTGGAATGGCAAGCAGGGAGAAGTTATATAATTATGCAAGTTAGCAGAAATTATACAAGTAGCACACCAATTAGTTTTATAACAAGGACAGTTGTATATCTCCTTGCACCTTTTATAACACATATATTCATTTGTCACTTGCGCATATTCTTTATACATGTAAACGATTGGCAAATAATTGCAGTAATAAAAGTATTGATTTTATTGATACCTAAGAATAACATGTTTTATGTTGTTCATAGCGTAATATTTTTCATTTTTTACTCTTTTTCTTCAGACCTCGTGTAGTCAAAATGGAAAGCACGCTTTCCTTCTTTGACCTTCGTTGAGCCAAAGTAATAAGGTACAGTAGCTCCCTGGCCTTCTCAGCCGGCAGTGCGCTTTCCGTGTGGGGACTAAAAGCTTATTCACAAGGAAATTTCAACGTAAAGTTAGGTGAAGGCAAAATTTTGGTACCATGTTATATTGAAACCTATTGGAATGATGAACCTGAAACGTGCACATCATCATATGCATAAGACGCAACCGGGTATGTTTAATGGGGTGTATAACACAAACGTATTCAACATAACCATACACATTAATGCGTGCACAAAAAAATAATGGAAAGTTGGCAAACAATGTTATCTGTACTTGCATGTACACTTTGAACACATGTACGCACAGTGGCCACTCTATATACAAGCTTTTAACTTAAAAGAAATCACAGCAGGGGTACCACAAGGTATAGCCCATTATCTGCAACTTTGTTCAACATATTCACAGCTGACTTCCCAACAACTCAAAACACCACAGTAGCATTATTTGCGATGACAGTGCAATATTAACCTCAAACAAATGCCTGAATACTGCTATAGAAAATTTACAAGATTGAATTAAACAAAAGCAACACTATGGGCAGATAAATGGAAGATAAAATTAAATCCCATAAATGTTTAGCAAAAATATTTACACTATGTCCAATAACCACGAAACCTAAAGCTCTAAAGCTATTTGATAAAACACTTGATTGGTTACCAAAAAACAAACCGATAAAATATCTTAGTGTATTAAAGGATACCAGACTAACATGGACTAATCATATAAATGACAAAATTCTACAAGCAAACACAAGACTACATAAACAAATCCGTTAATTAACAGAAAAAGCCCCCTCAAAACAGAATGTACATTAGTGCTTTACAAAGCAATAGTTTTTCCCATTATAATGTATGCATGCCCGATATGGTACAACACTGCTGGAACTAATATAAAGAAAATACAAACATTCCAAAACAAATCCTTCGTATAGCTGTAAACGCCCCCTGGTTCATTAGAAACAGTCAATTACACTCGGAATTAAAACAGTAAAAAACAAAACCTATCCACAAACAATGCTCAAAACGTTCACATTCTTTTTTCACATATTACATAATATACCAGCAACTGCCTATTATAACCTTGATCAATCAGCAACAACCTCCCGAATCAAAAACAGATTTCCATATGACAAATATTTAATCCAATTTGCTGACCCTCATAAATCTTTCAGAATTTGAACAAACAATACAAAAAAAAAATCTGAAAAATAATAAACAATAATGAGGAACCTGTTGGGCTTCCCTTAATTTACTTATTAAAAAATGAATGTATTATATGAATGTTATCCCTTGTTCCTTCGATGATTGAATTGTACTGTCTGTTGGTTATTTACTTTTGTAAGTTTTGTGGTTTGAGTTGATTTAAATTAAACAATCCCTGTAAAGCAATTATGCTGGCCTGTGGGAAAATAAAAAAAATTAAAAAAAGCTTTTAACTCGCAAATTTCAGTCACAAAAGCGTGGATCGAGAACAACCCACAATCCTCGTCTAATCAAGTACCAAAGTCCAAATAACGTTTACATTTTTCGTTTATTAGAAGCGAATATAGTTAATAAAATGATAAATTGATATCGCATCGTCACTGCTCATGAAATGCTCCAGTGAATCTCTCGCGCGGACGCAATGTATTTAATTATTTTTCTCATAAGACTGCATTATAATGAAAAAACATTGAATGCAGCCGGCCGATTAGACAAATGACGCACTCGGTTGGTTATAAAATCTCAGCTAAAGCCGTGGCTTACAAATTTCAACCGCTTTAATTGTTGCTCTCTAACGCCCAAATGACGATAAAAACTATCATTACGAATGGTACTAAACGAGTGCTCGCGTTCTCTAGGGTCGAGATGAAACGACAGTGTAGGGCTAGTGTCCTATTCCAGGCGTCAGACAACGCCCACCTCTATCTACCTCACAGCTGCGTCCACGCACATAGAGCGCCA
>JAHLJT010009419.1:12081170-12143793 GCA_031308135.1 Acheta domesticus | reverse complement strand
GATCCTGGCCCGGTAGTCTTGCAGGTATGAACCCATCCTAATCCGCAGGAGCTCTCAAAAGGAACGTCTGCACCCAACGACCGCCACAGCAAGACTGAAAGGTTGGGAAATACGCGATTCTTATAACCATCAGTTGACTTCATATAACGTTCTAATTGGTTCTCGCAACCACGGGGTTCTCAACGCTTCGGAGATGGTTGAGTTGACCAACCTTTGGCGGGAGACCAGCGCGGCCTGAGGATGAATTTGACAGCTGGAAATACGGACGAGTTTCAGAGTGTGATTAATAAGGACTCTGGAGAGAGTGTTCACTAAAAGTTTCTAAAAGACGAAATATTAAGATGAATATCTGCTGAATCGATTCCAAGAGAATGCTCATTGTCTTTCAATGGTAAGTGAAACATTTTTCATGTGAGGTTACGGCCACATTACTCTAATCGAGTAACAAGTATTTTTAACGTATAATTTATGATTCATTGCAGGTTTATCGTTTGGCGGTACACGAAGATGTGTGTGTGTATATGGAGGGGAATCCAGTACTTAATTTGGAAAATGAGTGTATTCTGTTGTGAGAGTAGTTAGCAATTGTGCCGAATCTTTATAAGAAGAAAATTTTCGAATCTTCAAACTTCTGTTGAAACTTGGTTATGTTGATCATGGTATTTCGTTGTTGATGAAAATACGCAGTATATATGTTTATAAAAAGTGTTGAAATGTGTCAGGGAAGTTGTTGATTAAGACCAGAAAACTACACATGCAGAACGTTTACACAATGGGCACTGCAAAATGATGTGCAACTTGATGTCATTGAATGTGTGTTTCTTGAAGGATGAGTAAATAAAGGCAGTTTTTAAACAATCAAGTTAAGATGCATGTGATTTGAATTGGACATCACAGACATGAAAACCTCAATAGACCCTATTTGATGTCAGCTTTTGGTGACATCCTGTGGTGCTGTGCTTTTGAATTCTTGCAGTGTTCTTTTGTTCCGTGCTGTGTTACATACCAGCATTCACATTGAAATGTAGTGTACATAAGTGAAAAAGTTGACAACTGATTTATTTGCACTGTCATGTACTGGAATGTTTTGATGCATTTGTAGTTCATCAAATATTTATGTTCGCTATGGTTCAGCAATTTAATTAAGAAAATTGCTACCATTTTATTTTATAACTGAAGAAAATTGTGGAACTGCAAGCAATCTAATATTCTTCAGAGAGATTAAATTCCATTGTCCCTTCTCTGTTTCCTTTAATAAATTAATGTAGGGTTTTGAGTAATCAGATGAGTTCCGTATTATTTTATTGCTTAAATTTATATTTTTCAAATGAGAAAATGATATCTTTCAGGATTCAAATATATGTAAGTAAAATCTAAACTAATATTCTGCCCATGTCCATGCTTTTTTATTGTTGGTTTCAAATGGTATCTATGAATCTTAAAGATTATACAAAGTGAAGCTTGACTACAAGCCTCTGTATACGAGATGGCAGGTACGTCAGTAAACCGAATGAATTGTTTTTGGGGTGCAGCATTTGTTAAAAGTATTCTTGTGATTCTGAAGATTGCATGCATTGTTGGTAATTGTCACTTTAAAAAATTCATTAATTCATATCATCTCTTTGTATCAAAATTAATCAATTAAGTTATTGATTTTAATTTTATTTGTTTATTTTCATCTTTAAATATAAATTAATAGCGTCCTCTGCGAATAGAGGGAAGTGGTTTCAGTGTTCAATAGTATATTAAAAGAATCAATTACTCAAGTCCTTCTTTATAGGAAGGGTTCATTTCTAGTTTTCAAATGTTGTGGGATTTATTTTTGCTCTTTTCGTACTTGCATCAAATCAGTAATATCAGATATTTGATAATCGCTTCATTTCTCATTGAATATCAGTAAGGTATATATTTTAAAATTTGAACACAGGCTGCGACATACCAATTGTGATGATCTTATAATTAAAACTAATTATATCTAAAACTTGTTCCACGTGGCAAGGCAAAAATTATTCAATTACATTTAGTCATATCCGTTCCCCATCATTTTTAAATTATTAATAATTTAAATACTTCAGGTGTATAACCTGACGCCCAAAATAATTAATTAACTTATTTTCAATTTCAGTATAAGAATTTTAAGAATATTGTTGAAAGTCATTGTATCATTGTGCTAATGAAAAAAAAACAGCAAAAGTGTTGAACAAATCCATGTTAAAAAGCATAATTTCTCAAACCTTACATTCCTAGACAAAATTAGTTAATTTTTAAACAAAATGACAACGAACAGGCTTAGAATATCACAAGTTTAGAATTGTATCTCTACATTCTGTACATACTTGTTATTTGTACAGCTATGAATGCTCATGTAATTGCACATTTTTTTATGCCAATCTCTCTCAGAAACTTGAATGTAATGCAATGTAAAATGCATATTTTGTGTATCCAGAATTTTGGGACTATTTGTTGTGTTTATGTAGTTAGGATAAACTTGTTAAAATACAAATGTGTGCCCAACACATGATGTCAAAAAATGTTTTTCAAAATATGAGGCAGTACTGTGTGATAGCGCTTCTTGAGGACTGAAAACTTTTGAAAAGTTGAAAGAAAAGTTTTGATTTGGTTGTCACTATTGAAATTATATTTTCTAATATTTTTCAGTCCCTTTTTTATGTAGGACAACCACATTTTAAAAAATCCAAATTTATTTTTTATTTTGTTCAATGAAGGGTTACATTTGAGATTCTATTTCCCTCATCAAGTGTAACAAACTACAAAATTAGTTTCCGAAGAAGAAGCCAAATTAGTGTTTACAATATTTGTTAAATTAAGGAAGAACATAAAAAATCACTAAAGTTAAAAAAATTAACGTTATACCCAATTTAATTTGAAAACTTACATCAAAATATAAAAAAAACAATTGGAAGATGTATTAAGTAAATTTTTCTCAATGTGTGTGGTTTTTATTTTTTTATTGTAAAGTTTCAATTGTCACAGTCATGCAAATTTCATGGACTCTACATTGTAGAATTTGAGTTTTATGTTAGGAGTGTGCACACAGGGATGCATACACTATTTCTGATCCTTTCAATGAAGTTTTATTTACATATTTTAATTATTTGCTAGTACAGATCCCTTAGCGACACACTTTTTAAAACTATTTTCATACTGCCATCATGTTCCCTCATTATTCTCACTTTTTTTAACAAATATTGAATTATTAATTAAATTTTTAATTCAATCTTTATCGACGATTTGTTACTAGCGTACATGATTATTTAGATGAGTATGTAAATACACAATTATTCTTACTTCAGAAAACAAATTTAGAATAGCATAGTTGGATTTTGACCTTGGTCTAAGAAAATATGAAACTTTCTTTCTTTAATGGTTTTTACTCTATGGATTGAGTTTTAATTTACAGAACAATTTTGATTGTTCTTATTTTATACATTCGGAATACTGTCACTTTCAGAAATTACTAGGGATTAACAATGTTTATATTGGCAAACTTTGTAATGTCACTTTGTAATAATTGGTATCTCATGTAACAATGCTAACTTCATACTGAGAGGTGAGAAGTTTGTTTCTATAAAAAGTATTATATACAATTTGGAACAATCAATTTTTAAAGACTGCTGGCGTTTGTTTTGTCTTCGATTTCTATTGTGAAAAAATCATGTTTTTGTCTAGTTTCAGGGAACATGCAATTCTAATGTCCAACATTGATCTACTATGCAATTACTAAATTTTTATTAGAAAGAAGACATGGAAATTGGAACTAGCCCTCTCATGTGAAAATTAATTACACTGTGCTTTTGTTAATAAAACTTTGTGATTTGGGAACACTTATTATAGTTTGGATTGATGCAAAGAAATGGTCACGATTAATGCATTTATAAAAGCTATTTCTTCTTGTAATTGTTATTTCTTCATAAACAATGTTTACATTGTTTCCTGACTCACTATTTTTGGACAACGAAACTTATTTGATTAGACTAATTTGAACCTCATTAAACACTGAGAGGCCTGCAAGTACTAATTAGAAGTTCAATAAAATAACTTAATAATGTGCATAAATAAAATGGATTTTCATCTCTTTATCATATTTCTTATTCTAAAGGAGTAAACGCTGCATGCAATTTTTGTGTTATACAAGACTATGGGCTGTTTCCAAAATGTTCTTGTGTGGTTTTTACTACATAAGAAAACTTGCATCGTTCTCAGATGCAAAACTAGTATCTTACTTTTCAGTATTTGGCTTCATTGTAATGTTTTATTTTTTGTGGCGCCTAGGGCACTTACTAGCTAAAACTTGTTGCTGTGAAATGTTCATTTTAAATGTATAAAAGATAATGTAAATAATTATTTAAAATATAAGGAAGCATTTATAAGTATCCATCAACTGTTTTCTCATATCAATTTCCCAAATATATCTATTTCAATTGCTTTCACATTTGTTCATATTCCTGTTTGTGATTTTCATGCCTGCAAAACTGTTATCAGTTTAATGTGATTGAGTTTGTGTGTTAATTTATTCTGACCCTTGTTTCAGTGGAGTCATTTGCAACTTGGTCTTAAAAGAGATTATGTGACGGTTAAAAAAAATAAATTAGTTTCATGGAATGTAAGAAATTTAAAACTTTTATTTAGTGATGGTTGTGTGCCACAAGTTGCAAATGACTTGGTGAAACAAAGGACTGAAGAAATGAACTAAGAAATTCTCTATATTTTTGAGTTGGTTAATTGATTTTACAAATACTGTATTGAGTTTTGCTTAATTTTTTTTGTGTTGGTTAGGGCTCTTAAGAGTGTTTACTTGTTGCTATTAAATGTTAAGAGTGAAAATATTTGGCAAAATATTATGAATGAAATTATTTCAGAATTAATTTTTATATATCTAATTCTATTCAGCAAGTACTTTTAGTGTCAAGTTTGCAAAAATGTCTTTATTAAAAAATTCTTCAAATTGACTTCTTACTTCTTTTTCAGTTGAGTTTTTAAAATGTAACAATTTTTAGAATCATGTTTATATAAAATTTGATTCCAGACATTGTTACATAATTTTACAAAATTATACAAAATTTAATTCATTTATCCAATTAATTTACACTGAATTTAATTGAAAATTTGAATTTTGACATTGTCTCTACTTGTGGTTTTGAATTGTCTTGCATACGCACAAATTTATACAATTTTGAAAAATTTTATAGTTTCTTAACTACATACCAACAATTTACAGGTACGAGTACAAAAGAAGGTAAGCATACATGCAAACAAGGGTTGATGCAAAATTTTCCATTTTTGGTGTAAACATTTATCTAGGAACTAGCACTAAATTTGGGTTTGTTCAACCACCCACCGAAGTTCCGAGACAGTCAACCACGCACTGCAAACATTTTGTGGTTCAACGACCCTACGTCGGCAAGGGAATCACAAGACCCAGCGGTGGTTGAGAGCAACCACGGAGGTTCACACATGGCGCCGAGGTTGTGTCAACCACACAAATACCTGGGCCATATTTACTATTAAATTTGGTTGGGAGAACCGAATTTTAATGTGCGGCAAGCAATCCTTTTTTTCAGTGTACATTTGAAATTGAACATTGGGAAAGTAAGGACTAAGGAAAAATTAAGAGTTGACGAAATTCAGGTGATATACTTGAAAAATGTATGCAGCTAAGTAGCTCATTTTAATCGCTAATGAGGAAGTTAATTCATATACAACAGAAGAAACGTCAGTATCTAGTCTCCTACAGATCATAAATGGGTCTCGTCAGAAACGGATCACGAGAACTTACAGAGTGTATACGATGTGTTTCCTAACCTTCCAAGCCAAGATTCTGGCATTGTCTTTTTCAACATTTCATAGTACCGACCATCGAAAAATATACAAACTGTACATTATCAAAGCACCAATATAACAAGTATTACAATTTTTAACCATATTTTTATGTGTTAAAATATTCAGTCGAGGTAAAGAAATATAAAATTCACGACATACTTCTGAGTAAAACACTTTTGTTGACAATTCTTTCAAACATCTCAACGAAATTTTCAATATACATCAAAGAACGATTTTCCTACTGCTCCTCCTCTTTTAAAAGTACATATCGTAAACATCCTAAGTGCAAAAGGTCTTTTGACGTAATTTTCGACCCCTTGGTTTCGGGTTGTTAGCTAATCCCCGGAAAGCATTCCTCTCGATCGATCTCATCACGGGCTCAGTGGAGCCCCTTGAGGCGTCGCCTTCACCCTTAGCGGGTGCCGTGCAGGTGGCAAGCGGACGGGGGGCTGGCACCAGGGGGGCAGATCGCCATTGAGGCGAAGGGTTCGGCAGGAGGATGAGTTGGTAAGAGGGCGCACGTTTTGACAGGCAAGCGGCTGAGAGGGCACGCGATCGAGCGGTTTGGGCGGAGCGCAGGCGCAGTGAGACAGTGGTGGAGACAATGTGACAGGCGGAGGCACGGGCAGTGGGATGGAGGGGACGATGAGGGCGATGGGGGTAATGGGGGCAGTGAAGTTGATGGGGCGGTGGGAGTGATGGGGGCAGTGTGGGTAATAGGGCCGTGTGGGTGATGGGGCAGTGGGGGCGATGGAGGCGGTAGGAGTAATTATGCAGTTGAGACGGTGGGGCGGTAGTAGTGGTGGGGTGGCCGGCTGGTGGGAGACGGAGAACGGTGGGATATTCAGGGCGTGGAAACCGGTCGGGGGGGTGGGTGGGAAGGGCGGCTGTGCAACTGATGGTAGGTCGGAGGAGGGTGTGGTACAGAGTGGGCGGTGGTGCAGAGAGGAGTGTGTGGGCGTTGAGGACGCTGGGGACGGTGTGGGCGTCGGGGGCGATGAGACGGGGGGCGGGCAGGAGGGTGGGTGTGGCGGTGGGGCGGCCTTGACGAACGGGCGCTTTAAAACTATTAGGCCGGAGGGCCGGCGCGCGGCAACTGCGAACAATAACTGTTAAGTAAGTGGTATTTGCGCGCCCGGGTGCCCCGCCAGGAAGTTGGGGCGCCCTCAGGGGCCAGCGGCGCCAGCGGCGAGTTTTGCCTTTCTGCCCTCTCTCCAGCCCACCCTGCGGTGCGCGGTGCGAGGGGAATGGAGCAGCTGAGAGGGGACACGTCCACCTCGTGCCGCTTGTCGCACCAGCATGGCGACAGCTTACAACAGAGAAGGCACCATCGGCAACGAAAGTGAAAAGAATGGAATACTGATGTGTGGAAACAATAGAGTAAAATGTTAACACTATCTGTGGTGTAGAATTACATTTACATTCTTTGATTTCGTTTATTGCACTATAAAGACGAACTTCATGCAAGTACGTTTGCCGGTGCGCTGTGTTGATTTAAAGATCGTGGGTTAAAACACCTGAAGGAAAATTAATGTATCAATCATATGCTTGTGACGTGGATGCTCAGAAAGCAAACACGACGTACATCATTCATAAACAAAATTTAAGGGAGGAAGATGGACAGAGGTATAGACAACGTGAGTGATGGAATGAGAGAGAAAGAGGCTGGAAGAGGGAGAGAAGAGGAAATAGAAGTAGGGGGTAGGAGAGAAAGAGACAAAGAGGAAGAAAGAGAAAAAGTGTGAAATGGAAAATATAAGAATAAAACGTAAAGAGCATTCCATACATCTAAAAAATCATGAAGGTAATAAAAAGAGAAAACTATTAAGATGGGAATACCAGAAAGATGAAACTAACCCAGAGCAGCATATGCTGCTACAAAACCACTGTAAGAAGAGGCATAAAAACCGAAAAGGCAATCTCGAAAAATGAACCTGGCTGTCGGCGGGAGGCAACAAAACGAAAGCTGCGAGCGCACGGTGCGCAGAGCTAGCAGAGGGAAAGAGCGCCGGGCAGGGAGCGGCGCTGCGCACCCCAGGGGCGAAAGGACACAGGGCGCCGGAGCCGGTGATCCGTCCCGGAGGACCACTGAGGCTCCGCCAGAGGCGTGCACACAGCTAAGGGCAGAGGGGGGCATTTTCCCCTTGAGCCTTTTGGAAGGGGTCCTGTTGCTTTACGAAATAACACTTTTTTCTACGTTAAAAATGTTCAATCCCTGATTTTCACCTTTTCTTCACCTTTTTTTTCAACTTCACAGTTTAGGAAATATGTATTTACAAGACATCCGCCAAACTTGTGGTTGGTTCAACAATTGTATTTGTTGTGGAATGAATGTTAGAATTTATTTTTCCCCTTGTGTGATGTATTCGTTTACTAGTAATGTATGTCGTATTATACAAATAAATAGAAAAGTAATCTAGACAAATATAAATATATTACACAAATTTATCATTTACTCATACATTAGGTAGATAGATAAGAGTGGCTGAAAAGCGCCCTTGCTGGTTCATAACCAACAGAAGGGTTCGGATACACAAGATCATCCTCAAACATATCATTTTACAGTCCTAAGACCTTGGCCATTCTTGTCAATGCACTGTTATACACAAATACATAGTTCGATTTATGACCCATAGGTTGTCTCCGACTACTGTCATTTTTACTTTCCCCACCTAGATCAATCATGTTCCCCTGCCTATCGTCTGCCTATATTTTTAAAAAGTATCCGTGTAAGTCATCCTGTTTTACACCTGAATATATTAATTGAGTTAGAATAATGCTGTGTGATTTTTGTGTTCTAAAGACAATATACTCGATTACACGGTGCAGACAAAATTTATGTCAATGTGATAAATGTAGAAGAAAATGTTCGAGCAGAGCTTCGACGGTCAGAAGCTTTCGTTGCAAATCCCGAACTTCTACCAGAGTCGAGTTCCAGAATTGATGTAACCGCCTCTTTCTTCGACCACCGCCGTCCTCGAGAAGAGCCTCCGCCTTACATCCATTATTCATCCCTTAATTTTCTAATGACCAATTGAGAAGACTTGTGGATGTTGTGTTCAAATGAACTCTCTTTCACATTAAAGTAAATCAGACAGACTACTGTCTCGCTTTATTTACTTGTCACTAATAATTTCTTGATAGCAAGGATCTCATGTGATGAAAATGCAATTTGGAAATCATTAGCACGATAATAAAGGTAAGATAATGTAAACTGAAAGCGAAGAAAGAGAAGAAATTCATAAAACAAGTGAAAAAGAGGAGAGAGATAGAATATCAAAAGGAAATAACAGAAAAGAACTAATAAACTATGAAGTAAAACGCAGAACGAAACATTATTAAAAGCAAAGAGATGAAGTGTATAAAAATTCAGAAAATAATAACGTTCAATAAAAAAAAGAACTCGGAAAAGGCGCCAAATTATACGAACAATAAAAGAGACATGAAATACGATGAGCCGGAGTGAGGGGCGACGAGCATATAAATGCTTGGACGGAATAGAACAAGGGCACCGAGAGAGCTTCACCACCAATAAAGTTTCTAGCAGAGTAGTGAAGAATAGTTGAACTACACTCAAAGCACGAAATGAAATACGATGCAAATTCCAGGTCCAGCACCGTAAGGCTGCCGCGTCAAACATTGACTGTTTAAAGAGATTCACTAGTGAACATCAAAACAGGTTAAATATCCCTGGAATAACGAATATTTTTGAAAATGGAGCTTAGTTCTATTTTTTTAAATTAAACAGGTCAAAATGAATTATTGAATTAATTTTTAGCACTTAACTTAGCAATGCTACTTTAAGCAAGACAATCCCCTCCCAACAAAATGAACTACTACAAAATAACTTGTGAAAAAAATCAGACAAAAACTGATATGAATTATGATATGGTTCTCAATGGACTGAACGTTTTAGATTGAGTAGAGACTAGGCCGATAAACGATACTTTTGCAATTGCCTCCGGCTGTCAAAACCTTATGAAGCAGTGTTGTGGTCAACGCAACATCGTTAGTGGTAAATAAACTTACAAACCCTGTATTATTTTCACGCTAAAAATTTACGTTTGTCTTCTGTGTTACTAAAGTTTATCAATTCATTCAAATATAATGATGATGGGGATAAATTTGCGAAGAGTACGGCGTCGTATCACTTCTTATTAAGATGTCGAGGTTATTACCCTTGATAACTTAATTTTAATAATTAAAAAAGTGCGGTAATTTAGGCATCATATTTGTTCTTATTTATTTATTGTAGCCATATTATCTTGAACCACTGATCAACGGAACGTTAATTTTCTTACTTGTGAATGCTATCCTATTCTTGAGATGATCGCTACGCGATTAGAAAGTACAAAGTTAATAAAAAATACCATAAGAATATTCGACACATGACGATGCTATCCTCTGTAATAATTTAACGCTGCTTGTTTCACATAGACGCGCAAAAATTGAGCTTCTGCTACATTTTTATAATAATACAGCCTATTGAAAAAAAAGTGTTTAATACAAAAAATAATAAATTGAAAATAGTACATATTTTGCCTTTTGGTTTTGGGAGTATGTCACAAGACACCTACCCATTCAGATGGTGAGACTGAAAATCAAGTGCAAGTTTCGTATTATCGCTCACCTTTTGATTGAAATGGAGAAAGGAAGAGAAAACCACATTATGTAGTAATGAAGTCCCAACCAGGCCAATAACCATTCTTCTACTTTCTTCCTGTACACGTCATCTCTAAACAGTAAATCCACTGTTACTGTAACAAAAGTTGCAACACGAGTACAAAAAGCCTCGAGTGGAGATGACAACTAAAGTTTGCACAAACTCCAGACCGAGTTGTCAGCGCCATCATTTTGAAAAGAGAAAAAAAACGTTGTCTGCGGCGCATCGTGATGAAACAAATTAATTAAACTTATGCAGTTCCCGTGTACTTCCTTGCCTTGGTACGTGCGCAGTGAAGCAGAAGTGTTGTAATACTGCAGCGCAAAGTGACGATTTTTATCAGAAAAACTTGTATTGCAGATTCCTGATATCAAAATATGAATAAATCTTGTTCTTATATGTAGTAATATGTAGTAAATTCTTCCTCTAGCACGGTGGTAGCTAGAATCTATGTTTCTCACGTTCTTGATACAGAATAATTGGTTGTCGGCAAAACATCTGCTCGTTCTTCTGTCTGCTAGTCTATCCGCTTATGGAGATCCGTTATAAGTTACATCGTTCTGCCGATCTTCTCTAAAACTGACATGACAATACCGATCTCGCCAAACACTGAGAAATTGAAACGGATATTTTGATTTTGAGGTTACTTAAATAGAGCCTTAACAACATTTTCAAAATATTCTAAAAAATGGCTCCATATTTTTGGATTTTTTGTTTCGTCGGAAAGATTAAACAATGCTTCAACATGGCACAGTTCTCATTTCCGTAAACTGTAAATTTTGAAATTTTCAAAAGTTACAAATAGCGCGAAAACACATGTGTTGTTGTAGAACCTCTATTTTTAATTACTCAACATTGTTGAAACGAGTAAGTCCAGTGCATATATTTCGGCATACGGGAGTATCATACGCATATTAATTGATCAATTTATTCAATTTTACAGTTGTTTATCTAGTGGTATTACTTTCAATTACAATGGCGATTGAGTAGAATAATAATTATTAGAAGCAATAACGAGTAGATGATAGCGATAATCATAATGAAATGAAATATAACGGAAAATGATGGAATGTTTGGTTGGAGAAACATGTGAACGCAGAAAAAACGTACCAAAAATTTGCACTGCCCACAACAAATTCCAATGTTTTGGGCGGGCATCGAATTCGGGCCAGTGGTGGAAGTCGTGTGCACTATGACACAACGAGTCAGTCCTCCTCATCAATTCATTTCTCTAAAGGCCACGTTCGAGCTTTCTGCTCTTCTATTACACTTCCAGTCTACCTAGGCCCGAACTGACCTAACAGTAAAAAGGTGGCGGTACAACAAGCGGAACGGGAGCGGGCAGGCAACAGCAGTTCACGCGAGTCGCGAAACGAGCGTTGGGCGCCGGTGCAGGTGTACGGGCGAAGGCCTCGGAAACGGTCGCTGGCGTCGCCACGCCACCCTCAGCCCTCGGAGTTTTACTGCTGTTCATTTCCGGCGGGCGCCGCGGCAGCACGGTCGCCGCTCGACCCCGGCGCGGCGTTTTGCCCGGGGCCTGGCAGCCGATCCCTCTTCGCGATATGTGCCCGTGCGCGCACGCCCTTCTCCGCGCTGCACAAAAGAACCCCGACGAGGGCAAAGGCGACGGAACTCCCGACCCTTTGTGTTCTGTAGATCTGGTAACGAGAAAACGGCCTGAAAGCTCCGGATCAGAACACCGCTCTATTGACTGCGCGTAAAGGACCTGGGAAACCTGCGAGAATGACTTGTTGCAAACAACGCTAAAACGCTTCAGTTTAAAGTAAAATTAAAAATACCCGTTTTAAAATGAATGTTATCACGCAACATAATCAAGCACTTTTTAAAATATCATAACACGTAGTTTTGTAATAGATGCAAAAGTAAGACGACGAATAAAAAGGTATTTTAAATTGGAATTTTACACTATACTTAAAGCATTGTTGTTTTACAAAATTCCTGTAACTAAATGACACTTGATGCAGTAAAAAATGTATGCTCTATCACGATTAACACAATTTTTATATCAACTTGTTAAATGAAAGATTTTTCTGATATACGAAGTATCACAAAAGAAAAGAGATAACATTTTTCTTACACTGTAACCTAAACTACAAGACCAGAGACATTCGAATCTATACAAGTTGGAGTCTCTAAACATTGCGATAATTTCTTAATGAAAGGCAACGAATTATTTTCGAGCATTGAGTTGAAAATTAACAGATTTTTGTCCCTGCACTATTACTTACTACTTGCATATGTTTCACAATTTCATTATTGCAATACACATGCAATTAAAAAACACTCAAACAATATTCTGAAAGAAGCTCTGCATGACACCTTTGGCGGGTATTTTCATATTAAAAAGTTTGATTTCTGTTTTTCTCGTTTGTTATAAAATGAATTGTAAACATATTATAATTGCCCGGCTTCTTCATGTTTGAGAATCGAAAGTTATATGTCAATATTTCGATTAAAATGCTTCCTTAAATGTTATTATCATTACAACAATACGTTAACTAGTGGATATCCTTGTGATTAAACTGCACGGGAAGTTAAAAGCTTACTCTTTTACTTGTTCCGATATTTAACCGTGCAGTGGTAACGTGATTTTTTGAAACAAAAGAGGTAACGTGGGTTGTCGTAAGACGTCTACAATCCTTTCATGATATTTGCTAAATTATTAAGACATAAATTAATATAATATTCTTCTTCTATTATTGACAATTTTGTGCGTACAATTAAAAAAACTATTAAGAATTTAGTTGCTAAACAAGTCTGAGAATTCATCAGGAAAGCATCTAACATTTGGAGTTAATTTTCTACCGGTCTGTGCTCTGTGCGTGTTCTCACATCCAAGCCCATGTTTCGCTGCAAAAGTTGAAATCTTTCCAAATTCAAAGTACAATGAAAAATTTCAATACCCATTATATACACATTCCACGATTTGGCAAGATTTTGATGCCCTGATTTTACAGAAGCAGCCAAAATACAGTCCAATTACTGCCTTTATTCCCAGTTTGTGAGTCTTATAAGTGATGCGATCATTTACATTCCTCTCTAATCCATTTTAATTTTGGTGAATTCTGTAATTCTCTGAATCATATCCAAATCAATAGACAAAGAAAATGTATTCCTGGTCTTTTGGAATTGCGTGCAGACTGCTTTTTCCGGGGCGGTGAGTAACGAAATTCTGTTCCGCTTTCAGCAAAAGTTGGTGTATTCTTCCACTCCTTTCTTAACATATAAAGTAACCTAAAATTTCTAAGTACTTCAGTATTAACTTTGAAGGGAAATCCTAACGTAAAAATACCAGGATGTAATACGTTCTCAAACTAATAGAAGGTATGAGACTGAAAACATGTTTGCTAACGTAGAAGGTAACGCGGGGGTTCCTCAGCTCCGCAAACAAAACAACAGCTTGCTACATGTATAAAACTCACTAAATTGGCAAACTGAGAGCGCACTAAATATCATGATACAAAAAGAGAAAGGTACTAAAGCACTGGTCAAGGTAGCCAACGTGGGAAATACAACAAGCGAGAAGAAAGGATCGTGGGGGTCCCCACAGACCCCCGCGTTACCACTCCCGGGTTAATATATTATTCATACATTCAGACAGGAAAAGTAATGTAAGCTCTCTACAGTGCTCTCACTAGTATGGCCTGGCCTGGCATGCTCTGGTCTGCTGTCTTGTTGTGCTTGCCCTTCTCTGCTCTACCCTGGCCTGTCTTTGTTTTCACGTCGGAACTGCCCACCTCACCCTGCTTTCTTCAACCGTCCTCGACTTGTGCTGCCTTGCCTGGCCCTCATACTACCCGCCTTACCCCCAGGTTATGCGTGATGTCGAAATTTCATTTGAGGGGGGAGGGGTAGCGAATTGGCCGTCTCGGGACCACGCAAAACATGCAACCCATCGGGGCTCAGTCATATTTATCAAGGGTAGGTGCAAGTGACGTTTATGGGAGGGATCAGCATTTTCATGCTGAATCCGTTTCTACACCCAGGGTTGTTAGTCCTGGGAGATGAGGTGAAATTGTAGAGATGATGAAGGATGAAATGGACACAAATACAATCATACCCGAGGCGGGACTTGAACCCGCGATCCTTCGGTCCAAGACCACCATGGCACACCAACATAGCGATCTCAGCTATTTTTCATATTATTAATGTTTATATAACATACACAAAAATATAAACTGCAGGTGCAGACATTGTTAACTTCCAGCTTCCAAACTTATTACATCTACGTGCCCATAGATGAAAATAAAGTATCAAAACGTGTTGTTTTGGAATCCTACCCAATAATCCAAGATGGAACCTACTAAGAATTGTGCCTATCGATTTCTCTTATTGAGAGGAATCGAACGATCAGCTGTGTAGGTTCCGAAAGCCACCCAAAACACATCTTGTAGCTTACAAATATAGTTTAGAAAAATGTTTTACAATGTTCTCTGAAGATCCAAAAAAAATGATCAGTTCCCCGCCAGGAGACCGGGATGCGTTGACTGACACCTCGTTTTTTCTGTTTGATGGAGAGAAGATGCCGTAGGCGACAAACGTACGAACGAACAAGGTTACCCGATTACTATTTAAGGATTCATTTTCTTACTTAAAAATGACGTATATCTTATAATTAAAGTGCAACCTTTCCTGATATTGGGCATTTCCTCCAAAATTATTCAGATACTCCCACCCCCAGTATTGTTGAAATTTATTGCCTTTTTTAGATAAACTAAGTATTTGAAAATATGAAGAAACTGCAGAGACTTTTCAAGATTAAGAATTTCAAAAATTTAGTTATTATCAAACCTTCAGTTCATATCTCTGGCACACCCCATCGTCCCTGGATGCGGAGTAAAACTGCAGTCACCGCAAATCTACCAGTGAAAAGGCGCACGGCCGAAGGAAGGAGCTGCCGGAAGCGAATTGCCCGGGCGAGTGGAGCAGTTCGGAGCGGGGAGGGGCTGGGCGGGGTTGGCTTGGGCAGGGCGAAGCGGGGTGGAAGGAATGTGGAACATGGACTGCAACGCGGTGGAGTGAAGCGGGGTATGGAACGGATAGGACTCGACGAAGTGAGCGTACTGAAGGTGGAGTGAAGCGGGGGAAGCTGGTGTAGAGCGTGGACGAGAAGTAATGAGACGAGGTGTGACTGGATGGAGTGAAGCGAGATGGAGGGAAGAGTGTTGGAGTGAAGCGGGATGGAGTAATGTAGGTTGAAGTGAAACGGGATAAATTGAAGCAAATTGCAGTGAAGCGGGCTGGAATCAAGCATGATAGAGGAAAGTAGGATAGAATCAAGCGTGGTGGAGGGAACCGGGGTGGAATAAAGCGTGGTGGAATGAAGCGGGGAGGACTCAAGTGTGATGGAGTGAAGTGGCATGGACTGAAGCAGGGGGAGATTATTAGGGTGAAGAAGTGGGGCTGAGTGGAGTGGAAAGGAACCGAAGCAGGGGCGTTTCGAGGGAGGAGTCGAGCAGAGCTGGACGGGGAGGAAAGGAACGGGGTATTGCAGGGCAGCGAAGTGGGCGAGAGACGGTGTCATACAACAGACCGGAAGAGAGCGAGATCTCCGCTAAGTGCACAGGGGTTAATGAGTGGCGTAGTTGCCCTGTGTCTCTTGGCCGCCGTCGCCAACGCCAGGCAACAACCAGAGAGTAAGATTAAAGTACTTCTTCCAAACGAAATTGCCGCTGCATGCGGTCGCTTCCTCATTGCACCTGGCGATGCAATGATAGGCACTTCTCCGTGAGTTAATGTTACCTATCTACCTTTCATACAGTGTGCGTCATTGTCGTTGTTATAGCAAATTATTTGCTAATCTCTATTTCGGTAAAAGCCTGACAGTATGAAAAAAGTGATGATATTCTTTTCACAGAGAACTTAGAAATTTTCTTTCCAACCGCATAAGTTTTCATTTTAGAATATTTTGATCATCAAAGAAACAGTTTGTTTTCAATAATACAGCACGGAATTATTATTCAATCAAGAGGGGAACTAAAAAGCTTTGGTAACTAAGAGGCTAAAACCAATTGATTTAATTTGATCAATTCTTTGAGTTTTTTTGTAAGAAAAAAACCTATAACGACTAAATTAAAGCACATGCTCTTTAGTGGGACGTATAAAAGCATGGTTGTGAGTAAAGTGGGGAGGTAGGGGCAGCAGGGGGCGGCGGGGTGGCAGGCATAGAGCAACGAAGAACCGGCGGCGCGGCGACTGTCATGGCGGTGGGGGGTAGGAGGCGTAGCGCCGAGCAGACGGGCCGAACCGCGACGGGGCGGCGGGGACGTCGGTGGCGTGGGAGGAAGGGGCAGCAGTGACGCTAACAGCGGCACAGCACAAGCAATGGGCTCGAAGGGACGATGGTGGAGGAGGAGGTGTGGTGAGTCATGGCGGAAGCAGCGGTGTGACTGGCGTGGGGGTAACTGGGTGGTAGGGACAGCGTCAGTACGGTCCAAGGGACGATGGGAGAAGTGTGGGCGCCCAGGCAGAGGTGGGTCAGCAGAGCGGTGGCTGGCCGGTCGGTGGGGCGGCGGGCCGGGGAGTGGCAGAGGCAGCGGTAGTGAAGTCGATGGGACGATGAGGGTACGGGGGACGGCAATGCAGTCGGGAAGAGTGGGGCGGGGACAGTAAGGACAAAGGGTTGATGGGGAAGGGGGAATGGTGATCCAGGCGGTGCGACGGGGACAGTGGCAGTGGCTTCAAGGGTGTACCATGGAGGATGGGGAGTAGGGGAGGAAAGGGCCGAGCAGCGGGAGGCAGGGGCGACGGCATGGAATAGATGGGATGACGAGAGAAAGGGAGGATGACGACCTAGGTGGGAGCGGTGTGGTGGCACAAGACGACGAGGAGACGATGGGGAAGAAGGAATGGCGACCCAGGCAGGAGTGGAGGAGCGACAGGGACAGCGGCGGTGGCCTCGAGGGTAGGATGGAGGATGGGGTGGAGGGGAGGAAGGGGCCGAGCGGCGGGGCGGCTGGGTCGGAGGCATGGATTCGATGGACGACGAGGAAAAACGGAGGATGACCTTGGTTGGAGCGGTGGGTTGGCACAGGATGACGAGGAGACGATGGAGAAGGAGGAATGGCGACCCTGGGGGGGGGAGCGACAGGGACAGCGGCGGGGCGTCGAGGGTAGGATGGAGGATGGGGTGGAGGGGAGGAAGGGGCCGAGCGGCGGGGCGGCTGGGTCGGAGGCATGGATTCGATGGACGACGAGGAAAAACGGAGGATGACCTTGGTTGGAGCGGTGGGTTGGCACAGGACGACGAGGAGACGATGGAGAAGGAGGAATGGCGACCCTGGCGGGGTGAGGGGGGCGACAGGGCCTGTGGCAGTGGCAGTGGCGTCGAGGGTACGACGGAGGATGGGTAGGAGGGAAGGAAGTGGCCGAGCAGCGGGGCGGCGGGACGGCAGGGTCG
The DNA here is from genome assembly GCA_031308135.1 of Acheta domesticus. Taxonomy (NCBI): domain Eukaryota; kingdom Metazoa; phylum Arthropoda; class Insecta; order Orthoptera; family Gryllidae; genus Acheta; species Acheta domesticus. The sequence continues at coordinate 12,125,869 of JAHLJT010009419.1, read as the reverse complement.
GCGGCATGGATTCCATGGGATGACGAGGGAAAGGGAGGATGACCTAGATGGGAGTGTTGGGGCGGCGACAGTGGGGACGAGGTGGGAAGGAAGAGTGGCGATCCAAGCGGGGAAGGGGAGGCCACAGGAACAGCAGTAGTGGCGTCGAGGTTACGTTGTGGGATGGGGAGGAAGGGAGGACGGGAGGTGGAGGGGTAGCTGGGCGGCGGAGGTGGTGCAGCCGGGACGAAGCCGCCCGCGCCCTCGGGCCGCGACGAAATACGAGGCAGGCGCCGCGCGCCCCGCCCTCCCCCCCCCCGCGCTCGCCAACTTCCAAAGGAATTTTTGAACCAGCAAAGACATACGAGAATAACTCGCGGCAACTTTCTGCACATCCTATATATTATGTTTTTGTTGCGCCGGCCCAGCCCGGCCAGACCCGGACTCCTTCTCATCGGGTAAGTACGTTCTTCCCCCTTTTCTTGCAGGGCCACCCCTCCGCTCCCCCACCCTCCCTCGTCCCCATCGCCGCAGTCCGTGTCCGTCGCGAAACAAACAACTGAAGGCAGCCGCCGCGTTCCCCACGTGTGTCTCAAGCACTAACATACGTCAGCATTATTCTCTGCGGCAGCTTCCGAGAGGGACTGCGGAGGGAAGGGCCGGGCGCCCGGGTCATTAAAGTTACCGTTGTGAGATACTTTCTTTACGAGAAGATCGTTCACGCAATGAAATCCCTAATGCCTTACTAACTGAAGTTTAAATGTGAATTTTCCGCATGCTACTAAAGAGCTGTTTTTGATTTTGCAATAAACCTGTCCCCAGTCGCGAGAAGCAAACGAACTCCAGAAGAATTCAAAGGATGTTTTCTTTAACTTACAGGATATACGGAGTGATAACGCGCATCGATTTCTCCAAATAACTTCTTTGGCGAATCTAAATGAGACGATAATCCCTAAAGCAAGCATCAAGCAATGCGGCCGAGATTGCTAACAGTGCCTTGAGATACCTAAAACGCGATAAACGCCACAAACTTCGCGAGACGTTTGTCGAGTAGACGTAATTCACAGAGTAAATAAACCTCAGGAAATGATCGTCAAGGAAAAGTACGGTTGCAGAGAAAGAAAAATGAAAAAGAGATGAAATCTCGCGTTATCGGCAAAAATATAAAAGTGGAGCTTTGGGCGAGATCGTTTATTTTTGATGCTCCTCGCAATCAGATTCGCTAACGACGATCACGTGCTCTGCAGCCAGCTCTGACTCGCCCGCAAACGAAGCAGAATTATCTTATTGGGAAGAAAGTGCTGGGAATGCGTGTTCAAAGCCCAGCCCTCCTGGATGTACAGTTTGCGTCCATTTCGTGAATTAACCCGACATCGCTCGCTTGTAGTTTTGGTAAGCTCTTTTACTTTCGAGTTAGATTTTATTCATAGTCGATGACACATTTATTCATTTATCATTAATCATAGATTGCTCAGCCTAAAACAAGACAGGGCATCTACAGTAATAATCACTTCTGACTTCCCTTTTTCATTAAACGTTTTATTTACATTTAATATATTTTAATAGGTTATAATTAAACATACTACAAGGAGAAAGAAATTATAACTTTTATGATACAATAATTAACATAATTGATGAATAAATACAATTCGTTTTTGTTTATCAATTTACAGGTCTGCCAGATGGTTAGAGAACGTCTGCAAATGAGGTGTATCAAGTACCCAAAATGTCAACTTGAAACTGGGAATGTAAGAAATGAATCATGTTTACAGAAATTTTATTACATAGGGCTGCGAGGCCCCTTTTGAAATTTTCAGGGGGAGCATAGCCTCTCAGATCTCCCTGAGCGCTCGTCTACATTATATCTCAATTTCGTACAATCGAAGGACTTGGGGCAATAACAACATAAGCCACTTCGCTAGAGAATGCTTCCTGCTATTCGTGAATGTTAATATCTTGATTTTGATGCAAATGTGGCTTTTCTTGTTATTTTATTTCTCTTGTTTACATTTATGAAAGACTTGGATAAATAACATTAAAAGAGATACATCCACAAAAATAGAGATAATATCTATGAAAAGCGGAGGCTTGCAATGGATGGCGTGGCTTATCTTCTTACACCCGCTTCATCCTTCTATTTATATTCCAATAGTCTTCTTCTTGAAACTTAATAATTTAGCAAATTTAGAATCTTACTAATAGTAATTTAATTATAAGCAACTTACGTGGTGTAGTTTAGTGAAGTGTGTTGAAACGAAGCAGTGCAGTGTACAATAATAGGCAAACAATGAATCGTTGTGTGGTGTAGTGCTGATGTATGTAATATTAAGTTTATTAAGTTTACTATTATTATTATTATTAAGTTTATTATTATTATTATTATTATTATTATTATTTATATGTAATAATATATTGTTATAGATTTGTATTGTAAATTACTGCTACCAAATTGTTCTCAATTGAGGTGAAATATATCTAATCTTTATTACATTTACCAATGTAATATTGTATAATGATTCCTTCTTTATTTACAAATGTGGAGAATGCATTCACAAGAAAGTCCCTTCAAACTGGCAAACTGCTGTCACGGGTACGTAATTCTACTTTCTCTTTGACTATCGTTCTTTATAAATGCTATTGCATTCATTCACCGCCCTCCCTGAAAGTATAAACTCGCTATAGTAAATTATGAATTGCAATGCGATGTTTAGGTATCGTCAAATGTCATGAATTATTCTTTACGCGCAGGTGATGTTTTAAAGAGGAAGTATTCTTGGTCAAAGTTTTTCAGGCAATCAAAACCGTAACTCCCTTTTCAAAAATGTCAAAGTACATAATTAAAAATTAGATTTTGAAACAAAATGTGATTGTATTAAGATGTGCATCACTCCTTACAAATTACAATTTTCAATTCAAAATTTCCTCGATAATTATTTTAAACTTTTTTCTTTAAAAACAAAGTCAGATCATTTCTAAAAATAAAACGATGCACTAAAAACGTGAAGTACTAAGTGTTGTTTCCTTCAAGTACGTCCAATTCAAATACAACACAAAATATACAATATTCTCTGAAAAGTGCACGACATGAAAACATCTCACTGCACGACCAGTCAGGCATAATCGTTAAGCACATACAACATATTGCCAGCGATATGTCCCCCCGCAGAACAGGTGAAATCCGTCAACAAAGTGGACAGACAAGAAAAACGACCGGCGTCCGCCATTCAGCGAGTAAATACAAGTAACGCAATCAACCACGGGCCGGCCGCCCCTCCTCCCCGAACGGCGGTTAAAATTCCGAAAATAACCGTTTAATTGCACGACGATGAGAGTTTCCGCCGCACCACGCGCGACCCCTCCATCAACTGTCGCGGGGCTTTTAATGATGGAGTCCTCCGCTTGTCATGTAACGCGGGACCATTACCAACGTCTGTAGCGTAACACAGGGTGAACACAGCGCTATCGCCCTTTTCATCGGGCCATTGTGTCGTCACTATTTGAATCGATGTTTTTCGCGGTGGTTGGGGACGCTGTTCGCATTGCTCCCTCCAGCAAAGTGTCATTGTAGGGTTGTGTCATCGTCAACTAATAGGTGGCTCTTTCACCGCGGTGATAAATGAGCATGGGAACAGCTTGCTGCAGAGGGTGGCTTACACGTGATCGATTGCAACGCGGGAAGAGTGAATGCTTTTCCCAAGGCAACGACTGCGTTTCTGTCACACCGTGATGAACTTCAAAGCTTCGTTTAAGCGAGTCTTTGTGCTGCGACTCTGGTATAGTTCGAAAATGTTTCTTTAATGTGAATCTCGTGTTGCAGTTCCACGGTGTCGGAAAATGTACATCAACCTAGCATAATGATGATGAGAGACTCGTACTAATACAGTTTTTGTATGCTCTCAAGAATGTGTTTGTCGCTGTAACCCGTAGGAAGTTGCAGGGTTGTTTCGTGATGTTTGTTGCCATGTGAGGGATGCATGACACAAGTTTCATTATTTTAAAAATAGAAGCTAATATTAAAAATTCTTTTACTGGGAAATTTCAGATTTTATTTCGACCTTCAACATACTTTACGATGAACTTAATAAAATAACACGTTCTTAAATAAATATTATTCTTCATATACAAATTTTTAAAAATGTAAAAGTGAACAAATGTAAAAAATTTGTTGCCAATAACTGAATGTGATGCTGTTCCATTTCAGTGGTTGTTCTGTAAAAGAATTTGTGAAGAAAACTAGTGGACAAATCTATCTATCGCTTGTAGTTATTAGATACGAAAAACTTAAATGAAATCGGTCTCTTGATGACAATTATATTTCTCCCCTCAAAGGTTTCCACTTGCCATAAAGCATATTTATTTTTTTTCGCAACCATTACGAAACAGAGACATTGGGATAAATTGCAGGAGTTGAGGTGTAGAAATTTACTCTACGCTCATTCTAATTCTTTCAAGACCGCCAGCACATTCACAGCAACCCACTTCAAATGTACGATATTACTAATAATACCCTTCTAAATAAAACAAATACAATGAACATTGCAGTGAGCTTTCTCCTTTCAAGAATTAAACTTATTTCTACCAATTTATTTCTCAGTATTTGAAACAACTTCATCAACAGCTTTCTCCTCGATCTGCAAGCCTTAACGCATCGCCCTTTCACAATAAGATCCAGGAGAAAAGTCGGCGGAAACAAGCACCGACAGACAGCTTGGAGTCAAACAAAAAGAAAGAGGACGATCTAAAGAAGCAATAAAAAGGCAAGTCGCGGCTTCCAAATTAATAGAGTTTTTATGTAGCCTCTTGTCGCCGTCTGGCGCCAGGAATCTGTCAGTCTTATGGCCTGACCACAACTCCGTCAGATGTACAAGGCATGAATCTATGTCTTCGCCACGAAACATTTGGTTGCAAGTTACTTTGATGAAACACGAGTTTGAAAGTATTCTTCTACCCTTTCTTGTTCACAGTAAAAATAGTTACAATTGGCTGGAAAATAGTGGAGAGTTCCAACCGGACGTTGAGAATCCCAAAGCATAGACGTTGTTAGGGCAACTAATCAATAAATATAAACATTCCACGCATAATGTCAGAACGTCATACTGTTACATAGCCCGGTGGCCATGAGATGCTACAAATGTGAAGACAACTTTGGAAGTCGTGGTTAGACAAAAAATTAATAATACTCACTCTCACGAAAGCGGCCCAGCTGGGAACATCTAATTACAATTGTATGTTTCAATGCTAGTTTTCAGTGTCAACTGGTGTTATTGGTAGAGGATAGTAACGCGAATATTTGATGGTTAATTCTTAAATTTTTGTTTCTCGTGTTAAAGTAAAATTGATTTAAGTTGAGAGACTTGCATTTTCTGAAGGATTCATGTTAGGATAACTTCGTAGCTGGGAAGAAAATCTAATAAGTTAGTTTAAATACTCACGAGCAGAGGTTTCATCGAAAACCTAGCGTCAGCCAGTTGTGTCGCGATATAATTAAGGAAATCCCATTAAATTACCCAAAATATCAGTTAATCAGAGACATTCCGGGATTAGTTGGGAATTTATTCGGGCGATAAGCAAAAACATATAACAGGGTTACTGAAGACATCACTTGGACAACGCCGGACATGGAAATCATCTGAGAATACATCAACTGAGAAGTTAATAGAAAGCTTACAAACATTATTTAGAAAAAGACCGTACGGTACATTAATGTCCTTCAGAGAAAAGTTCAATGATTTAATTCATGGGATCTCAAAACAAAGTGTAAAAGTGTAGCAATAAATGTTAAATTTCATTGTTTTTTAAATGAGAAAAGGCTGATAATCCATTGTGGTTGCCATTAGTTCAATAGTAAGTTTTTCATCCACTGAACCTCCAGTAATACTGATTCTGTATAGAATTACCAACACATGCAGCAGGTAAGATGATTAATGTTTTATGTCAGAACCCATGATTGAATTTGGAATACAATCTGCAGTGTAATAATAACACAACATCGAGAGAATCAATGAGCATAGCAGGACAACGATATATCAATAAGCATAGCAGGGCAATAATAGTATTCCTAATATCAATATAAAATTGTAAGTCATAAATAATTGGCCATCTTAAAGAATAAAATAAATATTAATAAAATGAATTAGAAAGATTCGTTAAAATATATTTATTTTACTCTTTTGCACTACACAGTATTGTTCAACAAAAGTTTTAAGAGTCAAAAGTGAAAATTGGAGAAATGGTCAAGTCACTTAAGTCTCCTTCAAGTTTTCGTTCGTATAATTTCCATGATACATTCTAAACCCAATCATCACTGCGTTTGATTTTACTAGTGATTTGTATCAAATATGATTATTACAATTATTGGCGAGTTTTACATTAAACATATGTTTATTTTTGTAAGCAACATTTAATGGATTCTGGTAAAAGGTAAGAAACAGGTTCAGAAAAAGATCTCAGATTTATTTATCTTCTTGTTCGCTTCATAAAAATGAAAGAAATAGATACACTTTTATTTGAGAAAAGGAAATAATTTGCAAGACATGATCATTAATGACGACGTATCTTTTCAAAATAACTTTCATTAATTAGAACATGAATACAATTTCTCACACACATTTCGCAGTACATGAGCATAACATATAGTATCCGTCGTTTTAATGATAATAAAAATATGACAATGTAGTAAATTAATCATATGTAATATCACAACAAGGGATTTATCTGGAAGTTTCTAAGAAAACTTCTATGAAGTTTTGAAAGCATTGAAAAAGAGTATTCTGAAAACAACGTTACCTTCAGAACGAGCTAAATTTAATCATAAATTACAGAAACGTACTTACTTTGATTAGAGATTGTCACATATGATTGACGTTTTGCAGTCTATGATTAACCAGTAGAGAGAAGTGTTATGAAACCTCAAATAGAAAACAAACGTTTTCGAGACTACCGCTTTCATTGAGGATCTACCAGAAGTAATGTTACACCTATTGGTGATAGTTTCACGAGTGGAATGGCAAGCAGGGAGAAGTTATATAATTATGCAAGTTAGCAGAAATTATACAAGTAGCACACCAATTAGTTTTATAGCAAGGACAGTTGTATATCTCCTTGCACCTTTTATAACACATATATTCATTTGTCACTTGCGCATATCATATATATTATTTTCGTTAAAACCGTGAATTTGTTGTCCCTCCTACTCGGCTCATAGTGAACGGATTTTAACAAATGAGGTACCAAAAAAAAGATAAAAAAATCAAGAATGGAGGTCACTAAATATTGCAAATCACGAAGCTTTTCGTTATTAATAAAATGCTAGGAAACTTTTGTTGTTTGAACTTTGCGGCTGGGATAGTTAGCGTGCCCTCCGCGCGCTGCCTGTCAAGATGGCGGTTATGCGCACATCATCCGCCACAGGAGAACTCACTCAACTAAATTTTTGGAGTTTCAACATTTCATATGTTCTGTTTTAACGTCCTACAGGTTTCCCTTCAGTGCGATGTAATCGCACGGGTTCAGCTAGTTCTTTATACACGTAAACGATTGGCAAATAATTGCAGTTAAGAAGTATTGATTTTATCGATACCTAAGAATAACATGTTTTATGTTGTTCATAGCGTAAAATTTTTCATTTTTTACTCTTTTTCTTCAGACCTCGTGTAGTCAAAATGGAAAGCACGCTTCCTTCTTTGACCTTCGTTGAGCCAAAAATAATAAGGTATGCAGTTCCCTAGCCTTCTCAGCCGGCAGTGCGCTTTCCCGTGTGGGGACTAAAAGCTTATTCACAAGGAAATTTCAACGTAAAAGTTAGGTGAAGGCAAAATTTTGGTACCATATTATATTGGAACCATTGGGAATGATGAACCTGAAAGTGCACATCATCATATGCATAAGACGCAACCGGGTATGTTTAATGGGGTGTATAACAAACGTATTCAACATAACCATTACACATTAATGCGTGCAAAAAAATAATGGAAAGTTGGCAAACAATGTTATCTGTACTTGCATGTACACTTTGAACACATGCACGCACATGGCCACTCTATATACAAGCTTTTAACTTAAAAGAAATCACAGCAGGAGTACCACAAGGTAGCCCATTATCTGCAACTTTGTTCAACATATTCACAGCTGACTTCCCAACAACTCAAAACACCACAGTAGCATTATTTGCCGATGACAGTGCAATATTAACCTCAAACAAATGCCTGAATACTGCTATAGAAAATTTACAAGATGAATTAAACAAAGTAACACTACGGGCAGATAAATGTAAGATAAAATTAAATCCCAATAAATGTTTAGCAAAAATATTTACACTATGTCCAATAAGCACGAAACCCAAACCTCTAAAGCTATTTGATAAAACACTTGATTGGTTACCAAAAAACAAACCGATAAAATATCTTAGTGTATTAATGGATACCAGACTAACATGGACTAATCATATAAATGACAAAATTCTACAAGCAAACAGAAGACTACACAAACTATATCCGTTAATTAACAGAAAAAGCCCCCTCAAAACAGAATGTACATTAGTGCTTTACAAAGCAATAGTTCTTCCCATTATAATGTATGCATGCCCGATATGGTACAACACTGCTGCAACTAATATAAAGAAAATACAAACATTCCAAAACAAAATCCTTCGTATAGCTGTAAACGCCCCCTGGTTCATTAGAAACAGTCAATTACACTCGGAATTAAAAACAGAAACTATCCACCAAACAATGCTCAAACGTTTACATTCTTTTTTCATATATTTACATAATATACCAGCAACTGACTATTATAACCTTGGTCAATCAGCAACAACCTCCCGAATCAAAAACAGATTTCCATATGACAAATATTTAATCCAATTTGCTGACCCCTCATAAATCTTTCAGAATTTGAACAAACAATACAAAAAAATCTGAAAAATAATAAACAATAATGAGGAACCTGTTGGGCTTCCCTTAATTCTACTTATTAAAGAATGAATGTATTATAAGAATGTTATCCCTTGTTCCTTCGATGATTGAATTGTACTGTCTGTTGGTTATTTACTTTTGTAAGTTTTGTGGTTTGAGTTGATTTAAATGTAAACAATCCCTGTAAAGCAATTATGCTGGCCTGTGGAAAATAAAAAAAATAAAAAAATAAAAAAAAATTTAAAAAAAGCTTTTAACTCGCAAATTTCAGTCACAAAAGCGTGGATCGAGAACAACCCACAATCCTCGTCTAATCAAGTACCAAAGTCCAAATAACGTTTCACATTTTCGTTTATTAGAAGCGAATATAGTTAATAAAATGATAAATTGTATCGCATCGTCACTACTCATGAAATGCTCCAGTGAATCTCTCGCGCTGACGCAATGTATTTATTATTTTTCTCGTAAGACTGCAATATAATGAAAAACATTGAATGCAGCCGGCCGATTTGACAAATGACGCACTCGGTTGGTTATAAATCTCAGCTAAAGCCGTGGTTTACAAATTTCAACCGCTTTAATTGTTGCTCTCTAACGACCCAATGACGATAAAAACTATCATTACGAATGGTACTAAATGAGTGCTCGCGCTCTCTAGGGTCGAGATGAAACGACAGTGTAAGGGCTAGTGTCCTATTTCCAGGCGTCAGACAACGCCCACCTCTATCTACCTCACAGCTGCGTCCACGCACCTAGAGCGCCAGCGTCACCCTTTGCTCTCGACACGCACCACTCTGTCCCTCTCTCTCTCTCTGACGCCCATGCACAAAGGACCAAAGAGCCTCACAGAAAAAGAGACCCGCAACGCTCAGTCGAGTTTCTCGCGGATCCGGCGCACATTTACATGGCGAGAATCTTCGCTTGCATTTTTACAAAGTCCACATCCAATATTAACCAACATTGCTGCGCGAACATTCCTCATCAAGCACAAAGAATAAAGCTTTAGAAAACACTTCTTTTAGTGCTGTTGATTTAACTAGGGGAGGTCTCTTTTTGTGAAATTGTACGCGTTTCTTTTTAAAATTCATATAATATTTTAGGGTGTCTCTTTTGCCAAAATAGGAGGTAAAAGAAAAACATGAACATTTTTGTAGATGAATGGTGTGAAACTTGAAAGCTGTTACAAGAATGAAGCCAACGCTCAATTTTGTTCTCGAGTCTTGCAGAGAGAAAATTGTGAGCTGTGTAGGAGGTAGGAGCGGATGGCACAGATGCAAAGATGAAAATCAAGCAGAAAAGATTGGAACCAACAGAAATTCTATTAGGAAATAGATAGGTCAACTGCGCTAACACGACATAACAAGATCATATCACATGAAATAGAAAAGGATTTACGAATATTCATTTCAATTCTTTCATCGCTTCATATGTTGCTTGACTTTGAATAATTAGCGTTACAAAATAGGAAATAAAGAGAATACTTGACAAACGCGTTATCGTCTTTTTATTTCCTATTATTACTAATATTAAAGTTCTTAATATTATCATTTTTTACAGAACAATATAAATATTTTATGTATTGTTTATTGTTACAGAAACTGTTGAATTTCTTTATAATACCCAGCAAAGCTATTTATTAGTATCTTCTCTTATATCTTGAAGGGGCTTTACAGTTATAAAATAAAATATACAAAGAAGTTCGTGTTACGCTGAATCTTGCATTAGGCAAAAGAAAATTCGCATACTATTATTCAGAAAACTTATTTGCGATCACAAAAAAAGACTCGTGCATAAACACATTTACGCTTCAACGTATTTTGGAACACGATGCAGAGGCTATCAGACATGGAGGGATTTACTGATATCAGAATGCGACATCTCATGGACTTATGAATTATTATTACTAATATTATTATTACTATTATTATTATTATTATTATTATTATTATTATTACTTTTAAGTATTTTGAGTGAATTATTATTTTAAGTAAATAATATAATAGTAACTGATAGAGATACACACACGAAAATCCATTGGTGTATGGACTTATCGGATAAATTTAATCGATTAAATTGTGCCGATTAGCCGTAAAAAATAGTTGATTGTCGTAATAATTGTGATTCATCCCTAATAACTGAAGAATAACAAAATGAATCCACAGACTTAATATATCGGGGCACAATGTTCCCCGAAATGAACTATTGTTCTCCGCCTAGAGAACTGTCAGACATAATCGATAAGTATAGATTTTAGGGAGCAATGAGCACTATGCGAATCGTTCGCGATCACACTGCTCGGTACAGCAAGGGTTGTCCTTGACGTTAATGAAACCAGCGTGGCCAATACTAACTAAATTCTTTCCTTTGTTAATGACTTCCAGTACGTGACGACTGGTATTTTTTCACATTACTCATAAATAGGGAATATCTTTCAACAGAAAAAAAAATCGGGCAAATTTTGAACTCCCTCGCCCTAAAGTTTTGACTGTTGAAAGGTCCCTTTGTCAGTAAGTCTTAGATTGATTGCCTTACATTAAAGTATTTTCTCTTCTTCCAAACAAATAACTCGCACTTCTGTTAGTGTAGACTCCGAATTGTTTCCATTGGGTAGACTATTTACTCCGACATGTAATCTTTCCCAAAGCGTGTGCAACCCGACTAGAAGTACTTCGTTCCAACATTTTTCTTCCTGCCGGGGTATTCGCTCGGAGCTAGTTGCGCGGCGTGCCGGGATGGCGGGGTGCGGTGGGGTGGGAGGGGGGGAGTGGGAGAGGGGAGGAGACGGGAGTTGCGCCGAGCAGTCGCCTGCGGCGTCCACCACCGCAAACAAATCCAGGGGCGGAGGCGCGCGCCCGTTATTGAGCCCCGCGGCGCGGCGCGGCGCGGCGCCAGCAGAGGAGCAGAGTGCGGCGGCGCCACACGGGTTCGCCCTCGCGGGCTGGGCTGGGTGGCGCAGGGTGAGAAATGGAGGTGGGGAAGTGGGGTGGGAATCGGGTGTGGGCGTCTCGCGGTGGGCGTGGTGGGTGTGGCGGGTCATGAGACGGCGTGTTCTGGCGGGAGGCAGAAGGGGGGAAGCGTGTGGCGAGGCTGGGCGTGGCGGCGATTGGCGACGGGAGGGGGGAGAGGAAGTATGTGGTATGGCGGGGTCTGGACGGGTGTAGGATGACGGGCGTGGGAGCAGACGTGCATGAGAGCGGGCGAGAGGGACGGGCACGTGGGGCGGGTGTAGGGTGCGGGTGGGGGCAAGGGTGGGGTGGGTGCGGGGCCGGGGGTGGGAGCGGGGGCTGGGGCGGGCGAGGAAGGTGGGCAAGAGGAGCATGCGAGAAGGGCAGGCTTTGGGGGAGAGTGTGGGAGCAGACGAGCGGGTGGGCGAGGAGGCGGGGAGAGAGGCGGGCGGGCGGGCGAGAGTGAGTGCTGGAGTACGTGCGTGCGTGCGGGAGGGCGGGCGGGCGGGCGGGCGGGCGGGCGGGCGGGCGGCGGCGGGCGAACGGACGAAGTGCAGCTGCACCGAACAGATACGCGCAGGCTACGCGTTCGGCGGACGAACTCCGCGAGTGAAATATACTCGGCGCTCAATTATGATACACGCCGCCTGGCCGCGTGGCTCGTCGCGGTGAGCAGGAGGCCGCACTCGCAGGCCGCAGGCGAGGGCGGCTGTTTGGGCAGCGGTCGGGCGCGTTCGTGAGTGCGGGCTGGTTGTGTGGATTACGAACGTCAGTGGTTGGACCGAGAGCTGTAGGGACGGCGATAGGGGAGGTCGGTGTTTGAAATGGAACGTGGATGTGGACGGTGATTGCGGGGATGGTGGGGAAGCTGAGGTTAGCTGGAGTGATGGGATTGCTGTGTTTGACGGATAGAACTGGGTGGTGGAGATGGCAGGGAAGACAGGTACGTGAGACCTGGGGCGCGGGGTTCACAAGTGTGGCCTACATGAGGAGGGGCCGCGGGGGTGGTGGAGAAGAGTATGGCTGACGAGAAACTGGTTCGCCGGCAATGTGGGATGGCGAGTGTGACTTACGACAGTCGGGAGCCCCGGGATCGTGTGACGGACATGTAGCAGCTACCGATGTAACAGCGACGGTCGTTGCGAGTCGACGATCGTTGCAGTGCCCACTCTGGGACAAAGGTCGATTCGTGTGGGTCAAAAGTTCAAATGCCAAATCTCTGGGACTACGACCACAATAAGTTCCAAGTTCACTGTAATGTAGCAGATACTCGTGCTAAATGAAATAAACCTTTTTTATTAGTAGAAAGTCAATCGTGTGCGTCCCAATTTCATATAATTGTGGAATCACTGAAGAGGCATGCACTGAATTCGCAATCATGTAGTAGTGGGATTACTGAAAATAATGTGTTACACGGCTAGAGTTACCGTTATGAATTATGTTGAAATACGCATATTCTTATGAACTAACCACAATGTAAGGTTACAGTATACAGATGAGCTGCAAGGTTTACTAAAAATCAAAATGTGCTACAGACAAGTGCATTAAGGCATTGCAGTTTTAGAAAGCAACATAGTTGCTATTTTTACTCAAAGTATTTACACTTCGTCATCATTTCCTACTTTCAAAGCCATTCAATAAATATGAACCTTCGACTTGAAAAATCAAATTTGATAATACGCCGCATAATCCTATATTAATTGCATAAAAATAGTTATTCACGTAACCAATGCATAAAGTGAATCAATGATGTACGAATAAAACTGTTGACGGAATAGTCATCGATAGGAGTTGAGTCCGGCATTCTGAAATGTGTGCGCTTAAAACATTTTTGTACGAGCTGCTTACATTATGTTTAGTAAGAATTCATGGAAATTTCAAGTAATAATCTTCGGATTCATTCTCATTAGTTGAGGTGGCGGCGGCCATGTTGATTTATGTCCCAGTGTTTTGTTTACATTGCAGTTTCCAGTTGTTTGTGTGGTCGTGGCATCTTTGAAGTATGCGTACGGCAAAATAACACTTTCCAACCAGGAAAGCACCTATTTTCAAGAAGGTTAGGTAGTAATTTCCGTTCATGAGCGCTGAAAATTTATTTGTTTATTAACAAATCTAATACTTGTAATAGACCTTGGTCTTAAGTGAGGAGGTTTGTTTTTATCCAAGTAGCTGTTCTGACTGACCCAGTATTTTGTGCGAGACCACGTCTGCCTTTAGCCATTCTGGAAATCTGTCAGCACAGACTGCCTCTTACGCCGCGCTCACTCTTTAACTGTCTCTTTGAGTTAGAGTTAATTTACTCAAGATCCAAATTTTACATCGTTTATAATTAAGTTTGAGAGTAAATTGCTAGGCATGAATAATTCTATTCTCACGTACCTTTTGCCTGCACTATTCATTCCCTTCTTCCTTCTTACTCAGGAAAAAAATAGCTCTTACAATAACTTTCTTTTCGTGATTGTGCGAAGGTTATATCAAATTGGTTTGTCCAAAAGCTCTGAAGATCTACATCAATATTGTATTGAATATTGCAAGCTCAGATTAAACTCCCAATCGCGCATGTCACACGGTATTTATCGTTTTTGTCGAATTGTCGATAAATAAATAAAAATACAAAATCAATAAATATGCGTTTTGTTGATGAAATTGTATGAGCCCATGACAGTAATGAATAAATTATAACCCTAATTTCTGATCACAATGAAAACCCATTTTGATGCATTTTGCACCTGTTATTACTTTAATTCAAATTATATTTCTTCATAGTTTTACAATATGAATCTTATATGCCCATCAAACATTTTTGCTTTTCTCATTATAATATGTGAATATCCTGCGGTAAAACCTCTTCATAACATATTATGTTAAGTTTTTACGATTTTGTTTCATTGAAACTTTTTAGGTATTCAACGTTTTTATTAGTATGTTTCTATCTTAAATTTAAAATAGTCTTGGACAAAACTCTTTTAATACTACAAAATTACTTCAAAAACAGAAAAACAATTTTGTAAACCAAGTTCATATCAATTGAAATTATGACATTATGCAAAGTGACATAAAAGAGATTTCTGCCAAGGGATTAAAAATGAAAAAAATAAGTGAGAATGCTTTATTTATACCATCCAATTATTTCTGACACATCTGCCTTTCCTCTACATTCAGACCCCACATCTAATTTTTTTAAATATTATTTAACTGATTATGTTAATGTATATAAAATGTTACATATCAAATATAACATAATTCACATATAACACGTGATGCAAATTGTAAACTCATAACGTGCATTTATTTTTTTATCATTTGAATATCAATTGCGGTTATGGCTATGAGTTCAAGATAAAAAGCAGGCCAATGGGATTACAAAAGGAGGAAAACGTTGAGAAACCCTGTTTACATCCCGCAATCAGTCCTTACGCATTTCTCTCTTCGACGTGCTCCATTCCGAACGCCAGTGGTTTCCACCGCGCGAGGAACAGGGCCAGCGCGCGCCCGTGCTAATATTTTCGCGTCGCGTCGCGAGGGGCGCTGGCCGCGGTCCGCGCGACCGCCAACACCGCAACAACCACGGGCCAGGCTACTCTGGCGACCGCTGTAACCCTCGTTGTTACACCGTTACCGTTCCATCCACTCTGCGTCGGCGTGTCAGCCCGACGCGCCGTACAGCGCCATTTACATCCCCGGCTGCGCGACAATAATTCCAACGAGCAAGATTCACGCTGTAACCACGGGCGGGTTTTCAAATAGAAACTAGAGATGTAAGTAACGTTTGCTTTAATTTTGAACGCCTTTTCGAAAAAGGGCAATTATTTTACTTTCGCGCAATTGAAATTCGTCGCAGTAGAATACGAGAGTTCGAAAAAAAACACTTGTAGGGTACTTTGATGGCACTCGTCTGAAATTGTAGTCCTTATAAAATGTAATTAGAAATCCTCAACCTACTTAAGAACTTAACCTAAAGTCCTCAAAATCTAACGTCCACTGCTATTGTCCGAACGTAATTTTTTGTTTAGATGATTCATTGCTAAGTGAATGGTTACTTACGTACATAATAAATAGAGTGGTAGTAGGGACACGTTTTTGTTATGTTTTATTTAGGGTATTGTATTTATTGCGTTAGATAATGTTTTATTTATTATGTATTATTTCAGTAGCCATAGCTAGGCCAAGATCAGCCTCTATCTGGACGAGAATTCTAGCGGCCGACTGATTTGATCGGATAAGTGTTTTTTTTCGGTCAACACCAGGCGAATGCCGGAGAAGAACTCTAAGAAGAGGGGCCACGGACCACGCGTGATCTTTCCTTCCTCTTCTTTGTCCTACACCCCTTACTCACACCCCTTACTCACATGCACTTCACTACCGCACTAATTGGGTGACCAGTCGGGAGCTTAGAGCGGGGTTGTCAAGGTCGATGCCACGAGCGGGAGTCCATGACACGAGTACTAGAACGAAATCGCCTCTCCACGTAGTTCATAACCCGCCGCAAGAGACAACGCCATCCCCATTGTAAAACGGCGGGTTACTAATAGTTTCCTTTCCCAACGCTAGTGGCGCAGAGAAGCTCGTGGCATGGCACGGTGCCGCGAGGCGTGCCACTGCCACCAGTAGACGACTTTGACACCACTGGCTTTGAGCTTGTCCCGGCGGGAGCGGTGCCACGCTGGTGGAAGATACCTGGTTGGGGATAATCCCCACAACCCGACGTAGATCGGCGCTTTTCACCATGCAGCGCGAGAAGATCACAGCCACCTCCCAACGAAAAATGTGCACTACACTTACGGGACTAATGGCCTTAGCAGTTGACGCGCCCGGAATCACCAATCAGTCATTTCAGAAGAAGAGTGTAACTTTTGCAACTGTCACAACCAACTAATCTCAATACATGAGACCTTTCATTTCTTGAATTTTACTTTATAAATATTAACATTTGTTTGAAAAAGATGTTTTGATTAGGCAGGCGCAAATTCAAATATCAATATTTACGAACTGCCAATCCCGAAATACACGGCCAGCTAAACTTTCTCTGTAGTTACTTCATTCTAGCATATCTAAAAAAAATAGAGGCATTATAACTTGATTTCCATTGCGAGAGTCATGTTTTTAAGAACGTATAATTTACAAAAGGATTTTTACAAAAGGATGTCATTTTGGCAGGTTTGGGCTCCTGTGGGTACTCTGTCTTGGGAAATGAATTCAGAAGTGTGCAGGATGCGAAAATAAACGCCGCAAGCCCACCAAGTTCCTAGCTATAAGTCGTGTAATGAACAAAGTAGTGGACGTATCTGGAAACACGAAATACTTAATCGTCAATCAATCGAACCTCAGACTCCTACCACCTCACCCTTGTGTTTGCCATCCTGTCCGTCCTCTCCCCTCCACTCCTCATACCTCCTCGTTATGTAGTACCGCACGTCCCCGTCCCACTTTATTGGGTCCCGCTCCACGCCACTCTACCCCATCCCGCCGCTACCCTGCCCCGCCCCGCCTCTACCCTTCCCCGCCTCTACCCCGCCCCACCCGCGCCCCGCGTCTACCACACCCCGCCGCGCCCCACCCAGCCTCTATCCCACCCAACCCCGCCTCCACCCCGCCCCACCCCACCCCACCTCACCTCTACCCCGCCCGCCTCATACCTCTTTATGTAGTACCGCACGTCCCCATCCCCCTTATCGGGTCCGTGCTCCACGCCGCGCCACTCCACCCAACAACCCCCCGCCTCCTGCCCGCCCCGACGCGCGAGGGGTAACGAAATCTGCCCTTCAATTACCGCCGATTTTAAAGCTGCCGATCCCCTAACCGAGTTAGCAGCGCTCGACGCCGCCGCCGCCGAGCAGAATCCCAGAGGCCGCGCCGCCGCGCCGCGCGCCTGCTTCCTAGCGGCCTCCGCGCGTTCCGTTGCGGCGCAGAGGGCGCCAGCTGCTCCTCTCACTCGCCAGGAAGAGCGTCAGCTGCAGATGGGGCGAATCTTAAATGCTGTCGATCACGAATTGTTCATATGTAATGGAATCTCTCAAATATATTAAATGCTTTACGTACAAATACATTATTGAATAACAATTATAATAATAAATAAAAATATTACAAAAGAGAACATTTTAGAAAGAAGCATAATACAACGAAACGACGGTGACGGAATCAAAGTCCTGATCTAACTGACAGAGATTACATTTCTACTACTTTGTATTTTTTAAGCAGTCTGCAAATTAGGCATGAAATACGGCAATATTTATGTTATTCGTGTTTTAAGTACAAATATTTAAGTTTAAACGCGGTGTTAATGTTTGAAATAGTAAAATTTAAAAACATAACCTTGCTTGTTAATAGTTTATTAAAATATATTCAAGTGTAATAGTTAAAAGGATAATTATTTATTTCCTGGGAAGTATGATTGAAGATTCCTATGAGATTCCTGTGAGTATGATTGATCTGACTGTTTCATTGATTAATGATGTCCATAATTGTATAATGGCGTATAATCAAGGTTAAAGCCAATAAAAATATATATATTCATTCATTCAATTATATATTTTCAGACTTTTTTTATTCTGCACATTTTCAAAGAGACAAGCCCTGGATTCTGATCACTGTCTCGGAGCTGCCTTGTAAACAGCCGAGATGTTGCTGCCAAGGGCGGGAGGTAGTGCTCCCCGCCAGCGCGACCCTTGAAGCGAAGACGGTGGGCGCCGGCGTATTCCAAGCAAGGAGGTTAGGGCAGAGGCGAATGCCGAGCCATCTCCGACACTTCCTCCTCTCTCTTTTCCGTCTCCTTCTCCACCTTGTTTTCCGTCTTCTCCTTTATCATCTTCTTCTTCCCCACCTCGTCCTCCTTCCCCAATTGCTCCTCATTATTTCTCTCCTCCTCCTTCTCCCCCATCTGTCCTTCGACACCTCATCCTCCTTCTTCTTTACCTCCTTTTGCTTCATCTCCTCCTTCCCTTCATTACTTTTCCCAACTCCTTCTTCCCTTCAACATCTTCTCCACCTCTTACCCCATCGTCTCCTTCTCTTCGACACCTCCTCTTTCCTTACCACCTCCTTCTTCTTATCCACCTCCTCCTTTACCACCTTCTTCGTCACTTTCCTCCTTGCTTTCCAACCTCTTACCTCTTCCCTCGCTACCTCCTCCTCCTTCCCACGCTCATCCTTCCACTTCGGCACCTCCTCCTCCTCCTTCCTACATTCCTTAGTACTTCTATGCCCCTTTCTTCTCTTTTGTCACCACTATCGCATTCTTCTTCCCCACCTCTCCCTCTTTCGTCTCCTCCTCCCTCTTCCAAATCTCCTAATCATTCGCACTTCCTCCACCTGCTCTTCTGCCACCGTTTCTTCCTCCTCCTCCACCCCATCTTCGTCTGCCACCTCCTTGTCCACCATCTCCGCCACCACCGCCTGTGCCGCCGTCGCCCCGCGCGCCGTCCGTCAACGGCGACAAATGACGCAGCGGCCGGACGGGGCGCGGCAGGTGAGGAGCGAGCCAAGTCCGGCAGCGGCGCCACGCACGCCACGCGCCTTGTTAAGGAGCCTCCGAGAGGCCAGGGCGAGGCGGAGGCGGAGGCGGGGGTGACGCTCCTCGCGGTCGGTGGTGCGCGCGTGATGGTGATATTTAAATGGAGAAACATAAAGGCAACCCACGTTGGGTGCAACCGCAGTATAGAATTGAGAAAACACTGTTTTCTTTTTGTGGGTTCCTATAGTCAGGATACCACACTTCGCTATCATTTATGGTCATAAGCCTGAACTCTCTGAACTAACGCGTTTACTGGGTGAATATCACTGTGGTTTTATAAAAAGCCACAAAAATGTGAATTTGTGGTGGATTACCACTGTATTCCTCTACACCCTTGATTTTTGTAGCGGTTGTAATGAAGATAGCGTGGTGATTCTGG
Source organism: Acheta domesticus (assembly GCA_031308135.1). Lineage (NCBI taxonomy): Eukaryota > Metazoa > Arthropoda > Insecta > Orthoptera > Gryllidae > Acheta > Acheta domesticus. Next base: position 12,106,144 of record JAHLJT010009419.1, on the reverse strand, counting down.
TGGTATTTGTGTCATCGCATTTCTATTCGCGGAAATGGAAGGTACAAAAGCACCATTTTAAAAGTCTGGAGGCAATTTTGATTTGCATTTAATTATCACTAACAATTATATAATTTTATCTTTCGACGTTACAACTTCTACCAAAGAGCCAGAACCGAAATTTCACTCGTCCATCTCCGTCCGACGAACAGACAATTTTTTTCTTCGGGTGCTCACCTACTTTCGAAACCTGTCTGTCTGTCTGTAGGAGCAATGTTGAGCGGTGAGGGAGCCGCAAAGGCAGAGCGAGTGACGGCGCAGACTTTGGCAGCGGCGAAGGCTTCCCCCCCTTCCCCCCCCCCCGGGCGTCCACATTCGCTTTCTTTCAGCGCTTGCCAAGACTTCCCTCCGGGTCGCACACCAGACTAGCCCGCCCGCCCGTCCAAATCTAAACTCAAATTCCATTCAAGCAATCTGTTATTAGCAATACCTACAAGCTCAAGGAATAATCAACTTTAAATGATAGTTTGGTTTCGCAGCATGCTTTTGAGATTCTACATATTATTTATCATGTAAATTGTTTTAGGTCTACATAACGCAAATTATTTTGTCGTGATTTTTTTAAAAAAGGTAAGATGTTACGTCAAATTAATTTTACAAATAATAATTATTTAAACGCAAGGAAAAAACTTATTGATGTAGTAAATTGACGAATTCGTGTGTAAGTATGAGAAAAACGTCACAGCGGCACAAAAATTAAGAGTACATTACGAATAGTACTAGTACATCTTTTACCATCAGAAAACTCAAACTAATGAGGTGAAAATCATTACGTTTTTGCATCCAATTCATAACAAATTTCATCTTTTGCTGCAGAGTCAAAAGGAACACAAACCACATTATATATGTGCGTCACATGTGGCGCAGCGAACAGGAAACAGTTGAAGCGGATGCACGAGAATCGTATTTTTGGGGTCGAAATAGCAATAAGAAATCATTTACAAACCAATATCTCCACCGCATAATGGTAGGCAAACCAATACTTCATGTGATAACTAATTTTATTTTTTACGGACATGTTATTGCTTGTTATTGCTTGTTATTGCTTTTGATACGGGGCTCGATATACACTGTCCAATGTACCTGGATCGAGAGAACCATGGTTACGAGGAAATAGAAAACAGTTGAATGATGCTACATCTTCTCTTAAGGAGGGAATTGTGGGAAGAAAATATGATAAGGCATATCGAGGAAAGTTTACATGTAATTAATTAGCAAATCTAAAACTAAATTTTTAGGTAAAATATGAAACCATGTTGTAAGTACCACGGACGTTAAACGGATTTCAATGATCTCTGTCGACAAAAAGCCCTGGGACCAAAGACCCTCAAGCCAAAGGCGTCGCCACTCGATCATTCTCGAATCCTTATAACCTCCTCCTTGGTGCATAAATAGCTGTAGAAACATTCTCAAAATTTCCTACTTTTCTGAACATTACAGTCTTATTCTCTATTACACTCTCAGAAACTGTAGTTCCTATTTGTTTCTCGTCCTCCTACTCTCCTATTCCTCTTAGACTTATCATCCCCCTCTCCCGTCTGAGGCTAAAGTTCCCCAGGCTCAACCTCATGACTCCTGTCGTGTCTCCTCGTCCCTGACAGGAAGTAGCGCATGGGCCCGTAGTAACCGTTATAGTTTACCAAATCCGTGAGAGAAGAAATCCGTGGAACTATCGCACTTAGCTCGGACTGACGGCAGGGAGTATTGACCACAAACCTGGTAGCGCCACTGTATCACTGAGGTCACTTTCACACGGCGCCACTCGTCCAGCGCTTCCGATTGGCGCAGTCTGCTGGCAAAGCATTGGTTGAAATGGAGGTATTCAACGATGTACTGTAGTCGCGCTGCTGTGGACCCCAAGTGGCGAACTGACGCCATCAGCAGCGCAAACGCGCATTCGCGCCGCCACCACCACAGCTCAACACAGTTCTAAATAACAGCCTTCACATCAGACCCCTGCACTGGGACGCGTTATTGAACCGGGTTTTACCTGCCAACTGCCTTGCAGCGGCGCATGTAAATTGGGGACAAGACGGAAAATAAAGAATTTAACCTATATGTAAATAGAGAACCGGGCCAGAGGAGGGCATGTAAATTGAGGACCCACTACCTCACCCTTTTTCAGGTAAAAGTGGAAGATGACCATTTATTTTCGAGGAAAATTTTCATAGCCATTATTTTTAAAACACAACTTCCTTCTCAGTTTCCCAGAGTTAGGTCTGGCACACTTCTTTCTTAATATACTGTGGTTACACTTGGTTTCCATTCAACTGTATCATTCATTCATTGAATCAATTCTGTTATCTTGTCATTTTTATGCTTCCAACTTTTTTCTGCTAATATTCTAGATGCTGAATATGAAATTTGGACACTCGTCTAGTGCTTTCTTTTCTTTTCATTTTGATACAAGAGCGAGTCTTCAAGATATTCAATAAGGCACAAGGAAAATTGGACAGCAACGCGGCGGTGGGGGCCCCTTTAACGCGCCTACCTGTTGAATCACTCCTTTTCCTTACCTGGGTTGTTTTGGCTCGTAATTTACATGTAAAATTAGAAAGTAAGTTTCGCGTGAAGAAAGAAGGGGATTATTTGGTCCCCAATTTACATACGGCCCCTTGTGGCAACAGGAGCCGACAGCGGTGTGATTCAGGAATCCTCCTTCCTCGCGGTTATAGTGCGATTTTTCTAACTCTGCCCCTCAAGCCCCTATGAATATCACACAGCATTTCGCGTCTTTCTCCGTCGTGCCGCTAGAAGTCGCATGATCGCCAGCACTGCTTGGTACAGTCGTGATCATGCGATATCCGAGGGCACGACTGAGGAAGACGCGAATATACCGTGACATATTCCATCGTGAAGAGGAATTGGCCTTGAGGGGCAAAGTTAGAAAAATCGCAGTATAGTGGCGCTCGGCGGTGGCTGTGTATGAAGGCGCTCGGCGCTCCCCGGCGGCGCCCCAGAGTGGCTCTGCAGCCTGTGGGCCTCTTCCCACGTCGCCACTCAACAGCGCTTCCGAGATGCACACAGCCGCCGTCGCTGCCGCCACCGACCGCGACAGGGGAAGGTTTCGTGAGTCACACCGCTTTCGGCTCGGGCGGCCTCGCAGCGAACAAAGACGCCGGTAAGTGGGAAGAGTGTGGGGCCAAAGCGAAATGTTGGCTCAGACTAAAGAGATTAGGAAAGTAGCTAGTACAAGAATGTGACATTTTGTAGAACCCTTAGGGCGCCTTCACACGTCATCACCACTGTGCTCTTTCGGAAAGCGGCAAGGCCCTTCACACGCCGCCGCCGCTGGTCGTGGAAGGGGAAGGGTTCGGCTAGTATTTTCTCTGTCATTTCAGATAGGTTTCTCCCATCCGTCGCCCATCGCCATCGTCTAACAAAGGGATGCAGCAGGTAGAACGTCAAGACCGGTGACGCAGTGCGAAGATGTGCTCTGCTAGCGGTGGCGCACACGCCCTTCCGCGCTGCTGGTGGCGAGTGGCCGCCGCCGAACGCCAGATCGCGAACCGCCGCACGTGGGAAGACCTCCATTGAAACCACTGCTCTGCTACGAGCCGCGGCGTTGAGAAGCGCTGCTGTGGCGACGTGAGAAGACCACAATTTAAGGATATGTGCTAGCAGTGGCGCACACGCCCTTCCGCGCTGCTGGTGGGGAGGGTCTTCCGCCGAACGCCAGATCGCAAACCGCCGCACGTGGGAAGACCTCCATTGAAACCACTGCTCTGCTACGAGCCGCGGCGTTGGGAAGCGCGCTGCTGTGGCGACGGGAGAAGGGGTCCTTAGCTCGTGTTATTGGCCTAATCTCACAGCTGTTGAGAGGTTCTGGGAAAATAGCTGCCCAGGTGTGGTGCGAACTTGGCTTTCCCAAGGTCCTACGCTCTCCGGGCAGGCTGGAATGAGACTGAATCGTGGCACATGGTGGTTGGAAGATCCAATCATGCAACGCGAATAAAAGTAAACATCTAGCCTGAAGCGAGGTTTCAACCGGCGACCCTTTGCTCTGATCTGCAGAGGCAACAGTACGATCTCGGCTATCCACATCGCCTTTTGTTTTCTCTACCAAATTTCGTGAAGGAAGGAGGACTATGTTTTACATCTTTGACTTGCGAGTGACTTCCGGCATTCAAAGCGTTTTAATTCATCAATAAAATTATTTTATCGAAGTATCAAGTTATGCATTTTGGCCTATAAAATGATAGAGAAAATACTAGAATACAGTAACAGAAACAAAGGAAAATAATCGAAGCCGATTTTTTTAATTTCTGAACAAAGGTTAGTAAAAGTGAAAGTAAACCTAGGTAAAAGGAAGTGCTCTACGCTGTAGAGTAGTAATTCTACTCCTACATTTGTGAATTATTCAACTTTTTTTTCAAAAGGTTTGTTGACACACACGTGCTAGAATGAAAATGTTAAATGCTTCAGTCAACGTATTTTAAGAAATCTCTATAAATGTGATCACATTTCACATCACACGGTCACACAATCACACGGTCACAGTCGCAATCAGAACTATTGGTGCTAAAATATAGCACACGTATATTTGTATTATTTGTAACAGTTATAACAAATGAAAATTAATACATTGTTACTTATAATATTTCAGCTATCGTGTGCAAATTTCTCTGTATTAAACTACTTGGAAAACAGCACACATATCTATTTTCCAATATCTTCAATATCCAACATTAAAAATAAAATTTGACTTTTGTGTCATAGATTGTCCATTTGGATTTACTAGCAACGCAGAATGGCATACTACAGTACTTGTTGTCTTAGAAAAACCCTCGAAAGTTTCTTTAACACTAAAATTACACTTTCTTTAACATTAAATATATAATATAATTCAATTCACCCGATGGTTTAGTTACCTTTTCTGAAATATTAACATTGGATACATATTTTAATATGTACAAACGTACTTTATAGTATTCTGCCGAAATAATATAACGAAAAATTAGGAGCCGTTAATGAAAAAAAGAAATAAAAAATCTAATAAGAAGTGTTATGAAAAATTAAGATTCGGACCAAATTTACAAGGCCTCAAGGTTAAACGGGACGAGCGTAAATGTGTGAAGAGAATATCATTTACGTTTTAGGTACTAGTGTTCTTCACTGACAGGCAGACAAAGGATCGGACAGACAGTCAAATACATTTTTTTTTTACAGAAATCGCTTTTTTTGGCATCAGGGAACCTGAAAGGCGTATGTCCATTGAACTTTCGGCATGGATTTTTTCAATGCTACGTAAGTTTATCTACATAAATATCAGTAAAACTAAAATTTAAAAAAAACATACGAGCCCCACCCTTTTACCTTTGTTTTTGGGATACAAGCTTGATTGGCCGCTAGTGCAAATCCCCGCTTCACCTTGTTATTTGGATCATGGACGAGGCCATATCCGCGCCGCGCCGCGCCGCCGTGCTGGCCGGTCACGTGGCAACGGGGCATATTTTCGGGGGAGGAGCGCGGCGTGCTCGCTGCCAGCGGCAGGAGGCGGAAGGCGGGCAGAGGCACAGTGGTCCTGAACCGCGGAGAAACGGGAGTAGAGGCGAACACGCGCTGGCCTTTATTCCTTGCTGTGCCTCATGGGGAGGAATCGATTCACTAGAGCGAGAATAAGGTCAACGACAACGTGCACTCGCGAATCACATGGCGCCCTAGAATCGTACTCTATGAAACGATGATGTAATGATGGTATTAATAGACGATTGTGATATTACGATACGAGCGAGGAACGAGCGAGTATCTTAAACTTCACATGAGTGAATTAATACACATAACATCGAGTTTCATATTTCTACGACTTTTATAAGTTAAACTTTTCGGAGCAGTGGACATGCAGGATTCACCCAAGACCACTTAGCGGACATCTCCCTAACCCTACCTTCGCATGCTGCCACACATGGCTTTGGGTACCAGTTCGCCTGCGAGGGTGGACTACGCTAGTCAAATACGATGAAAGTGAAATACGATCCAATTTATTTCAATTATATTCCACGAAAAATACTAATAATAAAAGAAATTAAAACTGTTAGGCATAATATAATATCAAATGTAATTTTAATGTACACAATCGAACGAAACATTTAATAGAACTAGTCTCAATGATTAGTGAAGTATCAGTACTTGGTTTGGAAACTTCTCTGTTATTGATCAAGAACCTGTATCATAATGAAATCTGTATCGTAATGAGTATCACTATGCAACTGGTTGCAGCCTTCAATTTACAGTTGCAATGGAAGTATAAAAACTATTAATACTGTTATTCAATTGATGCATCACTATGCAATTTCGATTTGACAAGCATCGGACTTTGGTCTTCCCAGCCTCATGAAACATCCTATAGCCTGTGCAATATATAAATTCCAATGTATTTTTAACAAACAAATACTTCTATCCCTTAGAAGGAATTGACACTTCCACGAGAATAAGAGGAATGACTACGCGAACCCATCAAAGACATAATGTTATTAATGCTTTTAGGGGACAGCTGAATATTCGCTATGCGTCCACCTTGATAAAGAGGCTCTGCTATCTGCCTCAGCGATTTACATAAAACAACCTTCAGTCTCTTCAACACATAATTTTGAATGGATTTTATGCTAATACTGTGTTGCCTTTGTAAGAAAAAATGGAACTGTTTTAATGAAGAAATTGACTCACAATCAAATGATCAAAGATACGTATACTGAACAAATGTTCCTAAAATTGTTTGGAAAGAATAATTTGTCTTTTGCAATTCTGACAATTCTTCACCTCCTAATTAATAATGTATTAATCGTATGATCATTCTCACATTTTCTTTCTCTTTCATTCTTTCTTTCCATAAGCACAGTTTTTGATGACGTAAATCTGTCTCTTCACTGAAACAACCCTCACAAAAACTCGCGGAAGGGAAAAGGTTATTATTACAAAATTAACCGCAAAGTTCAACCTTAATTCATATTTAACCACAAATTATCATACGTCTCGTATCGATGTTGCTAGTAATTAATAGTGGACCATGAAATGTTAGAATATTAGTTTTCTAATAACTCTTATTGCTACAATAATCTCCATTTCGTTAACTTTGATTTCAGTTATTCAAAGTGGATAAATAAATATTTGTATTATATTGAAAGTAGTAATATTTAGGCGCGCGTCCTTGAGCTCTTTCAGGCCACTGTACGGCGACCGCTGCCCAGACGGCGGCGCCAAAATAGACGCTCCCGCCCCCCAGAGGCGGATCCAGTGCGGGGGGGGGGCAACATGCTCCTCCACAAAAGGCCTAGAGTTTTCGATTGTTATCTCCCTTTCTTCGCAAAATTGATTTAAATATTTACGTTGGACTCGTGTAATTATTAAAAAAAATAATATTGTACAGTATCGTATGTGCACTACAAAAATTATATATAATGTAATAACAAATATGTTTATTATTTAACAGAAACGTACGATCCCCCCCCCAATGATCTTCTAGACTCGCCCGTAACTGCTCCAAAGAGGAAGCACGAGACGGCAGTACTGAAAATTGTGAGCAGCCACAAAACTTTTTCACTGAAAATTGTTGATTCCTAACTCTTCATTCGTATGATATCACATGATATGATTAATGTAAACACAACTATGTATGAGGAACTTTGCTTGAAAAACATTTGGTAAGGAACAGAAGAAACGTGCAGCAATTTGAATTTTACAAATGTGTTATTTTTATCTGATATGACCATGCGACTGGATAAAATTTGTCTGAAGAAATGGTATTCTTTTTTCATGTATTTGAGCGAACAACTATTTCCTTTTTTAGTTTTTAACATACTTAAGCATATTAGTGATTCAACAACTACAAAACTGAAATATAAACACAACATAGTATTTAAAAATGTACTGTTTAATTTTCGTATTCATTTAAATAAATATGTTTTTCGTTTCCTTAAATATGATGAAAATAGAGCTTACTTAAACCTATACTTCAGAACTGAATGTGTGCAACGTTAAAATTGTGTGCAGTTTTTATTTGTTAATTTTTTTTCGCGGCACGCCCAGTGTAACAGACTTTCAAGGTGGGGTTACAGTCTATGCTGTGGTAATTAATTTTTCATACCATTTAGCACGGTTAAAATATACTATATGAACAAAAATAACATATTTATTTCGATTGTCTACTCTCAGCCGTCGTTACCAGGTATTTGAGCAATGCTCCATGGAATATGCGGAATCATCCTTTACCCATCCTGCCTACACTTCTATGCTTCGGGCATGGACTTGCCTTCTCATTGACTATCCTCCACGATTAACTTAGAAAAACTCCATCTAATTTGCGATTACGCAGATGTCAAGCCAAGGTTAAAACAGGCAGCCTAAGAAGAATAAAAGTACGTGTATTCAGTTTTATAGAATTCAGGAACAGATCAAACTGCATTAAAACTTCACGACAAAACATAGTTTTTTGTGGAGATCCACGTCTCTGGAATCAACATTTTCTAATGTAAAAATATTTTTCTTACGTTTTGAAATGAAATTAATGTTCTTCTATACAGGCCTATCTCTAACACATGTTCAAAATGCTCAAGAAAGTATTAAGAATTTGCATCAAATTAATTTCAATGAATGGAGTTATCACATTTTGATCTGTTGCTGTACATGTTCTCTTTACCTTGAATTTGGACGAGGAAGCGTGAGGATGGAAGACTCCGTTGCGTTAATAACTCGACCTCACCTTTTCCGAGAGCGTGTAAGTGCTGTCATTGACTACGGTTCAACTCTGAGGACTGAGCAGGGGCTTAGTTTACAGAAGGAAGCGAAAACAGATTATAAGCCGTGCTGAGTCCAGCGCGGCCGACCAACGTCACCTCAGCAAACAGTGCTCTCTGGTGAGATCCTATTCGAGTTATCACCTTAACCCGCCGTTGCACGAAAGTAGTCATTCCTCGTTTACTCCCATGTTATAATTTGTCGAACAGCCTCAATGATTATTTTATTATTGTACATAGTATACTTATATGTGTTACAGTTAATGATGAATTTACAAATTACTGAATATTTGAAACTATAGTGGAAGCCGCTTATTGTAATCAATGTTATTGTTATCATTCTGTATATATTATATTCTTATGATGTCCATTCCAAACCGATACTACAACATTAAAAATCATCATTCCCTGTGATCATAATTCGTTTTAAGTTACCCTTATTTTTTAAACATATTTCAGTTATGCACAGTTTGGTAACCTCATGGGTCGCTACTTGCGAAAGGCCAAGCAGTTACTAAGGGATGCTCCTGTGAAAAATTTCTTTTCACACGACCGCCGAATACGGCGGAAATTTCGGGAAATTTCGGGAATGGATTGCTGTGGACGAGAACATCATTACATCTGCTGGACAAACAGAAGGCGAAGAATGTAAAATTGTTGATACACAGGTAGGTAGACTAAGTACTACTGATACACAAGTGGCAGACAGGGTAGAAGAAAGTTACGATGACACTGTAGAATCGTCTCATCCTCCAGCAACTACTGAAATGTGGCAGGCATTAGAAATATTACGACGTGGTGTTCAGGACAGGTTGGATGATTTTCAGAAAATCTTGAAGTAATGAAATCTTCAGAGAAAACCAAAAGCAGACCTACATCGAAAACATTTTTAAAACATAGAAACAGTGCCTGACATTGTAAAAAGATTTTAAATTGTAATAAATTTTATTTTCTTTGTGAAAGCATAAATTGAATGAAGGCAGAACGAATATTACTATGAATAGATTTTTTCTCGCAGTAACAATGCATGGCAGGAACAAATATCAACGTATTAACAAGTATCAACTTTGTACGAAAAATTAAGTAGTATTAAACTATCTTTGGGAGAAGGGGCAAGTTAATCAGACGTGTTCGAGATTTAAGACAGCACAATCGACATGAAATGTTTAAAAGAAATCTCGGCTCATTAAGTATTCCTTCTGTAACTATAACATTTGAAAATTACTTTCTATGTTCCCAAATAATGCCGACCTTCTAGAACAGACGTTTGCAGAAAATAGCTCTTTAGAGATCCAAGCATGCAACATGCATATTGATGTAAACACATTAGTTATTTTTATCAATATGTCGTATATCAATAATGTTACCATGCATATATTGATCGTGGGTAGCAATAATGGCACAACTCAAAAAACACGAATTTTGAGTGAAGGCACTTTTCAGTAGGTTAATTGCATTTCTTATTCATGTAGAAATGTTTCCTCCCACACTTATAAATCTATATTTTTTTCAAGTATAGAGTTTCATTGAATGAGTGGCTATTGATATTTAAGTACGAAAATGGTCAATATTTCAAACTCTGGAATGCATTATCACATTCTACAGCAACTTCTTTTTTTTAATTCTCGGCCTCAAGACAATGTGTACAGATAAATCTCTTTCCCCACACGTCATATACAGTTTTTACTGTTTTTTGACAAATAAATAAACTAAGAGCTTAGGTTATTATTTTCAGTATTGATTTATTATTAAAGAAATGGGTTCCAAATGGGTGACAAACTTCTTAGAGGCTCATCGCAATACATAGGCCTGTCATATAGCATTTAGAACTCACCCACAGTTCTGGAATGCATTTGTGTTATCTTGTTCTCACCTGAAAACAAACAAAAAACATTATTAGATACAATTGTACTTTAATATTTTTGATATCAGATAAATGTTTTAAGATTCTGACAAGATTATAAATGAGAGCTATCAAATAATTTATATTAAAATATACATATCATATACCAAATATGTTAACATACATATATTAATTTAAAAATAGTATTATGTAACAAAATTAATTAAAATTAATATGTAGCAAGAATCTTCTAATGTCATTATCTAAATAAAATATTGAGATGACCCATGTTCTTCTCATCGTGTCACAGGAAATTACATCCTCCATACCATTTCCGCACTTTCCCCGCTCCGCAGTCACGCCGCCCCTGCTCTTCCCCCTCCACCCCCACCCCTTTTCAACCTCACCGCTCGCGCATCCCACAACACAGCCTAGATATATCGCTGCTTACATTGTTTCCAGAAACAAATTTTGGGACCTAACCAAATTTAGAGTAACATTTGAGATCATGAATTCCCCGAAAATTTTTGTTAAGTTGCACAAAACATTGCAAAATGTTGGAGCATGCTCAAAATATTTTGTGGAACACACACACCCATACATTTTCTTTTCAATAAGACAGCTTTCTCCTCTTTTTAACTCTAGACTTCAGCTCGAGCCTCTTGACAAGGTGCTTCATTGACAAACTCCCCCATGAGGCCGTGTTTCTGGCACCTCTGCGGCCGTGTTGACAGCATCGCTGTCACTTGGTGAGAAAGGAGTCACCACCCTGTGATTGGCAGCATTCCAGTGCCCTTGGAACACCTATTTTCGTGACGTCTAGTTTAGCTCCGCAAAACGCAAACATGCGACCAAGGCGGCGTGGGATGCTTGCGAACAGGCGCTGCATGCCGCACGTGTCTTAGGCTTGATGTGAATGCTCGAAATCGCAAGCACTTTGCATCGTTCATTTGTTGCAACATTGATATCTCCAAATTTGGTTTTAATTAAGTAGACGTAGCTGAGAGTATAGGTGAAACTTATCAGAAAACATTAACAGTTCAAAGAAATAGATCCATCAAATTAAATTTCCAATAGTTTTAGCACTGTAATGAACCAGCTTGGCACCGCGCTTACCACCCTGGACAAACTCTAAGCTCCCAGACTGGTCATCCGACAAGTGTCGTAGTGTAGTACATGTTAGTGGTGTGTGTAAGTAAGTGTTGAGTCTAGGCTAAGGAAGAAGAAGGAAATATTGCACGCGGTCCATGGCCCATTTTAGGATGTTGCTCTGGTATTCGCCTGGTGTTAATCGAGGAAACCACGGAAAACTACCAGTAAGAAAAACCGTCACTTAGAATTCTCCTCCAAACAGCGTATGAATGCGACTCAGCTGTCAAATAGTGTCGAAAATGCGGCCACTGTCGGGATTCAAACCCTAGGACTACGCGGCCAGAGACAATGGAGTGACATCGGTCAGTGCTCCGATCCACCCTCGTCTATTGATCCCTTGAGATTCTTTAGTAGTATACATTCTAATTAAATTATCCAATAATTTCTACATTTAACAAATTGTACGTGTATCAGGTGCTGCATTCTACAAATTAAGATATGGTTGTCTTATCCCTTATAGACACAAATGTGAAGGAATCGGCTCACTTCTTAGAGAACATGGCGAAAGACATCACCGTCAATGCATTGGCGACGAATTTATAATCTCAAACTTTAAGGCGAATTGACAGTTCGCTACATGTGTTCAATTTTTACGTGAAGGCTTCGGCTTGTTTCAGGCTTATTCGGCTGCTCAAGCAGAGCGAATCGGAATCTCGATATGGTTGGCACCGAGAGCGCAACACCAGAGACCCAGAGTCGCGCGGGTTAAGATAACCTCTTTGGTTAAGATAACCTCTGCCACAGTGTGCGGATAACTCCAGCGCGGAAACATGGATGACGGCGCAAGCATGTTGCAAACGAAAAGCGTCCAGCACCGACAATTTTCAATGGAGCATGGGAAGGAAAGTATTTTTTTCGCAGATTGCGGCAACTATGCCCCATGTTTACTTTGCAAAAAAGTGCTTTAATCACAAGAAGTTATAATTTGCAACGACATTATACGTTTAATCATGCTGCTAAATATGACAATGTTATCTGAATAAGAACGTAAGGGAGTTTCCAATGTTCTGAAAAATACAAGTCTCTCAAGAAGTACGTTTTGGATATATTTTGATGTTCCTATGTTCTTTTAGCGGTAATATAACACAATAAAATAGATTAATTTTATTTTAAAACTGTCTCCTTGGCAAAGAAGAACCTCTAATTCTTCTTTAAAATTAGCTTCAGTGTCCGAAAATTCACGAAACATCGAATTTTGAAAAGTACTGTAGATGTATTCAAAACATTGCGTTCGGAATTTCAAACCCGATTTAAGGATTTATTCGATTTACAATTAGAATCTAATTTATTTGCACATTTTCCCCTTGGGGTAGGTTTGTTCCTTGTGATTTTCAATTATAAATTATTGATTTCCCGTCTGACACTGAATTCAGAGAAACATTTCAAACAAAATAAACATTTATTAAATTTTTATGAGATTGTCTCTCAAAAACATTACTGCATCGGAAGCTGCATTGGAATGCTGCTCAAATTTTAGATATGTTTGGATGAATGTACAATTGTGAGCAGAATTTGTTCTTTAAACATTTTTAAATATCGAATGAGAAGTACCTTAACCGATCACAACATGAAATGTATTAAGAAAATAAATGATTTCGCAATTAACTTGGTTTTTTGAATTTTAATTTCCTTCATTGTTCGTATTTCCATTGTTAGTTTATTATTAACATTTTGGTAATCTTAATCATAAGAAACTATTTATAATCAGTAATCTTAAGAATACTATTCATAATTGGAAACATGATAAACTGTAATATCCCAGCAATTAAAATTCTTACTATGAATGAGCACTCTTTTGCAACTAAAAATGTGGCATATGTGGTGCAATCTATAATAAACACTTCTTTCCATGCTGCATTGGAAATTGTCCATTTTCTTTTCAAATCACAAAAATGTATATAATTAGCAAACGTTACAATAAATGTTACAATATTTTTGTGTCGTAATATTTTACCCAGAGCAATGAGACGTGTTCTGACCGTGCAATGGAAAATACCTCGAAAACGCAAGACGCGACCCATTGCGCCGCAAGCCGCCAATCGATAAAAGATGACGTCATCTGCTCTGTCTGCCGCTAGTGCTGCGAGAAAGAGCAGTGAGCAAGCGGCGGCTCCTCCTCAGAGCAGATCGCTGGATCGCTGGGATTACGCGATTAACATAAAAAAGTCCTTGAGCATGTCTAACATAATTTCTAACGCATCTCCACGCCATTCTCGTTTCAACAATGAATTCTCATTCTTCAGTTTTGTTCACCGATCTCAGAACGTTGCTGTTGATTCTTCATGAGTATAAGACCCTAAAATATGATCTGATCAACAAAATTAAAAAAAAATCCCTCAGTAATTTTCTTTAAGTTAAATTACTACTATTATAACTGAATTATAATTTTCATCTTAGATAACCATTCATATTCACTTCTATGAACAAATTTATTTCAAGGAAAAATCTCTACCTTAAATTTTGTAGTACTAGGAAGTTACCGAAAAAATTGCAAAGTTTGCAATTTTCGAAAATTTAGAGATAACAATGAAAATTGGACCTGCGCCACCTTTATAAGCGTATTTCTCTCCATTCTTGCAATAAATTTAAAGAAAAATGTGGAGCAGTTTTGAGAACATTTTGGAATTGTCCGGGGCACTTCATGTAAAGTACCCGTAAATTGTGAAGTATGTTTTGCAAAATCTCAAAGCTTTGACTCGAGTTACATGGATAGGGATTTCTTCAATTCGGAAAAAATCTTACGCACGGCTTAGGCGCTAGTGGAGTTCACAGACGGAGAGACACGTGGACGGACGGACGGACATTGTGAAAGAAAAAAAACATTTTTCAGTATCACGGGACCCCAAAACGTGGGTTTCCGATGACATCTTGAAATCGATTTTCCGCAGCATTACATAACTCACCCTACACTACGTATATTTTGACAGTTTCTTAGTTTTTTCCCTTTCCTAATAAAAAAATATAATTTTAATAATATTAAAGAACAGTAAAACATCGTCCTGAATGGCAATTTTCTTTCAAATATTTGGAGTCGTTTTAAGAAAATGGCATTTTAGCGTTACTGTAAATGCGCAATTTTGTGCTAGTTTTCACAGAAAACGGTTGAGTTTTCGAGAAAATTTTCTGGACGTTATTCAAAGCACATGTGCTCATAAATTCAGGGTGTTCCACCAAGAGATTGTAGTATAACAATGTGAACAAATCGCCGCTAATGTACATATTAAGGTCGTGAGAGACAAGTAAAAAAATCGTTTTTGTAATTTTTGAAAAAATAAAAGAATAGAAGAATATGATGTTAATATCATCTCATAGAGTTCATTTAGCAAAATTTCAAAAGGGTCGTTTAAAATCATGTTATTTTCACTTTGTCATACCTGTACAATTGCAGTAGGATCAATAATAAAAATACAGTAATAATCTGTCAAATACGGCATTTTAAAGCAATATGATGGTAAATGATAACTGAAACTACAAAATATTTGTATATTAATTAAAATATTGTTTCAATCCCATCCAAATTTTGACAAAGTGAACTAACATTACTATTAGCTATTAACTAACATATCATTACCATGTCTTTGCCATTTAGTATATTTCTGTAAAGAAGCTCACAGACTACCCATAAATTGACAATCATGCATATATTATTTAATATTTCCCTCAAGATGCTCACAGACGTTTATAAATTGACAACCATGCAGATATTTCAAAATAATTTGTGTATTATTCTCTTTTACTTGATAACATTGCGTTTCTTTTCTGTGTTTTCAAACTTATCGCCGTAACGAAATCCAGATGTCTTTTCGCCAAAATTAGCTGACCAACCACCAGAGGCGCTAGTTTCTTCGCCAAAACCGTCTTTAACCTAATCCACAACTAGCGCATTCATTTGAGTTCAGTTGCTGCACGAGTGAACAGTGCGAACAACGTCACGGCAACAGTAAGTTCGGTCTGGTTGAATGGAGTTCGTTCAGTTTTAAGGACGACTTGCATGAACAATATTTCATTGTGTCTGTATATTACGGATTGGAATGGATAGCTGGATCAACAGCCTTCGCCAGTCAGTGACTCCTCAGCGGCCTCGTGTTCGCACCAAGGGACGTCTGTGCCGGCCCAGCCTGAAAACGCCCAGCAGGCCCTTCCTGCGGACGCAGGCGCGGGTCTCCAGGTCTCCTGCGACCAAACGGGATATGACGCCGCCCTTCGTGCGCAAAGGCGGTTCTCAACCGCACGTCAGGTACAGCGCGAGTCGACACGGCCCGTCACGGCACGAGCAACCGACGTCCGCTGGGGCCCGTCCGCAAGTCTGTCTTCCTGAAAGTGCTAGTGACCTAGGAGAAAGTAACTATCAGTTCTTTTCCAGGTAGGGATGGGCGATTTAATCGTGATAAGTACTAAAACAATAGGTAATTGTATTAAATTAAAGGAACATATTATTTGAATAAAAATAATCAATTACAAGTTTTAAAACAAAATATAAAAATTGATCTCCACATACACACTCACACACACACACACACACACCATCTTCCACCAACAACAGAAAAGTGATATGAACAGATATACTAAGTCGATACTTTTGATGTTAGTAATAAAGATTTTTCATTTTATACCATGTTACGATATTTTGGATAAGTTGTATTCGGAATACGTAAAGGAAGAGAAGTTTACGAGATCCATTAGAATTGATCTGAGCCATGTACGCAATTAGATTCTAGTTTTGGGTGTTAAGTTTTGAAACAATTACAGCAAATTTTGATTATATACTATACATTTAACTCTAGAGCAAACATAGTATGATTATATTATAAATTATTTAATAACTGAATCTCTGTTGTATTTTGTTTTAACAGTTTAAGGACCACCTAAAAATAATAATGTTAACCTTGCATACATTATTTAAAATGTGTCAAGAATTTATCGGTAATACTAGTTGAATCGTTTCATGTAGATCTGTGAATTGATGCACGGTCGAGCACTGAAATCAATAGATTATTTTATATAATTCGCCCATCCTTCCTTCCAGACACTTGAGATCTTCCTCGCGGATGGGCGCGGCGAAGAATCTGTGCCTAAGTGAGGAGCGCGGCGCGACGCCACCGAAATGGGCCGAGCACAGCGCCTCTGCCCCCGTCGCAGTCGCCTTCAAGAACAAAAAGCCTGGCGCGGAACTTTGGAGGCGATGTGCAAGGCTGACCTTGCAGCTATGCTAGGAGCTTTGCCCAAAATCACAGGTAACTCATCCTTCGGAAGTAACGTATTATTTGGTTTCGCTAGACGTCACGTAAATGTGTCTCGTGTTGCTAGTAAATCGTGTTTAGTACTTTTTACTTTCCCGTATACGTACGTATACACGGAGTGATATACGTAGTATAGGGAAAGTTATGTAATGCTGCGCGAAAAAATGGCCAATTTTCGTCGGAAAAAAATTAATTGCCGGGCCGTGAAAACGAATAAGTGGATAAAACCAGTTGCTAAATTAAGAAAAAAAATCCCCTAACACGTGGTGTGGTCAAAATCTATGATTTGTTGCTTCTTTATACTTAAAAATCGATTGACGGCATTCCGTCTGTCCGTCACAATTTCACAATTTTGGTAGTTTTCGTGCAATATTGCGTGCAATATGTGCAATTTTAAAAAATTACAAAAACAAAATTTTTTCAAAAACGGCTCCAAATTTTTTCTTTAAACTTTTGGTAGGGATAGTGGTAAATGTACTCTATCAATGACATAAAAGCCATTTTGGTCTATCGGTTGGTTTTTTCAAAAGTTATCAAAATGTAAATTTGTTTACTTGTCTCTCACGTCGTTAATATTTACATTATCGGCGATTTTTTTACATTATTATATTTACGAGTATATATGCTTTAAATAATGTCAAGTAAAGTTTCTCGAAAACACTACCGTTTTCTGTGAAAAGTAGCTCAAATTTTGGCGTTTTCAGAAATGCTCAAACGTCATTTTCTCGTATACAGCTGCAATTTTTTTCTTGAAACTTTTGTAACGGATAGTGCTAATTACACTCATTAGTATAGCGTGAAGTTTATTTTGAGTTTTTTTGTTTTTTTTTCAAAAATTATATAAATGTAAATTTTTTGAAAGATCTCTCACATCTTTAATATGCACATTATCCGCAATTTGTAAAGATGATTATATTTGTGAGTGTAAGTGCTTCAAATAACTTCAAATAAAGTATTTTGAAAACTCAAAAATTTTCTGTGAAAATGAGCTTCAAATTTCGCATTTTTAGTAGCGCTAAAACGCCATTTTCTCTTAAACGGCACATAATTTTTAAAAGAAAATTGCCATTTACGGCTAGGTTTTTGTGTTCTTTAATATTCCAAAATTAATGTTTCTGTTCTAGCAATAGGAAACCGAAAAATTAAGAAAATGACAAAAAAATGTACTTTTGGCGATGATAGATGGTAGCTGGCAAGAAAGAGTATGTGGCAATTCCGAATATTGACAAATAAATAAATAAAATAAATACGGTCATGCTTAATTTTTTCAAAATACGAGTAGTTTTTCTTTAATTTTGTGACAAGCGTAATAGGCCGCTGTAAATTTACTGCGCTTTGGACAGCTGGATGCGTCGTAAATTAGAATGTGCAATTTTGTATATTATTTCTTTCTTCGTTTCTTACATTCGAACTTTGTTATAGACTTACACATTAATATTTTAGAAATTGTTTATTTTGAAATATTTGAAATAAGTAAAAAGAATTAATAGCTTTCAGAATAGCGACAATGCAGGGTCTGCAACAATGGAATTCACTTTGCGCTCGCGAATATCTGTGAATTAGTGTCATTGTTGTGACCTAATGGAGCTGTATGAAAAGGAGTTATAATTGTCTAATTTATGTTGATATTTGCAGGCAAATATTTAGTTTTGCACCAAATGCTGTACCATTTGTAGTGAGTAGAGAATTTGTTGCATGGTTTTAAAATACTCTTCCCTAATCATGGCCCAATGGAAGGCATTTCTATATTTCCAGGGTATCAGGCTTCTTTTTCCAATACAGGGTTACAAAACTTTTGCATTCTATTTTTGTGAAGTTGTAGAATTCACATAGTTCTGACAACACTGCAATGGAAATAGTGAGTTCCAAGCGAAGATGTTAGTAGCGCATAAAGTGCAATATTACAGTACTACTTAGCTGTTTCCTCTAATACGGGAAAGTAAGTGCTGTTGTAGCACCACTAGTTTTCTTTCAAATTGGTGTTTTATTACCTTTGAAGTCGGTTATTCTTAACAGTGCATTACCTTCTAATATCTACAAGAAATAATCTGCAAATACATTTATCATGGTTCAAATGCAACATGTATTAATAATAATGACATCTTAAGTGCAATGAAACAAAGAAAATGTTGTTCTGTGGTTGCAAGGGCTCTCTCAAAAAGATGCATATTTCAGTCAAAAAAACTTTACACTGACGAGTGAGAGAGAAATAGTCGTATAATTAAAAGCTATATAAATGGATCGTAATCTTATTCAAACGGCCGTCACCATTTCTTAATTAGTTATGAAAATGACAAAAGCATTCGACTACTATATTTTATTTGAACATTAGAAACAGCCTGATATCGTAAATGTATTACACGCGACTTCTTACGTGCTGGTGTAGGATTTTGCTGGAAGAGGGGAGGGTGAATATTTCAAGTGCAGAACTCGCAAGTCAATGTCGTGACATGTTCATCAATGCAAACAATTTTCTTACCCCACAAAATTCTTTATTGTAGTAAAACTGTAGCGAACAGCACTCTGTACTAACTTTATGATAAAGTTTGATTTTAAAAAGAGAGTTTGGGGATTGTGGAGCTGCAGAAATTGTGAGCGTACAATACTTGTCGTTTTAAACTTGTCAATGAAACGTATGATACCGACGATCTGATTAAAAATGCGAAAACTATTCTTAAGATAGCAAAACCTTTCATTTGCAAAGGGCAAGATTTTGAAAGTCACGTTGACGTGTTAGTGAATTGTATTATTCACTCACATACTTACCATGAAATGTGTGCCATTTAACTACAAAACTGATTTCAACGGTTCCGTTATCTTTATTTACCTGTGCTACTTTTAACTCATTGTCTGATGATTTTTCATTTTTACACATCACATTATACGTAATTTTATACTAATTGTAAAAATATGAAACGATTACCTTCAATGAGAGCGAAACGCCGACGTTTTTAATGTTACTTGCAAATTCCAAGTAATTAATTGCTAGAAGGAAACAGCCTAGTGTTAAGTACACTATTCATATTTAAGTCAGTGAACTGAAAAAAAAATATATAAATCTTCTTGTAGATATGGCGTCAGTGTTTATATGGTTTTCGAAATGTTTTCTTCCTGACTGTCACATATTCTTTACTCAACCGCTAAAGTTATATATTTCTAAAGTTCTAAAATGGTGATTAAAGTTTTATTTAATCTTTATTTATGCATCAAAAGTATCAGGCGTCTCAAGTCGTTGAAAATCAGATCAACTAAAATTTGCAATAATCATTACCTTAATGTTATCATCTTTCTGTACGTGAAAATGAAGTTGTAGTTTTGAAAGTACACACTGTTCTTGAAAATAATACTCAAGTTCCAAACATACCAATGATTTTACTATAGACGATTTCACAGTTAAAAATTATATCTTGTAAACAATTAATATCTTACGGTAATAATTGTTTAAAATAAATAAGATGAAAGATAACAATAAAAACCGTCTCTAATACAAGGGATTTTTAAAAGTTAAAAAAACTTCTATCCCATAGTTGAAGCATTAGACGCCACTTCTACTCGTACGGAGGGCATAATACCAGTGGAGCGGTGCGTGGAACCCGTGCGTCATCAGAGAGGTGGATTTTTAAGGTCAAAATATTTCCTCGTACGCCTTGATTTGGAGGGGAAGTAAAGCCGGCTGTCCCATGTTGTAGATTTGCTGCACGTACATTATCCTCAAACCTAAAAGAAGCCTCCAAGCTAAATTCAAATAGGCTATTTATCGCCCGACTGGTCCCATCTTTTGCATCTAGATGACGAAAGGAACGCAACTAATTTGGCGTGGTCAGGCGGAAGAACCGGCCTGAGACTCGCTACGACGAAAGGGGCATCATTGATTGATTGATTGGTTGATTGGCAGGGGTGTCGACGGAGGCGGCGCTGGTGGCGGCCACTCGGCGTGCGCAGCCGGCGCTGGTGGAGGCGCTGCTGGCGGCGGGCGCAGACCCCGAGGCGCCGTCCGCGCGCGCGGCCGACGACCAGCGCCGCGCGCCGCTGCACTGGGCCGCGGCGGACGGGGCGCGGCTGCGCTGCGCAGACCTGCTGCTGCGCGCGGGCGCCTACGTGGACGTGACGACGGCGTCGGGGCTGACGCCGCTGCACACGGCCGCGCTGCACGACTGCGCGGACTGCGCGCTGCTGCTGCTGAACTCCGGCGCGGACTTCGGCGCGGTGGACGCGGCCGGGCGCACGCCGGCGGACTACGGGGGACGCGGCTTCGCCCTGGCGCTCGACGCCTTCATCCGCAGGCCGTCCATCTGACCAGCTAATAATTCCTGGGTCGGGCTTGACCATGGACTTCTGAAGGCTATGGCTTCGCCCTGGGCTCGACGCCTTCTTCCGAAAGCCGTCCATCTGACCAGCTAATACTTCCTGGGTAGGGCTTGACCATGGGCTTCTGAAGGATATGGCTTCGCCCTGGGCTCGACGCCTTCTTCCGAAAGCCGTCCGTCTGACCAGCTAATAATTCCTGGTTCGGGCTTGCCCATGGGCTTCTGAAGGCCATGGCTTCACCCTAGGCTCGACGCCTTCTTCCGAAAGCCGTCCATCTGACCAGCTAATACTTCCGGCACCGGGCTTGGCCATTGGCTTCTGAAGGCATTGGCTTCTCTTTCGCTCTTCTCAAGGCGTCAGCTTTTCTCGCAGGCCATTAGGCTGAGCAATGCCTTCTTGTCTCCTTCAAATGTTCGTATCTCGACATAGAACTTACGGAGGTCTTATTTTGCCCCTCCCTTCGACAGTAGGTCATAGCCTGGCAACAATCGACGGAAGCGCCAACAAGTCGAGATTTTCAGCAGCTACAAGCCTTCTATACTACGTTATCTAATGACGGATCTATTTTAAAAATTTGAAGGTAATTTAGTTCTTTAAAATATCAGTACTCATTGCTTGGTACTTTACGATCCTAGTACACAATGCATGAATCTTGAGCTTCATTACAATGCATGCGTTGTGTACTAGGGTTTTCGCAAAATTATTTCTCAGAGAAACTAGGAATGGAAATGTAAAGTACCAAAAAGTCGGTGTAATAATAAATCTTAAATAGAAGTGGATTGTAAATCCTGATATTTTTTCAATCAACTGAATATACAATGATGAAGACATATATGAAATCATCTTAATCTGAGAGTTTAGTATATTACAAGTAAAATTATTTATTTATGGATATTATAGTTATTTTATTATTTGATACGAATTGTGGAAATTATTAACGTTTATATCGTAAATCCGATGGACATGTAGTATTAATTGTTTTTTCAAGAAACGTCATGACATGATTTTCTTTCAAAAAGGTTTTACTAGAATATATTAACTTTGTTTAACAACTATATTAACTTTTGTTTAACAACATGTGTCGAATTTACCCTATGAATAATGAAATGGAGAATATGTTTAAAAAACAATATATAAATTTGACACATTATGCATTAAAGCAAATATTTTTATAAGCCAGACAAAATTTTAGTTCCATTAAGATACATTTTGTAAATCCATTACTTTTTTGAGCAAGTAAAATAAAGACTGCAAATAAAGTGCAATAAATTACCATATTATTTTCCCACTAATACAAATTTCTTAGTGCCGGTGCGGTGGCAGGCAACGCCAAGGCAGTAGTGCCGTAGCGACCTCCGAGCGGAGCGTCGCGAGTTCGAGTCTCGCCTCGGGCATGGTTGTATGTATTGTGTTGTATGTCTATTCACCCCCCATCATATCGTTTCATCCTCGTAGATAACATGACTTAAAAATTCAGTAGCGGTCGCTAATGACCTAGAAGTTCATTCGATCTTAAATAACTGAAAAAAAATCTTAGTGATAACGAGTAACATAATAAACCCTTACGCGAACGCCCACGGCCGGATTGGTTTCAGTACAATAGGCGGACTGTTGACATGGTATCGAAGAGTGAAAGGGGTTAGCAAACTTGACAAAGTAACGAACGAAACGAAAAAACATTTTTTCAATACCTTTTCAAAGTTGTAATTGTTTAACAATCGTATTTAAAGTCTTTTAGAGATAAGTGAATTGTGTACACAATCCATAAGATGTGAGTGATTAACAATTCTAAGTGTCCCTGCACACGTTGTGTTGCGTTGACACGTACGAATCAATCTCATACGAAACGACATACGAGCCCTTTGGCCATTCTAATTTATGACGCGCGTTACTAGTCACCTTAGGCTAGCGACACACGAGCGTCATATGTCGTTGACTTGCGTTAATTGGCAGGCCGCACGAGCATGATAACCATCATGGAACGGACGTCAAATGCAACGCAATGAACTACCTGCGGTCTTATGTTAGCAAACGGGGATGGTGTGGCGTAAGTACCCGTAAGTGTGTTACGTTAGTATGAAACAGAAAAGAGAAGAGGAGATGGTGAGTTTCTGCCATTAATAGCGAGTGCCTTTGGAAGGAAATATTTTCAACCCTCTTTCGGATTGCAACGACGGTAAAATTTTTTTAGTATTTCCGAATTTTCGAGCACAGACATATCAAATTATATGATCAAATTAAACAAGATACAAATATGAAAGGTACTTTGTTACCGAAAGAAATGCTTGCATATGCACTTCATTATCTTTTAATGAATCTACATTTAATATCTTTATATTTTACGAATGGAAAAGTATCCCGCTCCTTCAAAGCAGTGCAACATACGCCGCCAGTACATTGTGTGTTCTGCACGCTACGGGATAAATTTGAAGAATTAAATCATTAAAATTTCGAAAATCAATCTCAGGAAGAGGCGGCCCTGGGAAGGAACTGATGTAAGACTGCAACTGGTGTAACCGTTGTCTCTGACTGGGATGTTCTAGGTGCGAGTCCCGACGGTAGCAGTTTTTCGACACTAGCTACATGGCTAGGTCAAATTCAGTCGCTGTTTGGAATAGAAATCTCGCGGCCGGCTGCTCTGATCAGCGTTTTGCGTGATTTCTCCATCAATTTGGAGAATGCCGGAGCAATCCCCTAACAAACAGGCCATGTACCGCGTGCAATCTTACCCCCCTTTCCCTTGTCCTATCCTCATCCCTTACATACACACATTTACACTTATATGTACTACACTACCACACCAACCTCGAGACCAGTCGCGAGATTAGTGCTTGTCCTGGATGGGGCTGTGCCCCTCTGGTGAGAGGATATGTTTTGGGGAAAACCCGTAAACCGATGAGTTCGGTGCCGGATTTCACCATTCACTGGAGGAAGATCACCGCTACTTCCCGAGGAAAGCACACACTACACTTGCAAGACTAATGATCTTAGCAGCTTACGCGCCTGGGAAATCAAATCAAATATCTGAGCATCATTCTTTTAATTATTTTTAGAAACTTAAATGAACTGTTTCTCCTGTGTTAAATTATTCATTCTTTGGCAATAAAACTATATTAGAATCCAAGATAGTGTGCAAGCACCGATTGCGAAACTGCATTATTTTTACTTTCCCGTATACGTACGTATACACGGAGTGATATACGTAGTATAGGGAAAGTTATGTAATGCTGCGCGAAAAAATGGCCAATTTTTTGGCGGATAAAAATTCATTGCCGGGCCGTGAAAACGAAAACGTGGATAAAACCAGTTGCTAAATTAATAAAAAAATCCCCTATCACGTGGTGTAGGCAGAAACCCTGTTTTCTAGGTCCTTGATACCGATAACCCAATTGAAAGGAAAACGTCCGTCTGTCCGTCTGTGAACACTGCTAGCGCCTAAACCATACGTACGATTTCTTTCAAAATGAATATTGCGTGGTCGATCTGATTCTAGTCAAAGCTTTGAGATTTTGAAAAAGATTCTTCAAAATTTGGGGGTACTTCATATGAAGCCCTCCGGGGATTTTCAAAATTTTCTCAAAGCGGCTCCAAATTTTTTCTTTAAATTTCTTGTATGAATAAAGTAAAATACACTTATTAACATGGCATAGGTCCGATTTT
>JAHLJT010009419.1:12033670-12076170 GCA_031308135.1 Acheta domesticus | reverse complement strand
TGCAGTAGGAAAGCCTTCTCGCCCGACATGTTTTCATTACATCGTGATTCGTCACTAAAGTAGTAATTCGTTTTAATAATATACGTTTTTTAAACCGTACTTATATGATGGTCATTGTCCTAACAATTTGGTAATTTACTGTCATCAATACGAAAAATTAATGCCTTCATATTACTGTTTATTAGTATGATTTAGACATTTACATCGTGAATCACCTATCACAATTATTTATAAGAGAAGGTTAGAGCATGATTTGCTGACATGTGAACCTGCTTGGCAGCTGTCTGACGGATTATATTGAGTATGTAAGTGCCCTAAATTTTTTCACAGTATCTATACATAGTAACAATATCCAAAACACTCTATTACCGAAAAATGTGAAAATAATCACTGTATAAATATGAATAATTAAACGTAGACAATTATTTTAACATGGAAAACGTTAAATACAATTATGTGAGTTTAGGGAAAACGTTTTACAAAGGCAACACAACGTTAATTTGTTCAAAAATGATACCCGAATTTGGTTTTTGTACAACTGTTTTGAAGGCAACATGTCCAAGAATATTCCCCGGATTGTGGTTTTAGTCCGCGATTAGGAACTGTAAGTCGATTGCGCAAGCGGACTGCGCGAGCCCCCTGTCCCACCGTCCCCCGGGCTGTCCCACTTCGTCTCGTCCCGAGCAGTGGCGTCGCGTCGGCCGGTGGCTGCCTCGCTGCAAATGAGTCCCCGCGCCCCCCCGACATTTCATTAGCGGCTGCGCTAACGAATCGACGCTCCGCCACGCCCCCACCCACCCCGCGCCCTTCCCGGCGACGCACTGCACCTCCGGCCACGCTGCCCACCACGCTCTCCGTCAAGCTCTTTGACGTATTCACCGCCGCAGCCGCGCGCTCCATCTCGACCCGCGCGCTCCGCTCCGGCGCACGCCTCGCGCCCCGCCACGCTCTCCGCTTCAGAGCCGCGCCCCAACACGCTCGCCCGTGTTGGGGCGCGCGGCTGCTTGACGGAGAGGGTGGTGGGCAGCGTGGCTCGACCACAAAAATGCTCGCCTCAACACGCTCTCCACAACACGCTCGCCTCAACACGCTCGCCACAACGCGCTCGTCACAACGCGCTCGCCACAACGCGCTCGCCACAACGCGCTCGCCACAACGCGCTCGCCACAACGCGCTCGCCACAACGCGCTCGCCACAACGCGCTCGCCACAACGCGCTCGCCACAACGCGCTCGCCACAACGCGCTCGCCACAACGCGCTCTGCCACAACGCGCTCGCCACAACGCGCTCGCCATAACATGCTCGACTCAACACGCTCCACTCAATACGCTCTCCCCAACACGTTCGCCCCAACGCGCTAGCCCCTAAGACGAACGCCCCCAACACGCTAACACTCTCATCCCAACACGCATGCCTCCAAGACGCTCGGCCCCAAGACGAACGTTTCCAAGACGAACGCCCCAACAAGCTAGCTCCAACACAGTCGCCGCAACACGTTAGCCCCAACACGCTCACCCCCAGCATACTCACCCCAACACTCCGCTGACACACTCGCTCCAACGCTTGTCCCCATCGTGTTAGACCCAACACACTCGTCCCAACATCCTCGCTCCAATACACTGGCCATAACATGCTCGTCCAGCTTTTTTATCCCCAACACGCCCCAATAAGCACGCCCCCAACACTGTCGCCCCAACACACTCGTCCCACAGCCGTTTACCCCGCCATGTCTCTCCACTCGACCGCGCTAAGTTTTCCACCATGTCCGCCAACTAACTTCCTCAATACCGTTTACGTCCATTTGCATGGCCCGCCACACTCCTCCACACCTTCTGCCTCAGTCCTCGCTCCTACTTTCCTCACCTCGTGTTCCCGTACCGCAGCCCACGCAACCGCGTGTGGTGCGCCGGGTCTTCATGCGTGTGTTGGTTCACGTGTGCTAGTGGGCGGGCGGACAGGTGTCTGCTTTGGTGTGTGGGTGTGTATGGGTGTGTGTGGGCGGGTGCGCGGGAGTGTGAAATTCTGTGTGCGTGGTTGGGAAGCTGTGTAGGCGAGCGGGTGAGTGAGTGTGTTGGTGTGGGTGGCTGTGTGGGCGGGAGAATATGCGGGTGTGCGGGCGGGAATGTAGAGTTATAGATATATGGGTATGAGGGTAGGTGTGAGGGAGTGTGGGCGACTATGTGCGAGATGGGCGTGCCCGCCGGCGTCCTTGCGCGTGTGGGCGTCCGTGTACTGGGGCGGGCGTGCATGCGTTTGTGAGGACGGGCGGGCGAGTGAGAGATCGGGCGTGTGGGTAGGCGAGTGAGCGAGTGGCCGGGCGTGCGGGCGGGCGAAGGGGCGGGCAGGCGGGCAGTCGGGCGATAGGGAGACGGGTGAGTGGGTGGACGATGAGCGAAAGGGTGAGTGAGCGGGTGGGCTGGAAAGTGAGTGGGCGGGAAGTGGGTGAGCAGGCGGGCGGGCGGGCGGGCGGCGGGAAAGTGAGCGGGCGGGTGAGTGAGCGGGCGGGTAGGCGGGCGGGCGAGTGAGTGAGTGAGTGAGCGAGTGAGCGGACGGGCGAGCGAGTGAGCGAGCGGACGGGCGGGCGAGTGAGCGAGCGAGCGGGCGGGCGGGCGGGCGAGCGAGCGGGGCGAGCGAGCGGGCGAGCGAGCGAGCGGGCGAGCGGGCGAGCGAGCGAGCGGGCGGGCGAGCGAGCGAGCGGGCGAGCGAGCGGGCGGGCGGGCGAGCGAGCGGGCGAGCGAGCGGGCGGGCGAGCGAGCGGGCGAGTGAGCGAGCGGGCGAGGGAGCGAGCGGGCGAGGGAGCGAGCGGGCGAGGGAGCGAGCGGGCGAGGGAAGCGAGCGGGCGAGGGAGCGAGCGGGCGGGCGGGCGGGCGGGCAGGCGAGCGTGTACCACGATGCGGCGCGTGGTGCAGTCGGTTGCTGCGGCGCGGACACGCAGTGATATATGGAGAGGGCTCGCGGGCGCCACTGCACCTTTCCGGGCGCGTTTGCGGCCGTCGCGTCACGCCGCACGCTGCTGCTGCGCGATGCAATTTGCGCGGTTATAGTTTCACGCCAGCGAAACTAGCCGGGTTTGCTTTGCCCAGAGGAGATCATTGCGTATAAATCACGGTCACGACGACGCCTTCGGCAGAAAATGAACGACGATGAACGTCGTGATAATACCGTTTTGTGTTACGTGCTTACCAAAGCTCGAATGCTTATACTTTTTCTTTCGTTATGTTTTGCTAATATTTTTTTCTAGAAACTGAAACCAACATTTTTAAACCTATTTTGATTCAAATTGTCTATTTATAAGTCATAATTATAAGTCATATTCATAAGTCATATAAGTTTATAAGTCATATTTATAAGTCATAAAGTCTTATTTTAGCCGACTATCGTTTTTTCGTTATATTTTAGCCATATTTTGCACATTCAGAGAATCTTTTTATAATATTTTTTCACAATTTGAAACCATTTAATTTAAATTTGGACCACAGAAGCACTTTATTAAGTCATAAATGTTGTTATTAATTTTGAAAATTGCAACGTACGGTGTGACTTCCACTCCAAACTGAAAATAGTTGATTGATTGGAAGAGTGGCAGATTGAAATCGACTGAAAGATGATATCTATTCTCAGTTGTAATGACTGAACAAATTTGTGAATAAAAACAACTGCGTACCCTGTTTCGGGACTTAAGGAACTTTGAAAGGAAGGTCGTGAAAGACACGAATGAGTCAAATTAATAACAATATAACAGTTTGTAATATGTTTTTACTAAATCTTCATTTAGATACTTTTATTACGAATACTAGAAGCTATTACATTTTTCATACCATCAACAAAACATGGGAAATACTGCAAAACTTATAATGTTGTAATATTGACGTATACAAATTTATTTTATAAGTGTATAGTATCAGAACTCTCTGGTTGTTCAATTACATAATCTTTAAATCACATGAACTCTCTGACAATTACTCAAGATCATTTAGAGCTTTGCTGCGCCTACAATATAATTTCCCAAGCAATTTGTAGTCGTGACGTTATGCGATGCTACACAGCGCAATTTCCGGTATAATTGTTCGTACCAGTGGTCAGGGGCATTTCTACGAGTAAATCACTGCAATGTTATTGCCTTTATATAACTATAATTTAGTTCCTTGTCAACGGAGAGTGGATTTCCAACCCACCGTCCTCACACAATCTATGATCATTAAGCATTCGAAATCTCAAAACTATTTTCCGAAAAAAACGGCCCCACCATTACTCATTCGTCATCGTTCACAAGCATTTTCTCTTCATTAATTAAAATATCTGTTTTCAGTGGAAATCGGAGACGACTAATGGCGTTCTGTAATTATTTTCGAATTTCAAATCGTTCGTTTCACATATCAAATTGGGCGTCCTCAGTTCTCCATTTGCTGAAGTTACATGCATGAGTTCATGTTTTTTGGTGGTCATTGTAGTTGGCCGACACTCTTATGTACACACGATTCAACAATAAGACACTACATGTCTGTATGTTTTTTTTCCAAATAAATTTTCAAACCACAACAATTTCATTAGATCTCACTTGCGTATTACTAGTCATCTTTATCAGGTACACAAATGTTATTAATAGTATTGAATCTATCTCTATCCGTATTTCCTTCATATTCACGTGTACTAAACTGTCATCCACGCGTGCTGCATTTGGCAAATTTTACTAACAACAAGTGTGTTATACAGGGTGAGTCACGTAACTTTAGCACCTCCTGTAACTTTTGAACGGTTGAAGTTATTGCAATGCAGTTTTCACGGAAGTGCATGAGGGGAAGGGGCTAATAGATACGTGCATTAATTTCTATTTTATCACTTGTATTTTACGAGATTTTTTAGGTAACTTTGTTTTTTCAAATGGAACTATACATATTGTTTCAGTCCATCATGACGAGCATAAAAAGACAAATCCAATGATGTACATATTGTCATATGTTAGATAAGCATTTTTTTTGATTAATTTTGATTTTTGCGACTGGGGTTTAACGGACATTTTGAATAGTCTACCACACAAGGTCACCCAGCGCTCCACCAGCAACGCGCGCCCGAGCAAGGGAAAGGAGATTTGAAGATACGAAACATATTCCAAATAGTCACAAAACCATTGCAGTTTTTTCCTGAACTGTGCTTTCCATCCTTCCGCATTTTCAGATTTTCGACTTTCTTTGATTGAAGGAATTAAAGGATGGAAAATAAGGATTTGTCATTAGTTTGTATCGTATTAAAATTGTTTATAACTTTAACTCCATTTAATGGGGTTTCATAAGATACGTATTAATGGGATCTTGAAACAAAGCACAGTAAGAATAAATAATTAAAACTGTACAAAAAATATTGCGTATTTTGAGCAACAATTTCAATGTTAATAAGAATATAATAATAACTTAGGGATAGAAATAATCTTATTTCAATAAATACTACTTAAGACAAATCCGTATTTTCAATCCCTAAGAAACACAAAATATTTGAAAATGGATCAGGATGGAAAGGAGAGTTCAGGAAAAAATGCAACAGTTTTGTGAATATTTTTCGTATCCTCAAGTACTAAAATCCCTTCCCTTCCCGACCCCGCGTTTGCTGGGGGAGCGCTGCGTGACCTTGTGGGGCTGACAGTTACAATGAAAATATCCGTTAAACACTAGTCGCAAAAAAATCACAATTACTCAAAAAAATGCTCATCTAACATATGACAATATTTATATCTTTGGATTCGTCTTTTTACGCTTGTCATGATAGACTGAAAAAATATGTATAGTCCTATTTGAAAAAACAAAGTTACCTCAAATATCTCGTAAAATACAAGTGATAAAAGAGAAATCAATACACATATCAATTAGCCCCATTCCCTCATTCACTTCCGTGAAAACTGCATTGCAATATCTTCAACCGTTCAAAAGTTACAGGAGGTGCTAAAGTTACGTGACTCACCCTGTATATCGTCTAAGCTACCCCAAATATAATTACTCAGAATAAAGCACCAACTTCACCAAACAACAAGTGCAAAGAGCAAACCCAAACATCTGGGCATCAATGAGCACCGCAGAGGAAATATCAATCAAGAGAACTCGAAACTCATACGCTGCGCCCACAGGATTTCGATGATAACTGACACCACATTGTTTCACCAATGTTCGCACCAAGACTAACAAAAAGGTGCAAAAAAGACCATATTCCGCGTTTGTGGGAATTTCTTCCACTTAAATTTCTGTGCATTGGTGGTGAAGAGCAGTATGTCAATTTGGTTTGCTAAAAATAGAATAGCATCTCGCTCAAAGTATTCTAAACTATGATTAATGGTTATTGATAACGAAAATAGAAACAATGAAAACAACACCATTTCTCCTTTTATTTAGAGAATAAAAACCTCTTTCAACTGCTGTCATGTAAAATAAACTAAATGGCACACATGCTCCTTTGCTTGTAGGTGCATTCATGTATTTCGCAAATAACAGTGGAACAGCTGTTACTTTTATAAATTGTTTCAAGGTACCTGTATAGTTGGTAAAAAAGTTATAATGGAACGCAATGGTAATACAAACTTGTTAGGAAGTAGATACAAGCGTTCTCAAAGACCCTGAAATGATGAATTCTCTCAGTGAAGAACTTTCAAGAAAGGCCGAGGAACCAAAGACGACCGAATAGGCCTCTTCCTCCCTTAAAAGGAAATTCTGAGTTTAAACATTCACGAAAATTTTTATTTCTTACTGTGTTCTAACTTTATTTAAGGAATGAGGATCATAACAATTACTTAGCAAGCAATAGTAGCAATTACTTAGCAAGCAATTGGTCTTTATTAATTTGTGGAAATCAATGTCTGACATAGACACCTAATATAATAGTAACGAACTAGATAAGGGCAGACGGTGAGAAAGCCTACCCTAAGGTTACGAAGACAAGTGTTTATGGTAAAAGGATGTCTTTGTGCTAACCAGACGAACCCCTTATCCCATGGCCAAAGGGCTGGCTGACCGCCGGTTAGCCAAGACCCGTACGAGCTGTCGAGCCATAGGACAGGACAGGACAGGACAGAGGACAGGTAAATGCAAGAATTGACGCCAGACTGACGTTTGCAAGCTTCCCTTCGCCTTCCACTAGACTTGAGCCGATCGCCCCTGCCTCTCACCGCCAGCAGCGCCCACACGCGTGTCCCGTAGATGCCTCGCTGTGCCCACACCGGTGTCCCGCATCAGGGTCGCCAACTTGAGCAGCTCTGAACTAGACCAACATTTTGCTTCACGTAAATATTTACAAAAGGTATATCTGAATAAGGGGGTGAAAAGTACCCCCAAACCTAATCGATAATCGCGATACTCATGTGAAAGAGAATAAAAATGTCGTAGATTAACAAAAAAAATCAGCCTCCTAGGGCAATCTATTGCAGATATTCCGTATTTTTCATGTTTTATTTTTTTTTCTCAGCTTCAATAACATGTATCAGGTTGAAAACCAAATGAAGAGACGGAGAAAAATAGGTCAATTTGAAGGTATTTTTGTCAACCAAGTTTGGCACCAAATGCAAATACTAAAAATAAATATTTTTTTGAAATTGATTTACGACGTGATAACGTTAAAGTACTGTCTCCGTTTAAAGTACGTTTAAAGTATTGGCTCATTTTTTGAGAATCTAAATTTTTTATTCTCGTTTACATAAGTATCGCGATTAGAAATTCGGTTTGGGGGCCCTTTTCGCCCCCCTCATGCGGCATAATCCTTTAATAATTATATGTGTGCAAGAAGCACCTGAAGGCCATTTCAAACTCATGAAATTATTTTAGAACTATTAGTTAAATCAGTTACTTTTATTGAAGTATCGTTTACAAAAAATATTATTTTCTACTATAAAAAACCTTATAACTCACATTCCCATTTTCGATTGTCTTTAACATTATTGTGATTTACCATCTAAGAGTCATTTATAATAAAACTTTATAACTTTGAAGTCGGAATTATAAAACTGTTGCATTGTGCTTCCCTTTTCGTTCTATTCGTTTTTCTGGTTGACAGAGTTCTGGAACAAGCCGCTTATGGTAACCTGAGAGTCTGGCGAGATAATTAATTTTGGGGTTTTTGCCAGGATACGGAAGCAAATTTACTACACTGGGACGCAATATTTCGGGCTAATCCGGTGAGTGGCAAATTAATACAAGAGTCGCGTATGAGGGGGAAAACTTAATTATCCTAAAGATTGTCGGAGCTTTACGCTTTGCGAAACAGAGCTCTTATGAAAGCTTGGGCCAAAGCACGGGGATACGGCATATCGGGTAAGGTATTAGAATTGCAGAACATGGGAGAGAACAAGCAGACGTGAAAATTAGAATTTAATTTAATTTGAGCCCTACACTGAATCAATTAAATTTGGCATGCATGCGAATTTCCACACTTCAATTTTGACTGTACGAGTATATGAACTGTGGAAACAATACGATAAATATCACTTTTAAATTGTCATTTCTAACAAGTCAATTACCTTCGCAGCATTTATGTCGTTTTACGCTGAACATCTACATTATTAAATGTCAATGATATAGTGTATAGTGAGCGTGAGTGTGAGAATTAAAGTGATTAAAATTCTTTTAAATCTATTCGGTATATCCTTTAAAAAATTCATTGGAGACTAGTATCCAGTAAGAGTCCTAACGATGTGGTTAGTTGTGCTTATTCATTAATTCGCCTCTGACTGTAGGCTTCCCCCTGAAGTTCCTTAAAACTAAGTAGGAGCAAGCTTCAACAGCAAAGCGAGGGATGAGGCGCGGGTGAGAAATTCTACAGTCGTTTGCTGCGGGACGAGGCGAAGGAGAGACAGTAAGTGAGGGAGCATTTCGTCTTTCCGGTGCTTCAATTACTTTGTTCAATATTCCCGTTAGTGTAGTGCATGTTATAGCCGAGAGGTGGTGGTCGTGGTGGTGTTGGTAGTATTTTTCCATCGCAGAAAGGCAAGATTGGTGCCAATCTGCATGGAGGCTTGCGTGGTTCCTGCCAAATATCTCAGAAAAGCACTGCTCCAGCCGGCGTAAGCTCCAAGCTCCCGGCTGACCTCTGTGCGGTACAGTACTCCGATTTACATGTAGTGTCACTTTAAGGTTACCAGCTGGTGGGAGAGAGGGACACACCTCCAATCGAGAACTTCAATACTAAAAATTTAAGTAGTCGTAACTTAGCACACGATTGGATGACAGTGTCCTCATCTCCTTCCCTCTAGTGATCTTGATGGGACACTACATTTAAATCGGAGTACACCACACATGTCGGCAAACCAGTAGGGAGCTTAGAACTTACCCGTCTGAAGCAGTGCTTCGCTGAGAATGGCCTTTGGCGGAGAAAATACGCAAGGCGACGGGCAGGTCATGAGGTAGTACATTGTGTGTGTGTGTGTGCTTTTAAGAGACGGGTCAAGGGTGAGGAAGGAACAATTATGCGCTGTCCATGATATTGTTCATAGTGTACTATTCTGGTACTGCCTGGCATTCATCGGATAATCCACGGAAAACAACAGAGCAGATCAGCTGGCGGCTAGAATTCTCCTCCAGACAGCGGCTGATTTCGACCACGTTATTGAGTCAGAGTCGAAAATCCGACCCGTTGAGACTACAATTGAAGGGCTCAAGAGAACAAGAGACTCTCCCACATTGACATAGCTCTGAGATATTGAGGGTTTTCTCTGAACTTCCCTTATGTTACTCAGAACAATTAAAATTTTTTTAACACCGTACAATTGCATGTAAATCCATATTGGATTTAAGAAGGATATTATTAAAAGAACAATATTTGAAGTTTTATTTCATGCTTATAACTCAATGTCACAAAAAATGTGCGGTAGCCCCTTGCTCTACTGAGCCCTTCAATTCTAGGACTTCCCGGCCAGAGACGCTGGTGGCGACGGTTGTCACTGAGCCGCTGCTGCCGGCCACGAGTGGGCGTGGCGGCGGAGGGAGGAAAGTAGGGCACGGAACCCGGGGAGGGACTCGCCGCTCGGCGCCGCGCTGCGCGACTGCCTGGCGGGGAGAGGGGCAGAGGGGCGGAGGCTGCTGCGAAGTCCCTCGGGCTGTGATCGAGCGTCTCCATCAGTCTGCGCTTTGTTCCCCCCGATTGCAGAGCGACGCCCCGCGACGCCCCGCGCCGCGCCGAGGAAGAGTCGGCGTCCTCGGCGGCGTTGGGGTGGGGACGGAGGCGGCGGCGACGCAACTGGCTGTGTGGAGGCGGTGGGTGATGACGGAGGTGGCGACAGCCAACTGGCTGTGGAGGTGGAGATGGTGACAGAACAACTGGTGGAGGAGGTGACAGATTCTGGATGTAGAGGGGGAGGCGACGAAGATGGTGGTGACAGCAATGATTTTAGAGATGAAGGTGATGACGATGATGGTTACTGGCTGTGAAGGTGATAACAGCAACTGACTGTGGCGGTGGAGGGGATGACAGTGGTGTGGTGGTGGTGGTGGTGGTGGTGGTGGTGGTGGTGGTGGTGGTGGTGAGGAACAACTGGCTACGGAGATTGTGCCAGCAACCGGCTGTGGGATGATGACGAAGGTGGCGACAACTGTCTGTGGAGGTGGAGCGGATGATGGAAGTGGTGACAGAACAACTAGCTGTGGAGAAGGTGACTAGAGGTGGAGGCGATGACGATGGTGGAGACAGCAAAGGCTTTGGAGGTGGAAGTGATGGTATCAGAAGAACTGGCTGGGAAAGGTGATAACAGCAACTGACTGTGGATATGGAGGGGATGTCGGTGGTGCTGGCTGTAGAGGTGGTGACAGCAATTGGCTACGGAGATGGAGGTGATGACGGAGGTGGTGAAAGCTGTTGTGGTGACGGAAGTGGGGTTCCGGCAGGCACAGTGATGAGGGGGGTGGAAGTGGTAACGACATGTCAACGACTTCTCGTGCCGACCTTCTTTTCACAAATTTTTGTTCTTGGAAGGGGCGGCGGCGACGGCTGTGTGAGGAATGCAGAAGAGGAAGTGTAAGTGTGGACGGAAGAAGAAGCGGTGGCGGAGAGGAGGTGGAGAAAAAGGTGTCGGTGGTGGTGCAAACGCAAGAGCAGGCCGTGGTGATGCCGGAGCAGAAGATGGAGGTCGGAAGGGAGAGACGTAGAGTTGGCGGTGGTAATGGTGATGGCGAAGATGGAGGTCGACGTGGCGGCGGAGAGAGGTGGAAAGCGGGATAATAAAGTTGGCAACGAAGAACGTAGTAGCGGGGTGGAGAAAGCGATGACTATGGAAGAGGTGTCGGTGGTAGTGCATAGGCCATATCAGCGGAGGTGACGGCGATGGCAAAGGCAGAAGCAGAAGCGGAGATGGTGTCAGAGCTGGAGATAGAGTTGGTGGGAAGAGAGTGGAACAGAGGTGGCGGTGGCAATGAAAAATGCGGAGGTGGAGGTGGCGACTGTGCAGAGGTAGATGCGGAGATGGTAGCAGGGGGGAAGGAAGAGGGATAGAAATGGCTGTGTAGATGAAGGCAGTGGCGGTGCCGGATGCGGAGATGGAGGCGATGGGGATGGGAGAGGCATAGAGACACTGTGTGCAGATGAGGGCAGTGGCGGAGGCGAAGACTGCGAAAGTGGCGGCGGCGGTGGCGCCAGACGCGCGGTGACGCAACCGCCGGTATGCACGCCCTACATTTTGTTGGCAGCTGGGCTGGGGGAGGGGGTGGATACCCGCCGTTTCGAATACTCGCGACAGCGCAGGGGTTGCTGCGTCGCCGGGCAAGGCAGAACGCGAGGGGAAAGTGAACTGACGAGGATGCCACGACGAAATCAAGGAAAGCTTTGCGACAAGCCTTTTCTCTGTAAATACAAATGTTGCGGCTTGATGATTGCGAAGGTGAAGAATGAAGGCACAAGACCACTAGTCAGGGAGGTAGAGGAAAGACTCCGACTGAAGACATAATGAGAGTTTCTTCGGAGTTGAAGTAATAAAAATTAATAAAGTAAACATTCAATGACCATGAAAGAATTCTGAAAATAGTGATTCTTTGCAAAATATAAACGCGAGAATAGTCAGAGTTCGTATGTGTGAGAAACGCGGCACAACTATGCTTTAAAGTGGACTAACATACAAAATGATTACAGTAGATTCGTGATCTAACATTAGCGCGCCAGGAAATCGTCGAATTAAAAAAAGAGGCAGATAAGAAAGAAGCGGTAAGTAATAGCCTATTCATTTTGAAACAATGGGAGAATTTTCTGCATTAGAAAACGGAAAATTAAATTTTGGAAAGAGAAAAAATGAGCTTACGTTTCGCAAATATGTTTCAATCAAGGGCACCTATGTCCCTTCCATTGAATTTGTAATAAAAACTCATAATATGATATATAACGCCTTGTGCTGTAGGTATGAAAATAGTCTCACTTATTATTGAAAAATGCAAAACCAAACATTCAGAGCTTCATTAACTTTAAAACCACATTTACTCATTTTTTCCCTTTGTTTGCAGTTCTTGTTGATTGATTGTTTAATTTTTTATCAGTGAGTCGTTGGATAATAAGGAATGTCCGATAGGGAAATGTTGATGAGTAAGTGAAATAATGACAGTAGAATTCTTGTTACCGGGGGAATGATCAACAATGCTTCCGCGTGGATTTTTACTCCATGTGCGCGCAGAATATGAGAAGCGAGTAGTTCGCGGAGTGGGGAGCAGTCCGAGGATCAGTGGAAGGGGTGGGGGTGGGCGGCGCCGGAGGGGCGGGGCCGCGGGACCGAAGACAAAGTTATGGCGCCCGCGACAGTGAGAAATGGGGGCGGCGGCGCGTGGGATGCCGCAAGCGCCAGAGGTATCTTCGTCCTCAAGTCCCGCGCCGCCTCCCTACGCGCCGTCCCCTGCTCCACCACTAGGTTCCGTCTCCCCGCTCGGCCTCCCCCGCTCGGCCTCCACCGCTCGGCCTCCCCGCTCGGCCTCCCCGCTCCGCCTCCCCGCTCCGCCTCCCCCCGCTCCGCCTCCCCGCTCCGACTCCCCGCTCCGCATCTCCGCTCTACCTTTCCGCTCCGCGTTCTCTCTCCCGCGTCTCCTCTCCGCGTCTCCTCTCCGCCTCCCCGCTCCGCCTCCCCGCCCTGTCTCCCCGTTCCGCCTCCCCGTTCCGCCTCCCGCTCTACCTTTCCGCTCCGCGTTCTCTCTCCGCCTCCCCGCTCCGCCTCCCCGTTCCGCCTCCCGCTCTACCTTTCCGCTCCGCGTTCTCTCTCCGCTTCTCCTCTCCGCCTCCCCGCCCCGCCTCCCCGCCCTGTCTCCCCGCTCCGCCTCCCCGCCCTGTCTCCCCGCTCCGCCTCCCCGTTCCGCCTCCCGCTCTACCTTTCCGCTCCGCGTTCTCTCTCCGCCTCCCCGCTCTGCCTCCCCGCCCTGTCTCCCCGCTCCGCCTCCCCGTTCCGCCTCCCGCTCCTACCTTTTCGCTCCGCGTTCTCTCTCTCCGCCTCCCCCGCTCCGCCTCCCCACCCTGTTTCCCCGCTCCGCCTCCCCGTTCCGCCTCCCGCTCCACCTTTCCGCTCCGCGTTTCTCTCTCCGCGTCTCCTCTCCGCGAGCCATTCCTTTACTGCCCCTCCTCCGCGCCACTCATCTTCTCCCGCGGTCTTCGTCCGGCTTTCTGTGCCCGCATCGCCTCCCCCTCCCCCTGCCGGCTCCCCCGCCACGACTCCCATTCCCCCCCCCTCCCCCGACCCACTCGCCACGTCGTTGTCAGCCTTCGGCGACAGCTCGCGGTGCCACATCACCTCCGGGACGTCGAACTGTCGCGGAAAGTTGTACTAACTATTTAAATGAAGCGTCGTCCGAAGAAGTAGCTGAATGAGATGAATGTTATGAGAGCAGAAAATATTCTGCGGATAGTTATTTATTCCCAAGATGCTCTGTTCCCAACAGCTGGCGACGGATGATTGGGGGACCTTTGGTATTTAGGTCCTCTGGCCAATTAGGAGGTCGTGCCAATAGACAGGGTGCAGAGAACGTGTTTTGCATGGCTCATTGAACCAATGATCAAACGAGTGTGAAACGGGTGTCAAACGAGTGGTCTCCGATCTGCGTCCAATACTCATTAATTTTGGTGTTCTGCAACGTCACAAAAGAACATACTAATTACCAATACCTTAGGTACTCTATTATCTTCTCTAAATGTTGCAGACAAACCATAAACGTTCTAAAATACTAATCTCAGAAATGAATCATTTACAAAACAGTCAAATTTTACCTTGGTCAATATTTGGATACCTCAGCATTTAACATCCATGTAGCAAGCGAATAGCCAGTATCTCATTCACTCTCACTTCCGTCGTTGATATGAGTTCGTGTTGATTGAGGCATTAGAAATATATTACTTTATAAAATCACAATTAATGTGACGAAGTGATACTGATAACTATGAAGGGAGAAATCTCACGCTTTTACGACCTCGTTTTTATATTGTATGACCAAGATGACGTTTTGTAGGACCATCCCCGATATGGTTGATTGTAAGGGTGATGAGTAGTGTGGTAATGTTGGTGGCGATGACAAGGATCAGATGAATGACCACGAATTGGATGATGTAAAGATAGGATAAGTGGTGGCATGAGATGCCAATCACAACTACGGCGAAAACTCCAATGACTTACAAAATTCGCAAGGTTTCCTCCATGGAATTAGGCAGTTGCCCTAAATCTCTCCGATCCCGAGACAGGAGGTTAGAGAAAAAAAAATCCGCTAGCCCCGGTCTACCCAGTTCTTTCACTACTGTCAGCTCACGACCTTACCAACACCTCGACATAACCCCTCCGAACATTGATCGCTTCAGTCGTCTCGCAGCGAACGCCTATCATGGTTCTTCAAGAGCCCCTATCCTTGGATATCATGTCCCTCGGATATGAAACCTCCATGGGTCGTATAAATCACATGCGACATCTGAGGTCATCATGGGTTGCAACGAGTCACAACTTACAATGTACTATCCCACACCACGACAAGACGTGTTACCACGGGCCACCTTTGGTTACCTAGGGTCACTACAGGTCATCATGGGCCACTGCAGACTCTACGGGGCTTCACGGGTTATGTGACCCGCATTAGTAATGAAGGGCCTCCAGGGGCGATCAAAGATCTCCACGGGACGCCTCAGGTCAAAACGGGCCACCATTGGCTAGCATTGGACACAATGAACCATCACTGGTTCCCACTGACCACAGAATATTAGCATGGGACACCATGGACAACCATCACGTGACACTGCTAACTTACTCGATCCCCTGCAGGCTACTGCAGGCTATCGCAATCCATCGCGATCTACCGCGGGCCACCACAAGTTCCGTGAGCCACCACGATTTACCTCGGGCCACCACAATCACCGCGTGCTACCGCGATTTACCGCGGGCCAACACAAGTCACCGCGAGCCATAGCATTCTACTGCAGGATACTACCAGTCACCGCGTGCCACCGCGAGCTACCGCGGTCCACCATATGTCTCCGCGCGCCACCGCGCCCAGCAGGAAAACCTGCCCGCGCAAAGCGACCGACGTGATGTAAGGGCCGTAGCGTTGGCCATCTGCCTGGGCGGTCACTTCCTCGGCGGAATCGCCTTTTTGCACGCGACTTGGCCGCGCTCGGCGCCGCACCCCAGGGCTGCCAACCCCCTCCCCTTCCCCAGCGTCGAGGGCCCACTCGTCAGGCCGGTGGCCAAGTGGGGGAGGGGGAAGTTCAACGCACCTCACAGCGCGACTGTCTCGGTGCGCGAGGACGCACAGGGCAATCGCAGAGGTGCGTCCGGGGAAAGTATTTGCAACGTGTGTAGTAATCGGCCAATCAGCGTATGTATTTACGTCTTCGTATGTGTCGTTTGACCGGTTGTCCGTCCTTCAATTGCAACTAAACTTTTCTGGCCCTTTTGACGCGCCTCGGTCTACTGGTGGGGGAATGATATTTTTAATATCATTTTTAGAATATTCTGGGATAATTCTCAAAATGACTTGATTTTTTGCTAATTTAAAATTACGGTTATGAAACGGGGTGAATTTCTGTACTATTGCCATGCTGGAAAAACATGAATAGTTACATCATTCATTTGATTGACAATAATGACATCCTATTTTCTAATGATACATTTTTTAAAGTAGTACGAGAAATTACAATGCAGGAGAATGGGCCAACTTGTATAACACAAATAAAAATGTTCGACACGAAAATGGAAACGGAGATGCCGTCCCATGTTACTATTGTATTACTTATTCTCTATTCATTATTTCGAATTGGTGGTAAAAGACCAGTGGGCCGAGTTTGCCTACCCATCAAAATAACCGTGCTCTCTTGAGTGAAACTTGGTAGAAGAATATTAGAAATAAATAAACCAACATTATCACTATTAAACTATTTTCGCTGCCGCAAAAGCCTTTAATGAGTGATTGTTTATAGAGTGCTTACTCTCTCTCTCTCTACCCTAGTTGCTCTTAAAGAAGTTTGAGCAGTAGACGCTGCATCCAAGGTTTTTTACTTTCGAGGTAGGTGATTACGTAGTGAAGTTAGTACTTCCCCCCATATATTGACTCTAAATTGAAACTTAATCCTTAAAACTGAAAATCTCTAAGATATTCCTTCCGCCCAATCATTTCAATATTTTTTATTCTTTGATTAAGAATTAATAAGTAAGAAATATGTTAATATCAGAACATAAGTATATTTTAGTATTAGAGAGTACAAATGACCCTATGGACATGTGGCTCATAGATACGAGTTTAATACAAATCCGGCAATATATTTTTTCTTAAATTTATTTCCCTTTATAGAGTACAACCTTTTCGAAAGGATTTTGAATTTAATCGTTTACAGAGACACCAAGGTTTAAATACAGAATTTTAGAATAATCGTTTTCTCTAGAAAATCATCACAACTGGAGAACAACTGGAACATCTGAGAACAACTGGAGGAATGGTACTAGTGAGAGTTAAGTTGGGTCAAAATAGTCTAGGTAGTATTCTACTGATAAATATTCTTTTTGGAGTTCGTTTCCCTAGATGAAAGTGGAGAACCTTTGGTATTACATTCATTATAGCATAAAACTTTGGGACAGATTGTTATGATACGAGTAGTGCTGGAGGTTACCACTAACTCGTGATGATGAGCATCGTGCATGAACCAAGGTGCTTCGATAACGATAGTGAGAAAAGGGAAAGGATTTTGTTAGATATGAAGCCTTTGGGTGTGAGATTTAACTGCAAACCTGGAGAAGACCGACGTATAATTGGAGAGAGTTGGTGAGTTGTTTGAGTGGCTAAGGTAAATCTACGGTGGATGTGGGCTTTATGGTAAGTACCTTTATGATTCATTAAATTTAAAAGCCGAATAATATAGACCAGCCTCTTCAAAAAGTAGTTTTTACAAATAAATAATATTGCCGGAATATATTATTTTTACTTCTTTGTCCTTAACGTAAGAGGGAAATAGGAAGTAAATTTCTCCATCACTTGCGTAGTCAGAATCCACGTTCTGTGGATCCTTCACATCAGAAAATTGGATTAGGCCATAGTGTCTTTCAGTTCTTGCGCCCTCCCGTCTGTCTGTGAACAAACTCTAGTGGCCAAACCGCAGGCAGGATTTTCATCAAAATTCATATTCGCCGATCGAACTGGACGATGTTGTATTTCAGGAATTTAAAACGGATATGGTGCTTTTGGGGGTATTTACATGCAGCTCTAACGATATTTTCAATTTATTTTTACAAATGGTTCCATATTTTTTTCTTTAATAGTTATTCTCCCATGTACAAAGTACGCGTTCAAAAATGGCGCGAGTCCAATATTCATTAAACTCAGAATTTTCAGCAATTGCAAAAGTTTGAAATAATGCAAAAGTAATCTCTGTTGAACCATCACCAGTTTACTTGCGGTTTTTTCCACAGATATTTATTTTTCAACACTGTTCAAAGGACTCTTCTAATTAAAACCTAAACTCAACGAAATCAAGAAAGTGCGTTTCCAAACAGTTTGGCAGAGCTACCTAAAACAGACCTCTCTGTACAAAAAGACACAGCGAGACGAAACTAAGAAAAACTTACATTGGTTACGGCATTGCCACAGCGCAAAGCTAAAAAAAAAGCATCGAGGAAAACAAGACGGGAACCAGACTTCAGAGAGCTCATCGCCCCACGCGCTTCCGTGTGGTCGGGTGGTTGGCAGGCCTGCGCCCGCGTCGCGCCAGCGCCGCACAACGCGCCTCGTTGTCCCCGCGGACCGAAAGCGAACGCCTGCGTATTATTTACGAAGTTTTCAGAAATTTCAGAGCTGGCGCGCGACATTACGCAAGCGGAGGCGACGCGAGGCGAGGCGAAATAGACGCGACCGCCGCGCCCCCCCCCGCACACTGGGCCGAACCGGGTCGCAAAGTGGGGCAAAAAGTTTTAAATTGTTACTATTATTATTATTATTTATTAGCTTTCTCTACAATGTTGGACATGACATAATACGTCGGAGTTAGGATTCAAGACGTATTATATAACAGTGAGAACACAAATGAAATCAAATTTACATATAAGAGCAATATAAGAGCACATGTCCACTTAAATTTGAATAATATAGGAACACAAGTCAAATTAAATGTACATACATAAAGAACACAAGT
This sequence comes from Acheta domesticus, assembly GCA_031308135.1. Classification (NCBI taxonomy): domain Eukaryota; kingdom Metazoa; phylum Arthropoda; class Insecta; order Orthoptera; family Gryllidae; genus Acheta; species Acheta domesticus. The sequence continues at coordinate 12,057,588 of JAHLJT010009419.1, read as the reverse complement.
CAGGTTAAATTTAAATATATTAAAGAGATAACACATTCATATAAACATTTATTATTATTATTATTATTATCATTATTATTATTATTATTATTATTGCCCAGAATTACTATTCCATTAATGGCAAGGACCTCCTGCTTGTGCACGCATTGTTGTGACGACATTCAGTTTCTTATAATCTCATTTTCTTTACACTATCACTTACGTTACACTATTAAGTAATTAGATGCAAAAGGTAAAATAGTCTTCGGATTTTGTTTTTCTCTCATCGTTTACATATGTTCTAGTCTTCTCCGATAGAATTCTGGTTCGCTCAATAAAAAAGTATTTATGGCTAAATATCGATTTTAAAAAATCACATATAAAAATAAAAAGCATGTTTTTTACAAATTATGAAGTTTAAAGATTTTTTATAAACGTCTTAAGTAAATGGAACTTCTTCTTACCCCCTTCCAGTAAAACAATGTTTTATGTTAATACTTTTTTTCAAGTGAACATTTTATCTTTTGTTAATTAAGTGATTTTGTCTAGAAAATAGAGTGTATTTCAACTTTCATACAGATATATCAAAATATATTCTAATAATTAATACTATAAAATGAACCACAACATAATAAATATATCGCCGTTAAGATCAATTGTCTCAACCTGCCACTATAATAATGATGTCATTTAATATTTACAGTAATGATATGGAAAAATGGCACCATTTTGCCCCCTCACTCTGTGTGCGCCCGCACATATTGACATTACTTTTAATAAAACATGTATTTAATAACTCTTATTATCATTCGATCTCAAAAATTTATTTTATTATATAATTAATTTGTAGAAAAAATATAATAGTAGATTTTTCCAAAAACAGAGACATTGCTTTCCTTGTTTTGACTTTGTGTAAATCCAAAATATGCTAAAGCATGTAGTATCCTTCAGATTTCTAAATATATAGCATTGCAGAAACAATTTGTAGTAAATGTTCAGCAGAAGTCATTATTTTTTGTCGCGCGACCAGGCCCTTGCAGCCCACTGCGCGGCGCGGCGCGACGGTGGAGAAACCGCGCGAAAGTTCCTCTCGTCTCTTCCGCCTCCCTCTCCCTCCCCTCTCCCGCCCCTCGGCGAATCAACGCGCCGCGGGGAAGGGAGGATATTGCGTTGACCCCGATAGCTCGTCTCGCGAGGAAAAAGGAGGTCGGGAAAGAAGTTGCGAGTGCGGCGATTGAGTCGAATCCCGAGAGAGACGTCAGGGGAAAAGTGAGGCGGAATGTGGTACAAGTATTCTGAAGAACTGTACACTCCGAACGTATTGGGAAGAAAGGTAGGCGTGAACCTTTTTTTTCGCATTACATATTCCTTTTTATTTGTTTGCTGGTTAAATTACTCTTATTACTGGCCATTGTTTGCAGATGAATGGATTGTGGATAAGACCTGATATTGGATGTGGTGTTGACTATGATAATTCGTTTCAAGTGAGAAAAAGTGAGGTCGAGAAAAAAACTACGAGTCAAATCCCGACGGAGATATCTGGAAAATGTCAGACTCTATGAAACAAGTATTCTCAAGAAATGTATACTCCTGGTGACGTATTGCTTCGAAAGCAAAGATATACGGGCAGTCTTTTACCATAATTTCTTACTTCTTATATAATTTATTTCCGTATTTCTCTCTCCCCTTCTGCCCATTTTTTCAGTAGGGTGTTAAGACGTGAAATGGTGCTGATTCCCATTGCTCGCCATGTCCTGTTAAAAAGAAGGGCACAAATTATGTGGAAAAGATCATGTGGGCATCAATTATGGAAGTCGAATTTCGAGCGAGAAGGATGAACCCGAATACAGTAAACGCAGGAGTGACACGCAGATGATCATGTTAAGACAAAGGTGAGTCTGTAAGACGCATTAACACATGTAGCTCAATCATGGAGCTCAAATAAACACAAAGCTTTTCTTTCTTGGAACGTCGAAATGAGTTCCATAGCGAATGTATCTATCACATAGTCGATGCTAGTATTGGAAATTCGAAATATTATAATCCTAAAGGTATTAATAAATATGTTTACAGGAGCACATACATTCATCTTTCCTCGAATCATTATCTCTCCTCTCTTTTCTCCTAAAACAACGTGTCAATGATGAATAAAAGATGTGAATATTAGGTTGAAAGACGAGACAAAAGAGGGACCAAAGGTGACAAACCATTCGTTGGCGTACCGAACAATTAAAGGAAGTTTTGGGGGACATACATTTAAAAAAATGAAAGCAAAGTGGATGTAAAGAGTAGTGATGTGTACGTCAGGGCTTCTGAAATGCAAGAATTTGAGCTACACTGCTCGCGGTGGCCCGCTTCTGTAGCCCCTTCTGTTCCACTCACCGTTCACTAGACTAGAGAGCATCGCCCTAAGACACTCCCTTCCCCTCCACTCCCGGAAGACTGTCTCGACTATCAGCGGTCTACTGGTTACCCGCAGACAACAGAGAAGATAACCCAGGACATACTTATTGGGCTGCCTCCTTGAGCAGCTCTGGTCTACAGGTGTCAGTTTCTCAAGTTTCTTTATTTTATGTTTTTTTCGCAATATTTAAATTAATTATAACGCTTAAGACAACAAACATAAACTTTATATTTACAGAGAAGGAAATTCAGTGGAATAATATTCTTATTAATAGAGTACTAACCCCGTATACAGAGCACATAATAATTTTCTTCTTCCAGAAAATAATGAGCATTTTTAATAACATTATTTCGATTACTTAAAGACACACAACCATTTCATTGCAAAAAACGCTTAGAAATCGTAATTCGGATCGAAGGAGGAGAATTATAAATATTGTTAATAAAATATGCGATATGTGGGAAAATGTTCATGTTGAAAAACGATTATTTTTTTAGTTGTGAATACCATTCTCCCTAAAGTACGTTGGAAGTGGAAACATGTCTTTCAAACAGCTGGGTGAATTTTCTTTGAAATCCCCACATTAACTTCGAAATTTACCAGAGCTGTTATTACCTCCTCAAAGAATTACGTATTTCCCCACGACATCCCATTCCATCTCAACAGCTTTAAGACGCTCAGTGTGAAACCACCCAGGAACATACCTGCTCTTTATAGTATTCAGCTAACAGGTTCTGATTAGACATTCGCTCTGTGTGCACACCGATTAAATGCATTCATCTGATACCTAAGTGTTACTAGTAGTCTACCATCAAGACTTGCGAGTAATAATTTTAAAAAAATTCATTAAATATTACTTTGATTGTCGATTCAAATTCTCAGCAGCAGATTAGTACAACCAACATTAACTCTTCGACTACCGATGGGAGCAACCCTCACGAGCATTTTATTATATGTTGTTTTATAATTCGATTGGATTAACCATTTTATGGCATGAAGTTAGTATGTATTCCTCCTTAATTCTCTTGGTATCGTGTTTGTGTAAAGTGATTTAAGAGCACGTGAACAGCTGGAGTTTGTGAGCGTATTGTGTTCTGGACTCGTCTTTTAAGTTATACTATTGTTTATTATGTGAAAATGGTCATGTTAAGTTTCATTACTCAAATTCACATCTAAACTTATTACCAAAACATTATTATGGTATTTATGGTATTCATGCTTATATTTTTAATTTTCTGTGGGGGAAACTTGTTTCCTATCTTCCTAATCGAATGATGCAAAAAAGCCTTGGTAGTTGAAGTGATAGAATGTATGGATATGAAATGAATTTGAGACATTTCTATTAAAGAATTTTACAACCGAGAAGTTTGTGAAATAATGGCTCTCCAAAACTCTGAATTCTCCGCTAAATTTCATTACAAATAATAATTTCATGGGTCCTCTTATGCCAATTCAACAAAGTCTTGAAACAAAGATATAGATTAACGAATTCTCGAGATATAAAAGTATTACTAATTAGAGACATAGACATATCTGCAATTAAATAGGAATATAGGTTAACGAAATAAAAGAGTAGGGTAGTAGGTAGAGAGAAAACGATTCATAAATCTTATGGAAATTCCAATGGAAAGAAGAACGAAGGGACTAAAGAAATGCTCTCTTATAGTGCAACCTGTCCACTGAAACATGTTCTAGGTCATAGAAGTTCATTAGAATTATGTTCATATCTTAATATTATTTTCATATCAGCAATCACGCTTGACACATTGCGTTCCCTGTAAACGCAGTCATCTGCACCTGGGCCAGTTGTGTAATGTGTAATGTAGTGTCTATACTTTCCACAACTCCTAATTTATTCGCCGACACCGGCGTTCAACTTTTTTGTTGTTTACGTCTGCCGTGCTTTTGTGTCTTCTTTCCTTCTTTAATATTATCATCCGGACCAGTGTCGTTTAAAATTAACCAAAGTACCTTATTTAATACCTTTTGAAGAAAGCATCCTTTCTCTTTTTCAAAATCCATCTACATTTCAAACCCTCACTCTGTGCTATTAATTGACTATTTCGCGTGTAATGCGTTCGCTCTGGGAAAAGTAAGCTGAACTCGGAGCAGAGACTGCGATTCAATTGTGTAGCATTGAAAGGGTTAAAAGTCATTTCGTAATCGCGCTGGTGCATTGCTAACACAGCGTTCACAAGGCACTTGACATTTTGTTAGATTGTCTCTCGTCATTTTTACCCTCCAGTGGGCACGTCGCACTCCGTACAATACTGAAATTTTTCGATTTGTTGTGGATAGTGGAGAAAAAAGATTATATAAGCCTTGTAGGATAAACTTTAAATCAGTTTCTAATAATCGTAACACATAACATTATGAATTAATTTAAAACCATTGAGAAAACACAAATTCCATATGTTATTACAACTCCGTATGTGTTTCTTTATATAACAAGAGAACATTTATTCAGTGATGGAGAATTGAATTCATAATCATTGCTTTACCGCTCATTTCATATAAGGTGTCCACACATGTAACATCATGAATGTTGTGTTCGTCAGGCAGAATTTGAACCAATTGCTACATTTTGTGGCATTTTCTGTTTGAAACTTATAGTTCAGCGGTACTCGAGTAATCTGCGACCCTCCGTCTATCACTCACGGTTAGACCCCTTTCAAAACACCAAACGGGACAAATGAGGTGCCATTCGAAACTTCTTGGCCTCCTGGCCTTGGCCTCCTGGTCTAGACCTCCTGGCCTTGGCTCTTGACCTTGGTCTCTTTAGCCTATGTTTGCGAATCCGTCGAGAAGATTGTAAGAAAAATGTCCAAAAACCTATGTTTTTTGCATTCTTTAGGCAACTAAAACATGTTTTGAAAGACTTTCAGTATCTACAGATGTGACTCACAGTTTATTTGATTCTTCTCAACGAGGCAAATTGATTGGCGTTGTTTTCAGGCAGATCCTCTTAGCACATTTTCCAGAAAAGCATTAGTTTAGTTTGAAGTCTCCTACAGTGGTGAAACGCTGTGGATTACTGTAATTATTGTCTTTCCACCCTTTTATATGTTAGTATAAAACTAAAAGAACGGAACTGTAAGTTCTAAAATAGAAGCTTGCAAAAGTACCAATTTTCTTTAATAAGCCACCTGATCTTACTCTGAAAGAATGTAATTTTAAGAACAATTCTTTTTTTAAATTTATTTTATTTAAATTTGCATCAACGACAAGGTTATTAGCGATTGCAAATATACATGATAAACTATAATCACAACAGGATTTAAATTTCATAGTGAACACGCAATTTTAACAAGTATTAGAACAGTAATTTACAATTGGCAGTCAGGTATAAAACATTACCCACTTTTAGTATTTTACAAAGTTTAATATTTTTTCCTGAAAAACACAAGAGTATAAAATAGTTTTGAGATTGTCAGTCTGTACGATTGATTGGCGTTCGTGGATATATTTGGTACATGACTGAAGGATATTGACAGTTGTTCGTTGTATGATTCACACTTTAAGTGAAGTTAGAGAGTTAGTTTAGTGTTTTCAGATCTGATTCGAGAAAGAGCCACTTGATCTTTGCGATTGAGTTTTGTTAGTTTTTAGTTTAAGAAATTCATGAATAATTTTATGTATACTACTTATTTACACTCTTTCCAAATTGTATTCCAAACTATTTTTCTGGGAACGTTCGGATTAGATTTTGAAACACGCATTCTGGAGTGGGTAGTGGCCACAGCCCAAAAGACATTCGACAGAAGATTGCTCACTCTTTTGTATGATTTATTATTTAATTTTAATTTTTAATAGATAATTTTTGTTCAGATACTACGCCAGAGGATAAAAAAAAGACAACTGAATGTTTAAAATTTATTTTTGTTTATAACTTGCAAAGTAGAAATTTTCGACACACAAAAATATATTTGAAACAGTTTAAAGTCGGCGACACAGCTAATACTGAGAGGTTACTGCTCAGGTGAATGAAGCATGAACGAAATGTATACACTACTGTTGGTAGTATCGTACACAATCCTTTCAATTATAAACATTCATTCCTACGAAAAGAAAAAAAATTGGTGATCAATTTTCTGGTGACAAAAAAGTATTATCTTTTTATCTGTTTCAAAGAATAATTAAATTCTTAGTCATCCTGTCATCCTCCCATTCAGAGCACATAAAGACGCTTCCAATCACTTGGGTCCCAATCATCGTAGATTTAATACATTGCTAAAACTGTATCTCACTGTCACACTTACCTAACTTTAGAAGAGAGCAGTTTAAATATTTTTGTTCTCTGAACGAAAGGGTTTATGAGGTTTCCATTGCTTCTTGTTCATTACTGTTTACATACATGTTTTTTGGATAGAGCCTGTAATATCTACACGAAGAGAATCAAACTGGAACAAATATTTTGAAATAGTCTGTTTTGACTATAAATGAACATATAGCCTCTTTCCACCTAGATACACAGTTTTGTAGATTTTAGCTATTAACCAAACACACGAATTTATGTATATAAATATTTAAGTGCATACAATTTTTTGTATGTATTTTTTTGGCCACGGTATGCTATGATGTAATATTGGGTATTAATACACGAGTGTCATATTACGATACGAGCGAGGAACGACCGAGTATCGTAAACTTCACACTCGTGTATTAATACCCATTACATCGAGTTTCATACGGTACTTTTTCTACAACTATTATAAGTTAAACTTTTGCATTGAATCGTTTCGTGGCCGTTGTCATAAAGGATTCGCCCAAGGCCACCTAGCGGACGCTCCTTAACCGTACCTTCGCAAGCTCAGGTGGCTCTGGCCACCCGTCCGCCTGCGAGAGAGTACTGCGCTAGTCAAATAGGATCAAAATTACGATCCAATTTATTTTAAATAATATTCCACGAAAAATTACTAATAATAAAAGAAATTAAAACTGACAAGAATAATATATCAAATGTAATTTTAAAGTACACAAACGGAAAACGGAATATACTAAAACGATTCTCAATTATTGTCAATATGTGGTTTGTAAACTTCTTGGTGATTGGTCAAGAATATGTATCATAATGAAAACTGCATCGAAATGAATATTATTATACAACAGGTTGCAGCCATCAAACGACAGCATTATACGATGGGAGTAGAAAAAAGTATATTTGACGAACACACTACCAGACGGGATGCGAATACTTAAGAGTGCAGAGCGCGAGGGGCGCCACAATCGCTGGGTGGGCGCGGCGACGCGAACGGCGCAATTAATAACGCGCGCAAGGACGAGGACGAGGACGAGGACGAGGACGCGGGCGAGGACGCGGGCGCCGACTGCGCTGGAGGGGGGGTAATCCATCACGCGGACGCGCGCCGCGCAAGACGGCGGCCGTCTTCATTTGCGAGGCGGGGGAGGAACAGGAAGAGGAGGGAAAGCAGGAAGAGGACGAAGAAGAGGAAGAGGAGCAAAAGGAGGTGGAGGTGGAGAAGAAAGAGGAAGAGGAGACGGAGATCGAAGAAGAGGAAGACGAGGAAGAGGAGATGGAATAGGAAGAGGACGACGAATAGGAAGGGGAGGAGGAATATGAAGAGAAGGAGGAATAGGAAGAGGAGGAGAAAGAGAATGCGTGCAAGGAAGAAGAGAAAAAAGGCGGGAAGGAGGATGCGGTGGAGAAATAGGAAGTGCGGTGGAGAAATAGAAGGTCGAGGACAAAGAGGAAGAGGAGAAAAAGGAGACAGAGGAGGTGAAAGAAGAAGAAGAGAAAGATGAGGAAATGGGGAGAAGAACGATGCGGAGGAGGAAGAGAAAAAAGAGGCTGGGCATGAAGAGGAGGGCAAGGAAAAGGAGGACTGAGAGGGAAAGTACAAGGAGGAGGAAAAGGAAGGGGAGGAAGAAGAAGAAGAAAAGGAGACGGGAGAGGAGGAGGAGGAGAATGAAGTGGAATAAAACTTCATTTTCATTTTTATAAATTTCATTCCATTTTTATCATTAATTTCTGAGAAAAGGCCTGAATACGAGTATTTTCATAATGCAATCCTAGTGTACATTAAGATTTAATTGAAACACCATTGAATTGTAATTCATTGCAAAAAGTTATCTGGTAGTATTTTACAAAACCGTCCCCCACCCAAACAGCTGAGTTATCTATAAGAAATTGTTATATTTTTCTATTTTGGCAAATTTATTTTTGCATTACATGTTTTTTGCAGATGACTTCTTTATTCTTTGACTTCAATTAGAGCAGCAAAACATTTTGAACGAAGTGAAGCCTCATGGAACTAGTGCTGCTAGAACTGCATGTACTTTTACTTTTTACGCGTAATTACGGAAAAAGTACTCACATTTTCAAGAAAATATACATTATTTTATTTCAAAGTATATCATTAAAGAATGGATTTCATTAACGGAGAAAATATCTATCTTAATAAATTACTATCATATAAACTACAAAAATTGTAGTTGTAGGAAGATGCCGAAACAATTTTGAATTTTTGTAATTTTTCAATAATCAGAGTTTACAACGAGCTTGAGGCCTGCACCACACTCTTAAACGTCTTTCACACTATCCAACAACAAAATTTAATCAAAAACGATGAAACTATTTTTTTGAAAATTTTGAAAATGTCCCAGGGCCTTTATGTAAAGTACCCCCCAAAATTAAAAGATCGGTTTCAAATTCAAAAGACCGTGACATTAGCCAGCTCGATTAAGTAATATCAATTTTGAAAAAAATCGGTTGAACGGTTTAGCCGTCAGCGTTGTTCACAGACGGACGGGCAGACAAACGGACGAACAAACAGAAGGACGGATGGATACACAGACGTTTTGCCGTCATTCGATTTTTCGGTATCAAGGACCCACAAAATATGGATTCTAGCAACATCACGTGTTAGAGGATTTTCTTTGCGCAATTTTATCAAGTGGATTTATCTACTTTTCCGTTATTAGGGCCCTGTAATAAGAGTTTTTCTGCCGAAAATTCGCCCTTTTCCCCCTCAGCATTACATAACTTTCTCTCTATTGCGTAAGCGGTAGGGGGAAATTAAAAAAAATATTACAGGAATAACGAAATTTCTCTAGACCATCCCAGGAAATTTTAAAGCTATACTAAATTCCGTGACAAAGTGACTCCGTTCCCTCCTTTAAGTACTGCTAGCTGGTACCCGGCGCGTTGCTGCCGTAGAAGAAATAATTGAGGAAATATTCGTCTCCCCTCTCTTTTTCCCCACTCTCTTTTCCCCTATCTTTACTCCTCTCCCTTTTTTCGCCTCACTCCCTCTCCTCTGTATTTTTCCTCCTCTCTCATTTCCTCACTCTCTCTCTCCTTCTCCCTCTCTTTTCCATCTGTCTCTCTTTTACCCCTCTTTTCTCTCTCTGCGTCTCCTTTCTTTCTTTCTGTTTTTCCCCTCTGTATGTCTTCTCCCCCTTTGTGTTCCTTCTTCCCCTGTGTCTCTTCTTCTGTTTCTGCACTGTCTGTGGTATTTATTCTCACTCGGACCTGCACATAAATCGATTTTTTTCTTTTTTCTTTTTCCACCTCAACATTGCGTGTATCCTCACTGTGCACTCTCCCTCGCGACCTCAACGCTGTGCAGAGCGACACGGTCGCCGCCGCCGCCGCCGCCGCCGCCGCCGCCGCCGCCGCCCCGTCCCCCTGGTGTTCGCTTTGGCTTGCGTCTCTGCGCGCAGCATTTCACTGGCTTTCCCGGCCTACTCCTGCCTCCGCCGCCGCCCGGTCTCTGTCGCGACAGCCCCGTTGCCTTTGCTGCTCCCCCTTGCCTGTCATGGGCGGTGTAGAGCACACGGCTGGGGGCGAAACAGTACGGACACGTCGACGAAATAATGAAAACAACTGACAAACGCTTCGGATGGATAAATGTAAAAGATAGGAGCTTTGATGAGAGAAATAATAATAATAATAATAATAATAATGAATAATTATTTGTGTTTTTCTCCTGGAAAAAGGATACCCAAATTAACGATGAAATCGTGCAATATTGCATTGAAAACTAATAGGCAGAATTAAGTGAAATATATTGTAACCGATATGATGCCACGCCCCAATTTATGGGCGCCACTGCAACCGTTTCTACATACTATTAATATTTACTTTAAACCTTTGCTTACCCTCTCGTCAAAATCACTACGATTTATTTATCACGTGGTTAGAGAAAATTTTTGTTGGTCGTAGGTCGTGGCTGGCCCCCTACGGGAATTACCTGTAAACTACGTGTGATACTACAGCATACCCAGGCTTCTATTAATTAAAATAATAACACATCTTTTTGTAAGAAAAGGGAGAACTTTCGAAATTCCGTTCTCTTTAATTTATTTTTCAAAACATGGAATTCTCTCGCTTTCGTAAAGCCCTTATTCGATCTTTATACAACATGTAAATACAACAATGCAAAATTTCATACACACACATACGCTTGGCAACGTCAACCATACACAGGCTACAATAACACTTCAAATCCAAATAACAAAACCAACGGACTTGTAATTAACTTATGCAGGAATTCCTTTCTTTTGCAAAATATTTATCTAAATTTCTTTTCGTACGTACGTTGACCAATTTTAATAATAATAAAAAAACATTTATTTTTTTATATCACTTTGCTCAGCAACAACTCGCATGCATTATGCCTTAAAAATACTTCTCAGGATCTCTCTCATTGATTTGCAAAAGTTTACATTTATTCGCGTAAACATTCTTGATCTTGTACAGAATTTTTTTAAACTTGGAATACTACGCAAAACAAAACTGCGGGCACTTCCCTTTGTCGACTGCAGCCGGCACGGCGTCGTTGCCCAAACACGGTCTCCAGTTTGCGTGCCCAATTGCACGCGCCGACATATCAGCTCACACCAGTTCTGCGTCCGCCAATTTCCACCAGAAAACCATAGCCTTCACGAAATTTATAATTACTCGCGACTGGGATTTTTTTGAAACACAAACCAAATAAACTTTTTCTTTTTTAAATGTTCGCCGCGTCAGTATCTATTCTTATGATAAAGTCCTATGTCCATTAGCACTGCACTGCTCGATAAAATGTTCTAAGTTCGATTTTCATACAAATCTCAAAACCGCCCAATATGAATTCGATGTTGCCATCACAAGCTCTGACTCAAAAGTGACACGAAATCCGCGGCGATTCACCATGTAACTTCGTGCTATTACATGTCGGCGAATTCCATTCTTGCATCTCCATTATTGTTTCATGGAATTTTTGTAAAATTCAAAATATTAGTTATTTTAACATGACTCTACGTTTCTTTATTAATGCTTATGCTCAATGACCGAGTTTTATTGCCAAAACATACTTTTCTAACGCTTAACATGCCGAAAATACTGAATTTCTATGTCGAAATTATGCACTGCTTCGTCAATTGTTTTTGACATTATTAACATACAATATTTCTTCGAAATAAATAATTCCGCGTTCTATAAGTCTTTTAGGTCTTCCATAATTTCGTTAATTTTAAATTATGATGATTTGCAACGCATTTCGTCGCCCACATCAAGGTTTCTTCATAAAATCTTGCCATTTATGTTATTGTATTTTGACATGTCACGTGAACTTTTCTCCATATCTTCACATTCAAAATTTAAGTGACCCCGTCGTCCGATCGCGTCCAAACAAAGACCAAAATGTTTATTAATTTCATTTCTAATTCACTATTTCGTCAGACTTTATTTCTGTACGCGTTTTCAAAATTATCAAATACGACTTTCCGCGGCGCGCCGTTCATTGTTTTGCTACTATCGATTCACATACAGGCTGGCAGCTTAACTATAGTCTAATAAATGTTTACATTTACTTCAAAACTGTTTGTAGGGAATTTCGGGGTTTCTATGCCATAGATGAAATCATTACAATATTAAATTAGTTGCCTGCATTTGCAAAAAGGAACAAAATTGTTTTCCAAAAAGGAAGTCAAGAAGGAACAATATACATAAAATATTCCCGTATAACGCGGCGAATCTTCTATAAAAAAATTGTCATCACAAATATTTCTATAACGTAGTTGTCCCATATATACATTCCCTTATACTTCAATATTATTTAAAATTTTTTTAACGCAAGACGAGAATTGCAAACATTTAATATTGGGCAGCCCTTTCCTCGGAGTCTTGTTGTCGCGTATGATATATGGGAGTTCAATTTGTGCGTGTAGTGTTAGAATAACCGGAACAACATAAATATTCCCAATTTTAAGTCAAAATTTAACTGTTTCATAATTTTGGTTTTTCCTGTGTTCCTAGATAGGTAACGAAGTCATAGACACTTCTCACATACTGCATGTCACCATCTTAAATTGAATGTTCCTATAATTAGTATTTGCATACTACTCTTTGTATATTCTTCATATATTCTTCTATTATTCTATTCTATATTCTTCGTATATCAAGAAATTTCATTCATTCACTCTGAACCTCGATTCCTGTCCTGCATTATCGTTATCACCTTCACTTCCATTCAACTGCCTAAAGGACAGGAAAGTGACCCACCCTGAGGGGAGGAATATGGAAAAAGATGTAGAGTGAAAGAAGAATATGTACAGAAGACGAGGGAAATAATAGGATGAAAAGAAGAGGATGAAAAGAAGAAAATGGAAAGAAGAAAACTACGGAGAAAGAGGATGGAAAGAAGAAGGCGATTGAATGAAGAAGGCGATGGGAAATAGGAGATGGAAAGAAAAATATGATTGAAAGAAGAAAACAGAAATAATAAGACAAAAAACAATGCGGAAAGGAGAAGACACAGTCAAGAAGGAAAGACTAATTCGAAAAGAGAAAGTCGAAATGAAGAAGGTGGAATAAAGAAAACTGAACATAGAAGACAAAAGTATTATTTTACACACCTGAAAATATTTGTCAACAGGTTGAACATAGATTTAAATTCGGGAATGACATTTTTGAACAACACTTTGTAAACATACCATCACGCCCATATCTTCTCCGCGTTATTTGCCCGTACATCCTCAACCATCTTCGCCACCGTCCTGCCAGCGCCAGTTGCGACGACAGGGTGTGGCGAGGTGGGACGAGGGAGCGGGGTGTGGCGAGGCGAGGTGGGGTGAGACGGAACGGGTCAAAGTGGGGTGGAGCGGAACAGGAGGGGACGTGACGGGGAGGGGCGCGGCGGAGTGGGTGGGTTGGGCCGGGGCGGGACAGCAGGGGACGGGACGGGGAGGGGCGTGGCGGGGTGGGTAGGTTGGTCCGGGGCGGGGCGGGGCGGGGTGGGACGGAGTTGGACGGGGTGGGTGCGAGGGGGGCGGGCGGAGTGCTTCCTCGATCGCCGGCGGGGAACATACGGCGGCGTGCAGGGCCGCCCATTCGCCCTTATGGATTCTCAATAATGTAGTCGTCAATATCCCCTCGGGCGGCGCGAAGGCAAGCCGCCGAGCGCGATCGGCGGCGAAGCCATCAGGTGCTCAGCGGGCAGAGCGCGCGGTTTACGCCAGGGCGCGGGGTGGGGGGTGGGCATGTCGCGGAAAAGGATTGATTTGGGAATATTAGGAATTCGACAGTGTAAATTTGAATCGGTTACAATAGACCTCTATTGTACGGGTTTGACGGTATCCATACTAACGAAAATTCGTACAATTCAGATGCGAAAATACAGTAAACAATTTTGTATTGTGAATGAAAAATACGTACTTTCTACCCAGCACTGTAAGAGAATAATAAACACTTTTTTATTCATAAACACGTCTTATGTAATAAACACTGTTGAGCCTATTTTACCCTCCAAAACCTTTTTTTAATTTTTCTGCCAGGACTCGTTTCCATTCGAGTATTCCGAAATATTGAGGTCGAACTATAGAAAGCTCTTTGAAAAGGTCATATCTCCAACATTTACAAATATAGAGTTATGATCACAATTTGAATCAAAATATGATTTTAGCTTTGTTACAGGTAAAAATATATTGTCTGTTCGTTGAAATAATCGAAGTAAGTGAAGTTGTCTCTTTCTTTCGAGAACGTGAGTTCTCCGGACACTTTTTTTCAGCAATATGATTTTATGGTACTTACGAAAACATTAATGGCAGTCCGATTTCTTTAGTCTCTTGCATACGATACGCCAAGTCGTCACACCGAATTCTCATGCATACTAACATGCACACTAACTCTCATCCATAATCAGTCATTAATTAAAAATTATTATTATTATTATTATATTATTATTATTATTATTATTATTATTATTTTCGATTTTTCACACTTTCTCTGCTTTAGCAGGGAAAAATTTCACCTGTCCAATTGATGTTATAGGACTAGGCTCGGACTGCGCAGGAAGGAAATTCATCCTGACCTACATGAATGTCACTCATTTAAAAATTTTCTAACAATATGACATGTTTGAAGAAGGATGGCTTTCTGGACTTCGTCAAAGATATTTTTGATATCTAATTTCTCCAGATTTATTTTAAAGTTCTTGGTGACAACTCCTTCAGCTGGTATAACCATGGGGAAATGGGAGACCTCGTGTAACTTCCAAATGTTTTTTTAATTCAATTGCCAAGTTCTCATATTGTCTTAATTTTTCCGCTTCGGACTTCCGTAAGTTGCGAGTCAAAGGGATTGCGACATCGATTGTAGAAGCTGTTTTCTTTTCTTTGTCTATTATGAGGATATCAGGGCGGTTATGATCAACTGTTTTATCCGTCATAATAGGCCGATCCCAGTATAAGACGTGCGTCTTCGTCTCGAGCACAGCATCTGGTTCATACTTGTAATATGCTGGAGCATTATTGCCCAACATTCCAAGTTTCATTCCAACTTCTTTATTGTAGTGCGATTGTATATCTTGTAAATTTTTCTTCCTCATACGCAGTAGCCCTATTATTATTATTATTATTATTATTAGGGGGTGAATTACGATGACCTAAAATATCGCCCAAAAATGATAAAAAATTAACTTAAAGTGTTTTAAACGTTAAAATGTCATCAAAACCACTTCAGATGAACAACTCAAGCTGTTGGATGTTACTGATGTAACTGAGGATTCTTTCTTTCGTTCAAATGAACTCAGCTTGCAAAATTTTCGTTTGAACTGCTCTTTTTTACAAAATCTGTCTTTAGTTCCCCCGAAATCGGCCAAACTGACAGGCGCCACAGGAACGAGAGATTACATACAACGGCTGACATTACAATTTGAGCGAAGAAAGCGAATAGGCTATTCTGGAATTCTGTTGAGAACACGTGTTGCATCTCGTGAATAGTATTTGAACCAAGTACCATTAAAATGATATTAAAATTGATAAAATCAGCGAAATGCTTTAAACATGTAAAAGGGTAAAAGAATGCCTTATTAGCCAAATCGAAGAAAAATGCAACAACAAAATTCGTATAAAAAGGCAACATTTCTTTTTATCATAACAAAACAAGTCTATACAGAAAGGCACTATTCTAAAGTGAAAAAAAATACATTTCTTTAAAGTCCGCCCCTATTTAATATCATTACAGTATGCACACGCCCGTGTGCATTGTTAAGAGATATGGTTGGCTTCGACGCACTCTGTCGGAGTGGCCGCCGAACTAATGTTTCGGAAGCCGGGTTAAGCTCCCCGGTGTGCACGTGGCAACACGTCATTTCCGGCTACTTCGATTCAGGAAGCAGCTGCGGCGGTGTCTCCCCCTTTTCACTCTCATTCTTTGTTCGCCGTTTGCGAGGCATGTTTGCGTGGCGCTTTGGCTAGGCGCGATGTGCACTTGAAATTGCAGTAGCCAAGCATGGGTCATGCTTTGCATTGATTCATGATGCAGTAGCCAGGCATGGATGATTTCCTACCGATTGGTGATGCAATGGTCGGATGGTGCATTGATGGGCACGTGATTTTCGGTTTCCCGTGCATTGGCCAGGTCACAACACGTGGGTGGCCCTTTACAACGGTCGTTCCTGTCGGTAAACATTGAAGGCCCATTTTATTTTATATTATTTGTTGTAATTGTCTTGTCTTAAAGGAAAACTATTTTCTTGAGTAATTTGTTCAGGATTCCTTTGTATGAAATTTTGTAACTTTTATACAACGCCACGTGGGCCGTTCATGCTTATTTGTATATGTAATTTTGAAGAGTAATTATCATGAACGCCACGTGGTCTCTTCATTTCATGTAGTGCAATAATTATGTAAATATTTATGCTCAATTCTAAAACCAATTAAGTCTTGAGTAAATTAGGTTGTTTAAATTTGTATCATTGTTTTATTTCTTCGTGTGTATGTGTGTGGTGTGTGTGTGTGAATGCGAGTTTCCAGAGAAAACAGTTTCCTTTGTAAGGAAACTAATAATACTTTTTAAATGTTTTATGGCCGGGATGAGGGCAAGTTGCTGTGCTGATATATATCTATTTAGATGCCCGTATCCAATGAGAAAGTAAAACGTTTCGTAATGAACGGAAACTTGATCCTCCTGGCCAGGATTCACTGATGATGCAATTAAGAAGAATACGACAGTCAAACCGTATGCGATCATATGATCCACGATCGAGGGCGTATTCCAGACTCTCCGAAACATGTTTCAAAGCTTAAGAATTAGGTCCAAATGTTTGTTGTGAATTGTAGAAACGATGCCAGGAAAGCAGATACACCACTGAAAGAACACTGTTTTTCATTCCTTCGTGTAGCAAAACATCTGGGGTGCATACTGGCATACTAATGTAGCATTCTTGGCAGAGTACCAACTTCGCTCTCATAACAGCGATTTTATTTGTTTTTTTGTACATGCTTCTTACCATGTTTACAATCACCACGATTGTATATCTTGTAATTTTTCTTCCTCGTACGCAGTTGCCTTTCTTATTAATTTTATATTACAAAAAACGTATGTCTTCACAATTCATTTTCTCTACACTATACAAACGTTTTGTAAGCCAACAAGTTTAGCAGTACACAGAAATAGTTTAATAATTTAAACATTATTTGCGAGAAAAATTCACTATAATCGTGTTGTCTATAGATTTAGACCATTTTCATCCAATTTTTAACAAACTTAACTTCCTTTACTCAAAGAAGACACACTTTTATCGAACAGAAAAATAAGTCATTCCCATTCGGTACAGTGCATACAGAAATGAGCAAATCAAATAAATTTCCTTCCTCAAATTCGTGTTGCTTCTCAAACTGTTTAAACACTCACGGCAAGCAGTGTCAACAGAATTTCCGTAAGGGATGATCCTATTTTGTTAATCAAGACTTCTGCATATCTGCACCAAAACTAAACCAACTCCCCGATTACATAATCGAAAACGTCTATGAAGTTGCTTAGCTAATGGTTGTGAAGGTAGCTATCGAAACACTCATTCCTATTAAGAAAACCTTCCTAAGAATGAACTAAGTTGATTAATATATGGATTTTGGATGTGCATAACATGAAGAAAAAACACTTTTTAGGAATTTTAGAAAAAAGGAAGCACTAAGGCGGCAGAATTGGGAGATCAGAAGCATGGACGACGGGGATAGCAAAGTAGCAATAAGTGGATAGTGAAAATACGAGGTAGATGATGTGATAATTGAAGTGGGATGAAGAGAACAGCATTTCTTGGAGTGACTTTACAGATCAGATTTTAATTTATCTCCCCACGGCGGACATGGATTAATCAGTATGCCGACAGAAACAATGTGTCGCAAAGAAGGTTTTTGAAGCGCGCGGAGTTTGATTCCTCGCAAATCCATTCACCGTCATAATTGAAATAAGCATGTTAAACTTTAAGGTTTAAAGAAACATACAATCATTGAACATTCTGGAACGATTAAAAAGAAAATATTTTACTATTTCTTCAGCAGTTAAGTAAAAGTTATTAACCATCTGATTAAATTATTTGAAATGGATGCCACATTTATGCTTACGCGTGTATATGAGATACATGGTATTAAAGTAAGACATGGATTTGAAACAAATGATTCATGTTTCTCATTTTGTCAGGTTTGCCATGCTTAAACTTCATATAAATAGCTTGCAAGCAACGTAACCTTTCATTTGTATGTTTAAAAATTTAATTTTTTATCAGCTTTAGTGTGGAAATGATGTCAGTTTTGGGAATCCACGTAGATGTTGCCTAAGATTACTTCGTGAATTCCAACGAGCCACTTTATTCCTCACAGATAAACATCGAGCACCGTTATAGCAATGGAGCGCCCAGTGGACAGAGGCGGTGAGGGTGGTGACTGGAGATAGGGATGGGACGGAAGCTAGGATAACGGTGAGGGTGGGGCGAAGAACGAGTGGCAAGTGGGCGAAGCCGGGTCAGGGACTGGGTCAGGGATGCGAGTAGGAGCGGGTTGTGAAGGATGCGAGGATGGCAAGTGCTGAGGAGATTTCAGGTGCGGGGATAAGGCTATGAGCGGGGTCCAGTGTAGGGACGGAAGCTTGGGACAGTAATAAAGGGCGGCGACGAGTCTGAGGTGGGTCGGTGATGTGGTAGACGCGAAGCGGGGACAAGGGTGGAATGGGGGTGGGCGGGGAGAGAGCTTGGCGGAGCGAGGTGGAGCAGTCGGAAGTAGAGCGGGAGGGCATGAGGCGGGTAATACGCGGGAGCGGTGAGAGTGTTGGGGAAAGGCGAGGGAGGACCGGGGTAGGGGCGTGAGCCGGAGAGAGCGGGGGGGTGGGGGGGCCCCCATCGCCCGTCCGGCGTGCCTCACGCTCCGCCCGCGCCGGGCGTTTGTTTTTGCCCGACATCAAAGCGCCAGCCGGCAGCGCCCCCCTCCAACACGCCCCCTCCCCCGGCCTCTGCTGTCACTCCGAATACCTTCCCATTGGGCTACCAGAGAATTTTGTGTACAAGAAGTAGGTCGCCCGGTACTTCATTTGGGTAAGGTTCGCAATAAACTACCTATCCAGCAATCAAAAGAACAAAACGTGAACATTAATGACACTAGGAAAAAACGTATCTTGTGGAGAGGGAATGCAGATTTATTTCAACTGTATAATGATTATCACAATTCCATTCCCTCTCAGACTACTGATTTTTATGTTATTAATAATTACACGTTATTTAATGATAGATATTAATATTGCGTTTTATTCATTTATTGGGAGTTCAATAGTTTTTTCAATGAGAACATTTCTCTAATTTTGATCAAATATTACGATGCACCGTCGAATAGCAGAATTTATCTGTCAGTATCTGAACACAATTATGTGTACACAAAAGTGATATGAAATATTATGATGATTATCTTTATAACTTTCAAGAGATGGGTTTGTATATGCGCCTGCATTAATATATCCATGAAAATACAAACATGTTTTACTGCAAGATGAAAAAATGAAATAAGTTTGCATTTGAAATTTTATATTTTTCAATACTAACCCCAAAATCAGGCTCAAAACAAATGCTAATGTTAAAGTAAAATCAAGAGATGCATAATTCAAAATCGTTATTTTCTTACGCAAATAGGAACACAAAATTACATTACAAACAGCTATAATGTCCAAGGATATATACATTACCAAGTTACTAACTTTGCCAAACTGTACAATTTGTTTATGTTCGCTACCTGTTGCTGATATGTCGTTGCAGTGCCTTCCTTACAAACTAAACACTGTACTTCCTAAACAAAGCGCTTGCCATTTTCTGAATCACTAGCTTCGTGACGTTCAGAATGCAATAACACTCCATAGTCGAGAAATGAACTTACTTGGTCGAATTGATTTATTAACAATGTCTTCTTACTATTGACAACAGATTTTTCTCCCAGTTTATCTTTGTCCGTACTTAGCTTTGGTCTACGCTTTAGTAATATACACCAATGTCATCTATGGATATCAATCAGACTAAATTTAGTTGTTAAACGTGTATAATTTACTTTTTAAGTTCCTTTTTGCTCAATTACCACAGCACAAAAGTATCAGAAAAATATCATTCTCATCGCTGGGACTAACCTTTACCTCCAGGATCAACTTTCTACCTAACGTTTAGAAAATTACTTAGTCTACTCAAGAAAGCCCTTGAAGGTCGGTAATTCGCAGGTAACAATATCGATATCCGATGATTCTTCACTCAAAGTATTCATCACTGGGCGCCCATTCGGAACGTCTGCATCAACCTTCAAGGACAACTCTCTATTGCCATTATCCTTACAAACGTGTCATGCTAATACTCTTACATCGTATGTTACACCGTCCAGCAGTCACAATTCCATTTGAATGAACTTTAAATATTCCCAGATCGTAGGAATGCCTACAATTGCTATAATATAGGAGTGGTTAAAGATAATTTCTCTTCAATAGAACGGAAAATACTTCTTTGCACTTGAAATCTCACTGAAGAATGCAATTCAAATCTCAAATCACTTTGAGATTTGAAGATGATTCTCTCTTTGCAACTCTTTGAGATCTCTCTTTGCACTTGAAATCTCACGATCTGGCTGGGTCGGTGTTCACTGGTGGGAGATTCCTGGATGAAGAAAACCTCATATATCAATGTGTAGATCGGCGTTGGGTCTTGCCATTCAGCGGGGTATGAATACCACCCCTCCCCTGACAAAAAAGGTACACTGCACTTACGGGACTAATAACCATTAGCCATTTACGTTCCTGAAATCACAAAATCAATCATTTAAAGTATGTGTTATTCTCATGTCTACGTTTCCATTCCAAATAAGTCTTTACGCTCAATACGACGAAAGGAAGAAAAAGAGCAATAAATTGACTTCTGACCTTTAGTAAACCGACCTGCTCTTGCACGTCTGCAAAGAGCACCGCGAGGCGTTAGAGGTGCGAAGAGCAGAAGCGCGACGCAAATTCCAAATCGCGCATGCAGCGCGGCAGTCGGCCATTTGCATAAGAAGCAGCGCACTCCGCGGCAAAAGGCTGCAACTCCGAGACCTTTCTGTCCCCCCCGCCCTCGCAACTTGTTGAGCGCAGCGTCGGTCTCAACGCCCCTCCCCTCCACTTCGCAGGTGACAAAATGGAAGGCAAGTCCTCGGTTCTTTCCGGCTGCCGGCAGCAGTTTCGAATTAAGTTTTTCAATTTAGGAAACGCAAGAGAAATGAAAGAAGTTGGGAAGTAGCACTTGAACACACAAAACGCACTCGCCCACTCGCCAGCAGTCCGGGCGGCAGAAGGTTGCGAAGGCCGGGGGTGGGGTGGGCTGGGGGAATTACGGCCTTCAGTTACCGCCCGCGCCTGTGGTCGTTGGACTCTGTACTCCCGCTGTGCAACATTCACAGCGGAAATACATTTTGTACGGAGAAAGGAACGGTATTGGGAAAAGAGGAGAATTACGTAAATAAATATTCAGCCAGCAACGGCCCAGGGATGAGCTGTACACAAGAATGTAGGTAGAGGACAAATAAGCACCAGTGGTATAGGTAAAGAAAAACAATCATGTCAGAGAAAGGATGAGAGAGAACAAATAGTTTCGAAAACGTTTCGGGGAAGGGAAGAGAATGGACTAAGACAAATCAGCTTTCCCTGTAGCCATACAGAGGCCACAACGAAATAATACAAGTAAAATAAACTGGGAACGACGACTGAAGTAGTAGCGACGCAAAGGGAGACCGTTGAAACGAAATTGTGGGATTGATCCTGGCCAACAGGCAAACAAAATAAGTGAGCATATGTATATAAAGATATGCTAACATATTTTATGATATGCGCATGTTATAGTTATGATATACAAACACAGTATACGCTGAACATCAACAAGACCCTGAATGGAATTTGTAGGTCGACTCCTCTCATAAATTTGTTCTAGGTTTCCTATAGTTTCTACCCCATAACTAATATTCGCCAGCGAATAAGAGCGGCAAATCAAAAATAAATAAATAAATTGCTTAATAATATTAGTGCGTCGAATCGTTGTAACTTTTCTATTGCACTTGATGTTTATGAGTTACATGTTTATCTTTTGCAGCGACCCCTGCAATTATCACGCCACCTTAACGCTAGCTACGACACCGAGGACTACGAGAATGGGAGAGTAACAAAAGAATGGATGCCAAGAAAGCGGACAAGGAGAAGAGGAGAACGATTAATAGGAAGATAACGAAATAACAGAAACAAGGAGAAAAATTAGGAAAAGACTAACAAGAAAATGCTTTTGAGGTAACACATTGAAGCGTTCTGTATTCACTTAACTACTGTATTACGCGACTCCTTATCTCTGTCTCACGAAACCTCGGATCAGAGAAGCTTTTTAATTTTTTTTTATTTAAGGCCGCCTTTAAATAATTAGGTAGTGAGCGATCACAAGGATCAATTTAGAATTTACCCAAACGTATTTTTTTTTAGAATTATTCAATTATACAATTACGTACCATTCAAACAAACATATATTGTAAAAAATAATCAATATTTTTGGGAACTTATATCATTGGGATGGATACACGGCAGAGCTTTGACAGCCAGTAAAATTGATAAATTTTAAAGCGTCATTCAGAGGTGCGTCCTCGAGGTGAGCAAGCGCTACGGCCGGTCTCCTCCCCCGCTATTTGCGCGGCGTCTCTCGCTTCATTTCCGCGCGCCGTGCGCCGCGTGCGTCTGGGCCGGGGGTGGGGGGAGGGGGAAGGGAGGGGGCGTAGCCGCTAAGGGCTGACGAGCGCTGAGCGCCTCTCAAGAGGCGGTGCATTCACAGCGGGCGCCGCCGCACCTGCGCCTCGTTACGCCACCCGCCCACTCCCACTCTAACCCCCACGCTCGCGCCCATTTTCACTCATGGCCCATGGCCCGCCAACGTGTAGGCTTGCCCCAACGTGTAGGCCGCCAACGTGTAGGCTTCTCTCATGCTACGCCCACTGCCACTCCAATTTTCTCCCATTTTCACTCCCACACCCTTTCCCACGTCCTCGCCCATGCCCATGGCACGCCCACGTATCGGCCCGCCCACTTCTCACACGCTTCGCCCACTCCCACTTTAACTCCTACCCCACGCCCACACTCATGCCCAGTTTCACTCTCACTCCCTTCCCCATCACCATGGCCCTCCAAGATACAGGCCCACCCACTTCTCTCGCGCTACGCCCATTGCCACTCTAACTCCACACCCACTCCCTATTTCGCTCTCACTCCCTTTCCCACATCCACGCCCACCCCATGGATCGCCAACGCATAGGGCACCCCACTTTTGTGGCGATACACCCACTCCCACTCTAACTCACACACCCACATCAATGCCCACTTTCACTTCCACTCACACTCCCTTTCCTACGTCCACGCCCACGGTCCGCCAACGTATAGGGCCATTCATTTCTCTCGAGCTACTCCCACTCCCACCATTCTTCCCATACTCACACCCACGGGCCACTTTCACTGCCAGACCCATTCCCACGTCCACGCCCACGCATACCACCCCGCCAACGCGTGGGTCCACTCACTTTTGTCGTCATTTGCCCACTCCCACACACATGGCTACCTCCACGTCCACCCACATCTCTCGCACTACACCCCCACCCACACCCAAGCCCACGTCTGCCATCTCGCCAACACGTAGGTCCGCCTACCTCTCTTGTGCTTTACCTACCCCTCCTTTGACGCCTCCACACGCGCCCGCAACTGCACTGGTGTTCCTGCGTTCTCAATTCCTCTCGAACT
>JAHLJT010009419.1:11997713-12032670 GCA_031308135.1 Acheta domesticus | reverse complement strand
CTGTCGAAAATACGGCCACTGTCGGGATTCAAACCCCAGGACTACGCGGCCAGAGACAATGGAGTGACATCGGTCAGTGCTCCGATCCACCCTCGTCTATTGATCCCTTGAGATTCTTTAGTAGTATACATTCTAATTAAATTATCCAATAATTTCTACATTTAACAAATTGTACGTGTATCAGGTGCTGCATTCTACAAATTAAGATATGGTTGTCTTATCCCTTATAGACACAATGTGAAGGAATCGGCTCACTTCTTAGAGAACATGGCGAAAGACATCACCGTCAATGCATTGGCGACGAATTTATAATCTCAAACTTTAAGGCGAATTGACAGTTCGCTACATGTGTTCAATTTTTACGTGAAGGCTTCGGCTTGTTTCGGCTTATTCGGCTGCTCAAGCAGAGCGAATCGGAATCTCGATATGGTTGGCACCGAGAGCGCGACACCAGAGACCCAGAGTCGCGCGGGTTAAGATAACCTCTGCCACAGTGTGCGGATAACTCCAGCCGCGGAAACATGGAAGACGGCGCAAGCATGTTGCAAACGAAAACGTCCGCACCGACAATTTTCAATGCAGCATGGGAAGGAAAGTATTTTTTTCGCAGATTGCGGCAACTATGCCCCATGTTTACTTTGCAAAAAAGTGCTTTAATCACAAGAAGTATAATTTGCAACGACATTATACGTTTAATCATGCTGCTAAATATGACAAGTTATCTGAATAAGAACGTAAGGGAGTTTCCAATGTTCTGAAAAATAAGTCTCTCAAGAAGTACGTTTTGGATATATTTTGATGTTCCTATGTTCTTTTAGCGGTAATATAACACAATAAAATAGATTAATTTATTTTAAAACTGTCTCCTTGGCAAAGAAGAACCTCTAATTCTTTTTTAAATTAGCTTCAGTGTCCAAAATTCACGAAACATCGAATTTTGAAAAGTTGTAGATGTATTCAAAACATTGCGTTCGGAATTTCAAACCCGATTTAAGGATTTATTTGATTTACAATTAGAATCTAATTTATTTGCACATTTTCCCCTTGGGGTAGGTTTGTTCCTTGTGATTTTCAATTATAAATTATTGATTTCCCGTCTGACACTGAATTCAGAGAAACATTTCAAACAAAATAAACATTTATTAAATTTTTATGAGATTGTCTCTCAAAAACATTACTGCATGGAAGCTGCATTGGAATGCTGCTCAAATTTTAGATATGTTTGGATGAATGTACAATTGTGAGCAGAATTTTTTCTTTAAACATTTTTAAATATCGAATGAGAAGTACCTTAACCGATCACAACATGAAATGTATTAAGAAAATAAATGATTTCGCAATTAACTTGGTTTTTGAATTTTAATTTCCTTCATTGTTCGTATTTCCATTGTTAGTTTATTTATTAACATTTTGGTAATCTAATCATAAGAAAACTATTTATAATCAGTAATCTTAAGAATACTATTCATATTGGAAACATGATAAACTGCAATATCCCAGCAATTAAAATTCTTACTATGAATGAGCACTCTTTTGCAACTAAAAATGTGGCATATGTGGTGCAATCTATAATAAACACTTCTTTCCATGCTGCATTGGAAATTGCCATTTTCTTTTCAAATCACAAAAATGTATATAATTAGCAAACGTTACAATAAATGTTACAATTTTTTTGTGTCGTAATATTTTACCAGAGCAATGAGACGTGTTCTGACCGTGCAATGGAAATACCTCGAAAACGCAAGACGCGACCCATTGCGCCGCAAGCCGCCAATCGATAAAAGATGACGTCATCTGCTCTGCCTGCCGCTAGTGCTGCGAGAAAGAGCAGTGAGCAAGCGGCGGCTCCTCCTCAGAGCAGATCGCTGGATCGCTGGGATTACGCGATTAACATAAAAAAGTCCTTGAGCATGTCTAACATAATTTCTAACGCATCTCCACGCCATTCTCGTTTCAACAATGAATTCTCATTCTTCAGTTTTGTTCACCGATCTCAGAACGTTGCTGTTGATTCTTCATGAGTATAAGACCCTAAAATATGATCTGATCAACAAATTAAAAAAAAAATCCCTCAGTAATTTTCTTTAAGTTAAATTACTACTATTATAACTGAATTATAATTTTCATCTTAGATAACCATTCATATTCACTTCTATGAACAAATTTTATTTCAAGGAAAAATCTCTACCTTAAATTTTGTAGTACTAGGAAGTTACCGAAAAATTGCAAAGTTTGCAATTTTCGAAAATTTAGAGATAACAATGAAAATTGGACCTGCGCCACCTTTATAAGCGTATTTCTCTCCATTCTTGCAATAAATTTAAAGAAAAATGTGGAGCAGTTTGAGAACATTTTGGAATTGTCCGGGCACTTCATGTAAAGTACCCGTAAATTGTGAAGTATGTTTTGCAAAATCTCAAAGCTTTGACTCGAGTTACATGGATAGGGATTTCTTCAATTCGGAAAAAATCTTACGCACGGCTTAGGCGCTAGTGGAGTTCACAGACGGAGAGACACGTGGACGGACGGACGGACATTGTGAAAGAAAAAAAAACATTTTCAGTATCACGGGACCCCAAAACGTGGGTTTCCGATGACATCTTGAAATCGATTTTCCGCAGCATTACATAACTCACCCTACACTACGTATATTTTTGACAGTTCTTAGTTTTTCCCTTCCTAATAAAAAATATAATTTTAATAATATAAAGAACAGTAAAACATCGTCCTGAATGGCAATTTTCTTTCAAATATTTGGAGTCGTTTTAAGAAAATGGCATTTTAGCGTTACTGTAAATGCGCAATTTTGTGCTAGTTTTCACAGAAAACGGTTGAGTTTTCGAGAAAATTTTCTGGACGTTATTCAAAGCACATGTGCTCATAAATTCAGGGTGTTCCACCAAGAGATTGTAGTATAACAATGTGAACAAATCGCCGCTAATGTACATATTAAGGTCGTGAGAGACAAGTAAAAAATCGTTTTTGTAATTTTGAAAAAATAAAAGATAGAAGAATATGATGTTAATATCATCTCATAGAGTTCATTTAGCAAAATTTCAAAAGGGTCGTTTAAAATCATGTTATTTTCACTTTGTCATACCTGTACAATTGCAGTAGGATCAATAATAAAAATACAGTAATAATCTGTCAAATACGGCATTTTAAAGCAATATGATGGTAAATGATAACTGAAACTACAAAATATTTGTATATTAATTAAAATATTGTTTCAATCCCATCCAAATTTGACAAAGTGAACTAACATTACTATTAGCTATTAACTACATATCATTACCATGTCTTTGCCATTTAGTATATTTCTGTAAAGAAGCTCACAGACTACCCATAAATTGACAATCATGCATATATTATTTAATATTTCCCTCAAGATGCTCACAGACGTTTATAAATTGACAACCATGCAGATATTTCAAAATAATTTGTGTATTATTCTCTTTTACTTGATAACATTGCGTTTCTTTTCTGTGTTTTCAAACTTATCGCCGTAACGAAATCCAGATGTCTTTTCGCCAAAATTAGCTGACCAACCACCAGAGGCGCTAGTTTCTTCGCCAAAACCGTCTTTAACCTAATCCACAACTAGCGCATTCATTTGAGTTCAGTTGCTGCACGAGTGAACAGTGCGAACAACGTCACGGCAACAGTAAGTTCGGTCTGGTTGAATGGAGTTCGTTCAGTTTTAAGACGACTTGCATGAACAATATTTCATTGTGTCTGTATATTACGGATTGGAATGGATAGCTGGATCAACAGCCTTCGCCAGTCAGTGACTCCTCAGCGGCCTCGTGTTCGCACCAAGGGACGTCTGTGCCGGCCCAGCCTGAAAACGCCCAGCAGGCCCTTCCTGCGGACGCAGGCGCGGGTCTCCAGGTCTCCTGCGACCAAACGGGATATGACGCCGCCCTTCGTGCGCAAAGGCGGTTCTCAACCGCACGTCAGGACAGCGCGAGTCGACACGGCCCGTCACGGCACGAGCAACCGACGCCGCTGGGGCCGTCCGCAAGTCTGTCTTCCTGAAAGTGCTAGTGACCTAGGAGAAAGTAACTATCAGTTCTTTTCCAGGTAGGGATGGGCGATTTAATCGTGATAAGTACTAAAACAATAGGTAATTGTATTAAATTAAAGGAACATATTATTTGAATAAAAATAATCAATTAAAAGTTTTAAAACAAAATATAAAAATTGATCTCCACAAACACACACACACACACACACACCATCTTCCACCAACAACAGAAAAGTGATATGAACAGATATACTAAGTGATACTTTTGATGTTAGTAATGAAGATTTTTCATTTTATACCATGTTACGATATTTTGGATAAGTTGTATTCGGAATACGTAAAGGAAGAGAAGTTTACGAGATCCCTTAGAATTGATCTGAGCCATGTACGCAAATAGATTCTAGTTTTGGGTGTTAAGTTTTCAAACAATTACCTCAAATTTTGATTATATACTATACATTAACTCTAGAGCAAACGTAGTATGATTATATTATAAATTATTTAATAACTGAATCTCTGTTGTATTTTGTTTTAACAGTTTAAGGACCACCTAAAAATAATAATGTTAACCTTGCATACATTATTTAAAATGTGTCAAGAATTTATCGGTAATACTAGTTGAATCGTTTCATGTAGATCTGTGAATTGATGCACGGTCGAGCACTGAAATCAAC
Source organism: Acheta domesticus (assembly GCA_031308135.1). Taxonomy (NCBI): domain Eukaryota; kingdom Metazoa; phylum Arthropoda; class Insecta; order Orthoptera; family Gryllidae; genus Acheta; species Acheta domesticus. The sequence continues at coordinate 12,027,969 of JAHLJT010009419.1, read as the reverse complement.
AGATTATTTTATACAATTCGCCCATCCTTCCTTCCAGACACTTGAGATCTTCCTCGCGGATGGGCGCGGCGAAGAATCTGTGCCTAAGTGAGGAGCGCGGCGCGACGCCGCCGAAATGGGCCGAGCACAGCGCCTCTGCCCCCCGTCTGCAGTCGCTTCAAGAACAAACAAGCCCGGCGCGGAGCTCCTGGAGGCGATGTGCAAGGCGGACCTTGCAGCTATGCTAGGAGCTTTGCCCAAAATCACGGTAACTCATCCTTCGGAAGTAACGTATTATTTGGTTCGCTAGACGTCACGTAAATGTGTCTCGTATTGCTAGTAAATCGTGTTTAGTACTTTTTTTTCTTTCAAATTGGTGTTTTATTACCTTTCAAGTCGGTTATTCTTAACAGTGCATTACCTTTCTAATATCTACAAGAAATAATCTGAAAATACATTTATCATGGTTCAAATGCAACATGTATTAATATAATAATGACATCTTAAGTGCAATGAAACAAAGAAAATGTAGTCTGTGGTTGCAAGGGCTCTCCCAAAAAGATGCATATTTCAGTCAAAAAACTTTACACTGACGAGTGAAAGAGAAATAGTCGTATAATTAAAAGCTATATAAATGGATCGTATTTTTATTCAAACTTCCGTCATAATTTTCTTCATTAGTTGAAAATGACAAAGTATTCGACTACTATATTTCATTGGAACATTGGAAACTGCCTGATTCGTAAATGTATTACACGCGACTTCTTACGTGCTGGTGTAGGATTTTGCTGGAAGAGGGAGGGTGAATATTTCAAGTGCAGAACTCACAAGTCAATGTCGTGACATATTCATCAATGCAAACAATTTTCTTACCCCACGAAAATTCTTTGTCAACTGTAGCAAACACCACTCAGTACTATCTTTATCATAAAGTTTGTTTTTAAAGAGAGAGTTTGGGGATTGTGGAGCTGTAGAAATTGTGAGCGTACAATACTTGTCGTTTTAAAACTTGTCAATGGAACGTATGATATCGTCGATCTGGCTAAAAATGCGAACACTATTCTTAAGATAGCAAAACTTTTATTTGCAAAGGGCAAGATTTTGAAAGGCAAGTGTCAATGAATTGTATTATCCACTCACACACTTTCCATGAAATGTGTGCGTTTAATGCCATTTAACTACAAAACTGATTTCAACGATTTCGTTATCTTAATTTACCTCTGCTACTTTTAATTCATTGTCTGATGATTTTTCATTTTTACAAATCACATTATACGTAATTTTATACTAATTGTAAAAATATGAAACGATTACCTTCAATGAGAGCAAAACGCCGACGTTTTTTAATGCAAAATTCCAAGTAATTAATTGCTAGAAGGAAACAAACAGCCTAGTGTTAAGTACACTATTCATATTTAAGTTAGTGAATTGAAAAAAAAATTATAAATCTTCTTGTAGATATGGCGTCAGTGTTGATATGGTTTTTGAAATGTTTTCTGCCTGACTGTCACATATTCTTTACTCAACCGCTAAGGTTATATATTTCTAAAGTTCTAAAATGGTGATTAAAGTTTTATTTAATCTCCATTTATGTATCAAAAGTGTCAGGCGTCTCAAGTCATCGAAAATCAGATCAACTAAAATTCGCAATAATCATTACCTTAATGTTATCATCTTTCTGTACGTGAAAATGAAGTTGTAGTTTTGAAACTACACACTGTTCTTGAAAATAATACTAAAGTTCAAAAAATACTAATGATTTTACTATAGACGATTTCACAGTTAAAATTATATCTTACATTAATATCATAATGTAATAATTGTTTAAAAGAAGTAAGATGAAAGATAACCATAAAAACTGTCTCTAATACAAGGGATCTTTAAAAGTTAAAAAACCTTCTATCCCATAGCTAATATGTTGAAGCATTAGACGCCACTTCTGCTCGTACGGAGGCATAATACCAGTGGAGGGGTGCGTGGAACCATAATCAGAGACGTGGATTTTTAAGGGCGAAACATTTCGTCGTACACCTTTACTAGGAGGGGAAGTAAAGCCGGCTGTCCCATGCTGTAGATTTGCTGCACGTAAATTATCCTCAAACTTAAAAGAAGCCTCCAAGCAAAATTCAAATAGGCTATTTCTCGCCCGATTGGTCCCGTCTTTTGCATCTAGATGACGAAAGGAACGCAACTAATTTGGCGTGGTAAGGCGGAAGAGCAGGCCTGATGTTCTGAGCCTCGCTACGACGAAAGGGGCATCATTAATTGATTGATTGATTGGTTGGCAGGGGTGTCGATGGAGGCGGCGCTGGTGGCGGCCACTCGGCGTGCGCAGCCGCCGCTGGTGGAGGCGCTGCTGGCGGCGGGCGCAGACCCCGAGGCGCCGTCCGCGCGCGCGGCCGACGACCAGCGCCGGGCGCCGCTGCACTGGGCCGCGGCGGACGGGGCGCGGCTGAGCTGCGCAGACCTGCTGCTGCGCGCGGGCGCCTACGTGGACGTGACGACGGCGTCGGGGCTGACGCCGCTGCACACGGCCGCGCTGCACGACTGCGCGGACTGCGCGCTGCTGCTGCTCAACGCCGGCGCGGACGTCGGCGCTGTGGACGCGGCCGGGCGCACGCCGGCGGACTACGGGGGACGCGGCTTCGCCCTGGCGCTGGACGCCTTCTTCCGCAGGCCGTCCATCTGACCACCTAATACTTCCTGGGTCGGGCTTGACCATGGGCTTCTGAGGGCCATGGCTTCGCCCTGGGCTCGACGCCTTCTTCCGAAAGCCGTCCATCTGACCAGCTAATACTTCCGGCACCGGGCTTGACCATGGGCTGCTGAAGGCCATGGCTTCGCCCTGGGCTCGACGCCTTCTTCCGAAAGCCGTCCATCTGACCAGCTAATACTTCCTGGGTCGGGCTTGACCATGGGCTTCTGAAGGCCATGGCTTCGCCCTGGGCTCGACGCCTTCTTCCGAAAGCCGTCCATCTGACCAGCTAATACTTCCTGGGTCGGGCTTGACCATGGGCTTCTGAGGGCCATGGCTTCGCCCTGGGCTCGACGCCTTCTTCCGAAAGCCGTCCATCTGACCAGCTAATACTTCCGGCACCGGGCTTGACCATGGGCTTCTGAGGGCCATGGCTTCGCCCTGGGCTCGACGCCTTCTTCCGAAAGCCGTCCATCTGACCAGCTAATACTTCCTGGGTCAGGCTTGACCATGGGCTTCTGAGGGCCATGGCTTCGCCCTGGGCTCGACGCCTTCTTCCGAAAGCCGTCCATCTGACCAGCTAATACTTCCTGGGTCGGGCTTGACCATGGGCTTCTGAAGGCCATGGCTTCGCCCTGGGCTCGACGCCTTCTTCCGAAAGCCGTCCATCTGACCAGCTAATACTTCCTGGGTCGGGCTTGACCATGGGCTTCTGAGGGCCATGGCTTCGCCCTGGCTCGACGCCTTCTTCCGAAAGCCGTCCATCTGACCAGCTAATACTTCCGGCACCGGGCTTGACCATGGGCTGCTGAAGGCCATTGCTTCGCCCTGGGCTCGACGCCTTCTTCCGAAAGCCGTCCATCTGACCAGCTAATACTTCCTGGGTCAGGCTTGACCATGGGCTTCTGAGGGCCATGGCTTCGCCCTGGGCTCGACGCCTTCTTCCGAAAGCCGTCCATCTGACCAGCTAATACTTCCTGGGTCGGGCTTGACCATGGGCTTCTGAAGGCCATGGCTTCGCCCTGGGCTCGACGCCTTCTTCCGAAAGCCGTCCATCTGACCAGCTAATACTTCCTGGGTCGGGCTTGACCATGGGCTTCTGAGGGCCATGGCTTCGCCTGGGCTCGACGCCTTCTTCCGAAAGCCGTCCATCTGACCAGCTAATACTTCCGGCACCGGGCTTGACCATGGGCTGCTGAAGGCCATTGCTTCGCCCTGGGCTCGACGCCTTCTTCCGAAAGCCGTCCATCTGACCAGCTAATACTTCTGGGTCAGGCTTGACCATGGGCTTCTGAGGGCCATGGCTTCGCCCTGGGCTCGACGCCTTCTTCCGAAAGCCGTCCATCTGACCAGCTAATACTTCCTGGGTCGGGCTGACCATGGGCTTCTGAAGGCCATGGCTTCGCCCTGGGCTCGACGCCTTCTTCCGAAAGCCGTCCATCTGACCACCTAATACTTCCTGGGTCGGGCTTGACCATGGGCTTCTGAGGGCCATGGCTTCGCCCTGGGCTCGACGCCTTCTTCCGAAAGCCGTCCATCTGACCACCTAATACTTCCTGGGTCGGGCTTGACCATGGGCTTCTGAGGGCCATGGCTTCGCCCTGGGCTCGACGCCTTCTTCCGAAAGCCGTCCATCTGACCACCTAATACTTCCTGGGTCGGGCTTGACCATGGGCTTCTGAGGGCCATGGCTTCGCCCTGGGCTCGACGCCTTCTTCCGAAAGCCGTCCATCTGACCAGCTAATACTTCCGGCACCGGGCTTGACCATGGGCTGCTGAAGGCCATGGCTTCGCCCTGGGCTCGACGCCTTCTTCCGAAAGCCGTCCATCTGACCAGCTAATACTTCCTGGGTCGGGCTTGACCATGGGCTTCTGAAGGCCATGGCTTCGCCCTGGGCTCGACGCCTTCTTCCGAAAGCCGTCCATCTGACCAGCTAATACTTCCGGCACCGGGCTTGACCATGGGCTTCTGAGGGCCATGGCTTCGCCCTGGGCTCGACGCCTTCTTCCGAAAGCCGTCCATCTGACCAGCTAATACTTCCTGGGTCAGGCTTGACCATGGGCTTCTGAGGGCCATGGCTTCGCCCTGGGCTCGACGCCTTCTTCCGAAAGCCGTCCATCTGACCAGCTAATACTTCCTGGGTCGGGCTTGACCATGGGCTTCTGAAGGCCATGGCTTCGCCCTGGGCTCGACGCCTTCTTCCGAAAGCCGTCCATCTGACCAGCTAATACTTCCTGGGTCGGGCTTGGACCATGGGCTTCTGAGGGCCATGGCTTCGCCCTGGGCTCGACGCCTTCTTCCGAAAGCCGTCCATCTGACCAGCTAATACTTCCGGCACCGGGCTTGACCATGGGCTGCTGAAGGCCATTGCTTCGCCCTGGGCTCGACGCCTTCTTCCGAAAGCCGTCCATCTGACCAGCTAATACTTCCTGGGTCAGGCTTGACCATGGGCTTCTGAGGGCCATGGCTTCGCCCTGGGCTCGACGCCTTCTTCCGAAAGCCGTCCATCTGACCAGCTAATACTTCCTGGGTCGGGCTTGACCATGGGCTTCTGAAGGCCATGGCTTCGCCTGGGCTCGACGCCTTCTTCCGAAAGCCGTCCATCTGACCAGCTAATACTTCCTGGGTCGGGCTTGACCATGGGCTTCTGAGGGCCATGGCTTCGCCCTGGGCTCGACGCCTTCTTCCGAAAGCCGTCCATCTGACCAGCTAATACTTCCGGCACCGGGCTTGACCATGGGCTGCTGAAGGCCATTGCTTCGCCCTGGGCTCGACGCCTTCTTCCGAAAGCCGTCCATCTGACCAGCTAATACTTCCTGGGTCAGGCTTGACCATGGGCTTCTGAGGGCCATGGCTTCGCCCTGGGCTCGACGCCTTCTTCCGAAAGCCGTCCATCTGACCAGCTAATACTTCCTGGGTCGGGCTTGACCATGGGCTTCTGAAGGCCATGGCTTCGCCCTGGGCTCGACGCCTTCTTCCGAAAGCCGTCCATCTGACCACCTAATACTTCCTGGGTCGGGCTTGACCATGGGCTTCTGAGGGCCATGGCTTCGCCCTGGGCTCGACGCCTTCTTCCGAAAGCCGTCCATCTGACCACCTAATACTTCCTGGGTCGGGCTTGACCATGGGCTTCTGAGGGCCATGGCTTCGCCCTGGGCTCGACGCCTTCTTCCGAAAGCCGTCCATCTGACCACCTAATACTTCCTGGGTCGGGCTTGACCATGGGCTTCTGAGGGCCATGGCTTCGCCCTGGGCTCGACGCCTTCTTCCGAAAGCCGTCCATCTGACCAGCTAATACTTCCTGGGTCGGGCTTGACCATGGGCTTCTGAGGGCCATGGCTTCGCCCTGGGCTCGACGCCTTCTTCCGAAAGCCGTCCATCTGACCAGCTAATACTTCCTGGGTCGGGCTTGACCATGGGCTTCTGAGGGCCATGGCTTCGCCCTGGGCTCGACGCCTTCTTCCGAAAGCCGTCCATCTGACCAGCTAATACTTCCTGGGTCGGGCTTGACCATGGGCTTCTGAGGGCCATGGCTTCGCCCTGGGCTCGACGCCTTCTTCCGAAAGCCGTCCATCTGACCAGCTAATACTTCCTGGGTCGGGCTTGACCATGGGCTTCTGAGGGCCATGGCTTCGCCCTGGGCTCGACGCCTTCTTCCGAAAGCCGTCTATCTGACCAGCTAATACTTCCTGGGTCGGGCTTGACCATGGGCTTCTGAGGGCCATGGCTTCGCCCTGGGCTCGACGCCTTCTTCCGAAAGCCGTCCATCTGACCAGCTAATACTTCCTGGGTCGGGCTTGCCCATGGGCTTCTGAAGGACATGGATTCGCCCTGGCGCTTGACGCCTTCTTCCGCAGGCCGTCCATCTGACCAGCTAATACTTCCTGGGTCGGGCTTGACCATGGGCTTCTGAAGGCCATGGCTTCGCCCTGGGCTCGACGCCTTCTTCCGAAAGCCGTCCATCTGACCAGCTAATACTTCCTGGGTCGGGCTTGACCATGGGCTTGTGAGGGCCATGGCTTCGCCCTGGGCTCGACGCCTTCTTCCGAAAGCCGTCCATCTGACCAGCTAATACTTCCTGGGTCGGGCTTGACCATGGGCTTCTGAGGGCCATGGCTTCGCCCTGGGCTCGACGCCTTCTTCCGAAAGCCGTCCATCTGACCAGCTAATACTTCCTGGGTCGGGCTTGCCCATGGGCTTCTGAAGGACATGGATTCGCCCTGGCGCTTGACGCCTTCTTTCCGCAGGCCGTCCATCTGACCAGCTAATACTTCCGGCACCGGGGCTTGGCCATTGGCTTCTGAAGGCATTGGCTTCTCTTTCGCTCTTCTCAAGGCGTCAGCTTTTCTCGCAGGCTATTAGGCCGAGCAATGGCTTCTTGTCTCCTTCAAATGTTCGTATCTCGACATAGAACTTACGGAGGTCTTATTTTGCCCCTCCCTTCGACAATAAGTCATAGCCTGGCAACAATCGAAGGAAGCTCCAACAAGTCGAGATTTTCAGCAGCTACAAGCCTTCTATACAGCGTTATCTCGTGACGGATCTATTTTAAAAATTTGAAGGTAATTTAGTTCTTTAAAATATCAGTACTCATTTTTTGCTTCTTTACGATCCTTGAAAACAATGCATGAATCTTGAGCTTCATTTCAATGCATGCGTTGTGTACTAGGGTTTTCGCAAAATCATTTCTCAGAGAAACTAGGAACGGAAATGTAAAGTACCAAAAAGTGGGTGTAATAATAAATCTTCAATAGAAGTGGATTGTAAATCCTGATATTTTTTCAATCAAAGGAATATACAATGATGTAGACATACATAAAACTCATCTTAATCTGAGAGTCTAGTATTTTACAAGTAAAATTATTTATTTATGGATATTATAGTTATTTTATTATTTGATACGAATTGTGGAAATAATTAACGTTTATATCGTAAATCCGATGGACATGTAGTATTAATTGTTTTTTTCAAGAAACGTCATGACATGATTTTCTTTCAAAAGGTTTTACTAGAATATATTAACTTTTGTTTAACAACATGTGTCGAATTTACCCTATGAATAATGAAATGGAGAATATGTATGAAAAACAATGTATAAATTTGACACATTATGCATGTAAAGCAAATATTTTTATAAGCCAGACAAAATTTTAGTTCCATTAAGATACATTTTGTAAATCCATTACTTTTTTGAGCAAGTAAAATAAAGACTGCAAATAAAGTGCAATAAATTTAAAAAAATATTTAATACGCCTGTAACAAGTAATGTACTTCAGCTTCCGGGTCAATGACCCCCATCTCGATCAGGTTTTTGTCCAGTTTCCCTGATCCATTGAGCAAATGCTGAGATGGCCCCTTGTTTTGCTTCTGGACGTAAATGTAGCTTCACTGTGCGCACGTTTTGTTGAGCACTCCTTTTGCTTGTAGTTCATTTACAGTTGAAATTGATTTTCTATAACGCGGGAAAAACATTTTTCAAATATCTTATTCTCTAAAATAATTATTTTCTAAATTCATTTTTGGTTTGTTTTTTTTTTTAAATAAAATTCTGGCCCTCAAGAAAATGTGCGCAGATAAATTTCTTTCCCACACGTCATATACAGTTTTTACTGTTTTTTGACAAATAAATATCTATCTATCTATCAAAATTACCATATTATTTTCCCACTAATACAAATTTCTTAGTGCCGGTGCGGTGGCAGGCAACGCCAAGGCAGTAGTGCCGTAGCGACCTGCGAGCGGAGGGTCGCGAGTTCGAGTCCTGCCTCGGGCATGGTTGTATGTATTGTGTTGTATGTCTATTCACCCCATCATATCGTTTCATCCTCGTAGATACATGACTTAAAAATTCAGTAGTGGTCGCTAATGACCTAGAAGTTCATTCGATCTTAAATAACTGAAAAAAATCTTAGTGATAACGAGTAACATAATAAACCCTTACGCGAACGCCCACGGCCGGATTGGTTTCAGTACGATAGGCGGACTGTTGACATGGTATCGAAGAGTGAAAGGGGGTTAGCAAGCTTGACAAAGTTACGAACGAAACGAAAAAACATTTTTTCAATACCTTTTTCAAAGTTGTAATTGTTTAACATCGTATTTAAAGTCTCTTAGAGATAAGTGAATTGTATACACAATCCATAAGATGTGAGTGATTAACAATTCTAAGTGTCCCTGCACACGTTGTGTTGCGTTGACACGTGGCAAGAAACGCGCGTCGTAGAAAAACACAATCTCATACGAAACGACATACGAGCCCTTTGGCCATTCTAATTTATGACGCGCGTTACTAGTCACATTAGGCTAGCGACACACGAACGTCGTATGTCGTTGACTTGCGTCAATTGGCAGGCCGCACGAGCATGATAACCATCATGGAACGGACGTCAAATGCAACGCAATGAACTACCTGCGGTCTTATGTTAGCAAACGGGGATGGTGCGGCGTAAGTACCCGTAAGTGCGTTACATTAGTATGAACAGAAAAGAAAAGAGGAGATGGTGAGTTTCTGCCATTAATAGCGAGCGCCTTTGGAAGGAAATATTTTCAACCCTCTTTCGGATTGCAACGACGGTAAAATTTTTTAGTATTTCCGAATTTTCGAGCACAAACATATCAAATTATATGATCAAATTAAACAAGATACAAATATGAGAGGTACTTTGTTACCGAAAGAAATGCTTGCATATGCACTTCATTATCTTTTAATGAATATACATTTAATATCTTTATATTTTACGAATGGAAAAAGTATCCCGCTCTTTCAAAGCAGTTCAACATACGCCGCCAGTACATTGTGTGTTCTGCACGCTACGGGATAAATTTGAAGAATTAAATCATTAAAATTTCGAAAATCAATCACAGGAAGAGGCGGCCCTGGGAAGGAACTGATGTAAGACTGCAACTGGTGTAACCATTGTCTCTGACTGGGATGTTCTAGGTGCGAGTCCTGACGTAGCAGTTTTTCAACACTAGCTACATGGCTAGGTCAAATTCAGTCGCTGTTTGGAATAGAAATCTCGCGGCCGGCTGCTCTGATCAGCGTTTTGCGTGATTTCTCCATAAATTTGGAGAATGCCGGAGCAATCCCCTAACAAACAGGCCATGGACCGCGTGCAATCTTACCCCCCTTTCCCTTGTCCTATCCTCATCCCTTACATACACACATTTACACTTAAATGTACTACACTACCACACCAACCTCAAGACCAGTCGCGAGATTAGTGCTTGTCCTGGATGGGGCTGTGCCCCTCTGGTGAGAGGATATGTTTTAGGGAAAACCCGTAAACCGATGAGTTCGGTGCCGGATTTCACCATTCACTGGAGGAAGATCACCGCTACTTCCCGAGGAAAGCACACACTACACTTGCAAGACTAATGATCTTAGCAGCTTACGCGCCTGGAATCAATCGAAAATCAAATATTTGAGCATCGTTCTTTCAATTATTTTTAGAAACTTAAATGAACTGTTTCTCCTGTGTTAAATTATTCATTCTTTGGCAATAAAACGATATTAGAATCCAACATAGTGTGCAAGCACCGATTGCGAAACTGCATTATTTTTACTTTCCCGTATACGTACGTATACCGGAGTGATGTACGTAGTATGGGGAAAGTTATGTAATGCTGCGCGAAAAAATGGCCAATTTTTTGGCGGATAAAAATTCATTGCCGGGCCATGAAAACGAAAACGTGGATAAAACCAGTTGCTAAATTAAGAAAAAAATCCCCTCTCACGTGGTGTAGGCAGAAACCCTGTTTTCTAGGTCCTTGATACAGAAAACCCAATTGAAAGGAAAACGTCCGTCTGTCCGTCTGTGAACGCTGCTAGCGCCTAAACCATACGTACGATTTCTTTCAAAATGGATATTGCGTGGTCGATCTGATTCTAGTCAAAGCTTTGAGATTTTGAAAAAGATTCTTCAAAATTTGGGGGTACTTCATATGAAGCCCCCCGGGGATTTCAAAATTTTCTCAAAGCGGCTCCAAATTTTTTCTTTAAATTTCTTGTATGAATAGAGTAAAATACACTTATTAACATGGCATAGGTCCGATTTTCACGAATAACTGTGAATTTTCGAAATTGTGAAAGTTTGAATAACTTCAAATAAAGTATTTTGAAAACTCAAATATTATCTGTGAAAATGAGCTTCAAATTTCGCATTTTTTAATTGCGCTAAACCACCATTTTCTCTTAAATGGCACATCATTTTTAAAAGAAAATTGCCATTTATGACTAGGATTTGTGTTTTTTAAAATTCTAAAATTAATGTTTCCGTTCTACTAATAGGAAACCGAAAAATTAAGAAAATGACAAAAAATGTACTTTTGCCGTGGTAGATGACAGCTGGCAAGAAAGAGTTTGTGGCAATTCCGAATAGCTAGCGAAGACCCAAGGAAATAGAAAACTAATACGGGAAAGTCTGTGTCATTCTGTAGCACCACTAGTTTTTCCTGCCATCTGAACTGGGATGAGAGGCGCCGCTTGCCAGGTCGAGCCGCGCCGCGCAGCCCATTCGTAATGGGTTCCCTACTTTACGCTCTCGTCTGCTGAGCCGGCACGGAGCACTGTGGGGAATTGAGAGATAAGGGAATGGGTGGAGTGGGGTGGGGTCTGAGTCAGTGCGGCAAAAGGAACGCCTTCTGAAGGGAAAAGGGAGATTTTTTTGGCTTTTTACTACTGGGGAACGAATAAACGTAAAGACGGAAATGTATTAATCAATCCCCCGCTCTAAGGAATATGGTGAATAGGCGGATTAACTTCAGGTTATATAAATGGGCTCCGAAATGAGTGAGGTAAAAATCATGGACGTATAAAAATTAGTTTCTGTGGAGGCCAATAAGGTTGACGACAAGAAAGACCTTGAGGTGAAATATAGAACTCATTCTTATTATATCCTTTTGATATTTGAGTGCTTTGGAAAGTCAGGCATTCTCATTAAATCCTATCTATCTATCTATCTATCATTATTATTATTATTATTATTATTATTATTATTATTATTGTTGTTAATAACTATAAGTTTTACGAAATCAGTGAGCATGGCCATGAAACCGAGTTTGATCAAAAAATCTAATGTTATGATTAAGGACAAGATTTTTAGATGATGCACCTACAGACAAAGTACATTGGCAGCTTTTATTTTTTATTTCTAACATGTTAAGTAATCCAACTGAAAGCATTTTCCAAATTTGTCTGCACCTAATTTGGAAGTAAATCACCTGACTGCATCTGAATAGACCATCTACCCCTATTTCTCGTCTGTTTACCAACCTTTGAGCGCACAGGCAATATATGGGTATACTGTTTAAAATTAAATCGGACAATACTTGTGCGAAACAGTCACTTTGGTTTGCTACACTTATTTCCAAATTATCTTGCCTCTATTTTTAAACCTCAGAAGAACAAAAGCAAAGGGGATCCATTGTCGTTGATTACAAGTTATCGCCACAGAACGTTTTTTTTTTCAGATATCTTGGCGATACCAAAGGTGCTTCGAAATGAACCCCGTTGAATTCTGATGTAGATGCTAAGTCTAACATTTATGCACACGCAATTTTAACATAAAGAGATCTTTAAATTAATTGTGCCATATAAAGAAGATAAAAAACGAAAACCCCATGGCCCTTGCCCCTGGGTCCGCCACTGATGTGTGGAGCTACATTAACGGCTGTGGAATGTAAACGAACCCTGAATAAATGCCCAGCAAAATTCTGGGTGGTAAGAGGGACTTAAGTCAAATTATCTCATTTTACAGGAGAGGGACAACAACCTTAGGAAGTTCTGTAAGAGGTCTGTAACTAAACAGCATTGTCGCCGGTATTGTGCGAAAATATTAAAAACATCTTGAAGAGAAAAAATTGGTTCAAGTATATCAATAAAGTAAACATTGCTAATTTGAGCACTTCCCTTCATAGAGTTAGTTCTTTAAAACAAATTGGGGTCTAATCAGATCTCATATCCGTTTACCCCACGAACCATGTAATAGGAGCAACCCATATTATGGGTAAACATGTCTGAGAAATGGCGCTGAATATAAGAGTCAAGTTACGTTTGGCAACGTGAAGGGCTTGTGTTGTACTAAATTCGAAAACGCCCTACACTTCTGACAATGTCTAACATCAATCTAACCCAACACCAACTTCAACCCACCGCCAACAATATCACTAGCCTACCAACACTAACCCAACACTACCATTGAAACCACCACTACCGCCAACATTACACCTTCCGCCATCACCACAAAAACCAACCCCAACCCAGTACCACCAACAGCAACCATCACTACCAATAACACCACTATCTCCACCACTACCTCCACCAACACCACCGTCACCACCACCACTACCACCATCACCACCACCACCACCATCACCACCAACACTACCCTCACCACCACTACCACCAGCACCACCACCAACACCACCCTCACCACCACTACCACTACCACCACCACCAGCACCACCACCAACACACCCTCACCACCACTACCACCAGCACCACCACCAACACCACCAACACCACCCTCACCACCACTACCACCAGCACCACCACCATCACCACCATCATCACCACCAACACCATCCTCACCACCACCACCAACAACAACAACAACAACAACAACAACAACAACAACATTTTCCTGAAACCTTAGGAACTTCTGTAAGAGGTCTGTAACTAAACAGCATTGTCGCCGGTATTGTGCGAAAATATTAAAAACATCTTGAAGAGAAAAAATGGGTTCAAGTATATCAATAAAGTAAACATTGCTTATTTGAGTACTTCCCTTCATAGCGTTAGTTCTTTAAACAAATTGGGGTCTAATCAGATCTCATATCCGTTTACCCCACATCACTACCAATAACACCATTATTCTCCACCACTACCTCCACCAACACCACCGTCACCACCACCACTACCACTATCACCACCATCATCACCACCAACACCACCCTCACCACCACTACCACTACCACCACCACCACCAACAACAACAACAACAACAACAACATTTTCCTGAAAAATTTCCTTCCTGTAATTACGTTCGATACTATTTTGCCATTTCAAGTTCTCTTTTAACATTTTTGTATTTTTTAATTTGTTACTAATTATTCGCTCGCTTGGTGTTCCTTGGACTCCCACTCGACCTGGCTGCGAGGGGCGGGGCGCCTTGAGAGCCGCCCGCCGCGTAGCCCCCACCGCCCGCGCTCAAAGGCCTCCGCCGCCGCAGATCCCGGCGCTCAATGCTCCCGCACCTTTGCTTTGGGCCCTGCCTCCCTGCCTTATTTACAAGACGCCGCCGGCAGCTCCCTCGAGTCGGAAGCAGCCACTGATACGCATTACCAGGCACTCCGTGACAAAGCAGCCTTTAAAAAAAATTGTTTCCTTGACATTCAAGCTGACTAAGGAAGACGTCGACATGATTCCAAAAGCTTGCGTAAAGGCAGAGGAGGTACAGATTGTCTTCTTATTTAAAACATACACTAAAATTTATATAGAATCTGGCATATTTGTTTCTGTACCACTATTGTTACGCTATGACTTTTTACGTACGTAATAAGGTACGCTATAACCTTCCACGTGAAGAATAGTATAGTCACATTTTGGTAGGAAAACGAGTTACTATGGACAACAAAGTTTGTTGCCGAAAGTTAGTCTGAGAGTGGGGACAGTGCTATCTCCAAGAACGAATGTTGCACTACGATTCAAACAATTTTCATATTCAGTTCCTTCTTTATATCACTTCTAAATCACGATTCTTTTGTTCCATTAGTGTACGTTTTTTGTGTGTACTCTCCACAGTTCAATTACAACCAACATCATTGACTTTGAGTACCATGAACATTATTACATCTAATTCGTGTAAACATGAGGATTTTCCACCAATTTTAAATAATATTTAGGGGAAAAAAACCAGACTTGAATTTGCAAAATCGTTCTTTTCGTTGTAACACTCAAGAAACAAGGCAAAAACAATTATTGTAATTATATTCTACCGCACAACCATAGAAAACCACACTACCGATTTTCTTGAAATTGTAAATTACTTTTTGTTCCTGCTTCCAGTATTGACAGGATTTCTTTACAAATAAAAAAAAACTGACTAGGCTGACCAATAACAAATTCTTCAACATCTTAGTCATATAGCGACCACTGTAACTTTGAAGCACGTATGGGAAACACGTAAGTACAACACATACAAACACACCCATGTCCCGGACAGGACTCGAACCCGGGACCCTCCTGTCCAAGATCACTACTGCACTATTGTCTTAGCGATCTCGGCCACCGAGCAGACAACAAATTCTTATCATTAGTTCATTGTTTGAAATATCTTTATTAAAGTGCTGAAAATGAGAATAAAACATTTTCGAGAGACATAGCATATGACTGAAACCTCAAATTAGACAAATTAACCACAGTTGGTATTTACACACACGCGACAACAGTCCAGACGCAATCACAAAATTGGAGCCATTTTACGTAATATAATTCAAGAAGATAAAGAAGCAAAAGATACAGAAGCGTCCATATGAATAACTTTTTCTCAAATTTCTGAACATCTACTTTCGACTATTATATTATTTTTATTACGGTAATTACAAATTCAATGTTAAATACGATGATTATTCAAATTTCTAAGGAAAATAATTTAAGATATTTATCTCTCCAATCGCAAACATTATTTGGCATATTGAACTTTCTGCCGGAAATCATATATAATTTGGAAAAGATAACTTGCGACAAGAATATCAGCATAGCGCTTCATGTTGTCCTACTAGTTAACAATATACAAAGCTCTGAATTGAGTCAAGGTGAATGATTTTAGCTCTACTCTTCACACGCCAGTACAACGTATCATGGTTGTCAAGCGCTTTGAACAGCAAGCTGTGAGGTCACTAAGTGATGATATTTCTTGAAGACCTTACAGCGAATCACCTCGTCCAGCAGAATCGCATACACGGTGTTTTTGTTCTCGGGCCACTAGAAGACTGGCGTAAGAGAATTGTCAGGGAAACAAACAAAAACTATGCTTTAAAAAACACAAAATAATATTGTTCATTACTATTTGCCACATTTATATGGTAATTTATTAGTCAAGTGACACTTCACTCCATTCAGCGGACGAGTCACCAGTGCATAGTTTGGGAAAAGCCAAGTGAGCGGCCTAGGGATAGACCACTCCTGATCTGCCTTTCAGACGTAAAGTCCCGTTTGCAAATTCGGTGCGCGCATTGAGGACAGGAAAACAACACGAAGTGAAGAAGAATGTCCTTGGGGGTGTAAAACCCAAGAATCTGAACCGCTGCAGTAGGAAAGCCTTCTCGCCGAACATGTTTTCATTACATCGTGATTCGTCACTAAAGTAGTAATTCGTTTTAATAATATACGTTTTTTAAACCGTACTTATATGATGGTCATTGCCCTAACAATTGGGTAATTACTGTCATCAATACGAAACATTAATGCCTTCATATTACTGTTTATTAGTGTGATTTAGACATTTACATCGTGAATCACCTATCACAATTATTTATAAGAGAAGCTTAGAGCATGATGTGCTGACATGTGAATCTGCTTGGCAGCTGTCTGACGGATTATATTGAGTATGTAAGTGCCCTAAATTTTTCACAGTATCTATACATAGAACATTATCCAAAACACTCTATTACCGAAAAATGTGAAAAATAATCACTGTATAAATATGAATAATTAAACGTAGACAATTATTTTAACATGGAAAACGTTAAATACAATTATGTGAGTTTAGGAAAACGTTTTACAAAGGAAACACAACGTTAATTTGTTCAAAAATGATACCCGAATTTGGTTTTTGTACAACTGTTTTGAAGACAAACATGTTCAAGAATATTCCCCGGATTGTGGTTTTAGTCCGCGATTAGGAACTATAAGTCGATTGCGCAAGCGGACTGCGCGAGCCCCCTGTCCCACCGTCCCCCGGGCTGTCCCACTTGGTCTCGTCCCGAGCAGTGGCGTCGCGTCGGCCGGTGGCTGCCTCGCTGCAAATGAGTCCCCGCGCCCCCCGACATTTCATTAGCGGCTGCGCTAACGAATCGACGCTCCGCCACGCCCCCCCCCCCCGCCCTTCCTGGCGACGGACTGCACCTCCCGCCGCGCTGCCCACCACGCTCTCCGTCAAGCTCTTTGACGTATTCACCGCCGCAGCCGCGCGCTCCGCTCCGGCGCACGCCTCGCGCCCCCGCCACGCTCTCCGCTTCAGAGTCTGCGCCCCAACACGCTCGCCCGTGTTGGGGCGCGTGTCGAGATGGGCGCGCGGCTGCTTGACGGAGAGGGTGCTGGGCAGCGTGGCTCGACCACAAAAATGCTCGCCCGAACACGCTCGCCTCAACACGCTCTCCACAACACGCTCGCCACAACGCGCTCGTCACAACACACTCGCCACAACGCGCTCGCCACAAGACGCTCACGACAACGCGCTCGCCACAACGCGCTCGCCACAATGCGCTCGCCACAACGCGCTCGCCACAACGCGCTCGTCACAACGCGCTCGTCACAACGCGCTCGCCACAACGCGCTCGCCACAATGCGCTCGCCACAACGCGCTCGCCACAACGCGCTCGCCACAACGCGCTCGCCACAACGCGCTCGCCACAACGCGCTCGCCACAACGCGCTCACCACAACGCGCTCGCCACAACGCGCTCACACCAACGCGCTCGCCACAACGCGCTCGCCACAACGCGCTCGCCACAACGCGCTCTCCACAACGCGCTCGCCACAACGCTCTCGCCACAACGCGCTCGCCACAACGCGCTCGCCACAACGCGCTCTCCACAACATGCTCTCCACAACACGCTCGCCACAACGCGCTCGTCACAACGCGCTTGCCACACCGCGCTCGCCACAACGCACTCGCCACAACGCGCTCGCCATAACATGCTCGACTCAACACGCTCCACTCAATACGCTCTCCCCAACACGTTCGCCCCAAAGCGCTAGCCCCTACGACGAACGCCCCCAACACGCTAACCACTCTCACCCCAACACGCATGCCTCCAAGACGCTCGGCCCCAAGACGAACGTTTCCAAGACGAACGCCCCAACAAGCTAGCTCCAACACAGTCGCCGCATCACGTTAGTCCCAACACGCTCACCCCCAGCATGCTCACCCCAACACTCCGCTGACACACTCGCTCCAACGCTTGTCCCCATCGTGTTAGACCCAACACACTCGTCCCAACATCCTCGCTCCAATACACTGGCCATAACACGCTCGTCCAGCTTGTTTATCCCCAACACGCCCCAATAAGCACGCCCCCAACACTGTCGCCCCAACACGCTAACCACAACGCACTCGTCCCACAGCCGTTAACCCGCCATGTCCCTCCACTCGACCGCGCTAAGTTTTCCACCATGTCCGCCAACTAACTTCCTCAATACCGTTTACGTCCATTTGCATGGCCCGCCACTCTCCTCCACACCTTCTGCCTCAGTCCTCGCTCCTACTTTCCTCACCTCGTGTTCCGTACCGCAGCCCACGCAACCGCGTGCGGTGCGCCGGGTCTTCATGCGTGTGTTGGTTCACGTGTGCTAGAGGGCGGCTGGACAGGTGTGTGTTTTGGTGTGTGTGTGTGTGGTGTGTGTATGGGTGTGTGTGGGCGGCTGTGCGCGGGAGTGTGAGATTCTGTGTGCGTGGTTGGGAAGCTGTGTAGGCGAGCGGGTGAGTGAGTGTGTTGTGTGGGTGGCTGTGTGGGCGGGAGAATATGCGGGTGTGCGGGAGGAATGTCGAGGTATAGATATATGGGTATTGAGGGTAGGTGTGAGGGAGGTGTGGGCGACTATGTGCGAGGGTGGGCGTGCCCGCCGGCGTCTTGCGCGTGTGGGCGTCCGTGTACTGGTGCGGGCGTGCATGCGCTTTTGAGGACGGACGGGCGAGTGAGAGATCGGGCGTGTGGGTAGGCGATTGTGAGCGAGTGGCCGGGCGTGCGGCGGGCGAAGGGGCGGGCGAAGGGGTCGGGCGAAGGGCGGGCGAAGGGGCGGGCGAAGGGCGGGCGGAAGGGCAGGGCGAGCGGGCGGGCGTTCGGGCGGGCGAGCGGGGGGCGTTCGGAGCGGGCGGGTAGGCGGGCGGGCGAGTGAGTGAGTGAGTGAGCGAGTGAGCGGACGGGCGAGCGAGTGAGCGAGCGGACGGGCGGGCGAGTGAGCGAGCGAGCGGGCGGGCGGGCGGGCGAGCGAGCGGGCGAGCGAGCGGGCGAGCGAGCGAGCGGGCGAGCGGGCGAGCGAGCGAGCGGGCGGGCGAGCGAGCGAGCGGGCGAGCGAGCGGGCGGGCGGGCGAGCGAGCGGGCGAGCGAGCGGGCGGGCGAGCGAGCGGGCGAGTGAGCGAGCGGGCGAGGGAGCGAGCGGGCGAGGGAGCGAGCGGGCGAGGGAGCGAGCGGGCGAGGAAGCGAGCGGGCGAGGGAGCGAGCGGGCGGGCGGGCGGGCGGGCAGGCGAGCGTGTACCACGATGCGGCGCGTGGTGCAGTCGGTTGCTGCGGCGCGGACACGCAGTGATATATGGAGAGGGCTCGCGGCGCCACTGCACCTTTCCGGGCGCGTTTGCGGCCGTCGCGTCACGCCGCACGCTGCTGCTGCGCGATGCAATTTGCGCGGTTATAGTTCACGCCAGCGAAACTAGCCGGGTTTGCTGTGCCCAGAGGAGATCATTGCGTATAAATCACGGTCACGACGCCGCCTTCGGCAGAAAATGAACGACGATGAACGTCGTGATAATACCTTTTGTGTTACGTGCTTACCAAAGCTCGAATGCTTGTACTTTTTCTTTCGTTATGTTTGGCTAATATTTTTTTCTAGAAACTGAAACCAACATTTTTAAACCTATTTTGATTCAAATTGTCTGTTTATAAGTCATAATTATAAGTCATATTCATAAGTCATATAAGTTTATAAGTCATATTTATAAGTCATAAAGTCTTATTTTAGCCGACTTCGTTTTTCGTTATATTTTAGCCATATTTTGCACATTAGAGAATCTTTTTATAATATTTTTTCACAATTTGAAACCATTTAATTTAAATTTGGACCACAGAAGCACTTTATTAAGTCATAAATGTTGTTATTAATTTGAAAATTGCAACGTACGGTGTGACTTCCACTCCAACTGAAAATATTTGATTGATTGGAAGAGTGGACAGATTGAAATCGACTGAAGATGATATCTATTCTCAGTTGTAATGACCTGAACTTTGTGAATAAAAACAACTGCGTACCCTGTTTCGGACTTAAGGAACTTTGAAAGGAAGGTCGTGAAAGACACGAATGAGTCAAATTAATAACAATATAACAGTTTGTAATATGTTTTACTAAATCTTCATTTAGATACTTTTATTACGAGTACTAGAAGCTATTACATTTTTCATACCATCAACAAAACATGGGAATACTGCAAAACTTATAATGTTTGTAATATTGACGTATACAATTATTTTATAAGTGTATAGTATCAGAAACTCTCTGGTTGTTCAATTACATAATCTTTAATGACATGAACTCTCTGACAATTACTCAAGATCATTTAGAGCTTTGCTGCGCCTACAATATAATTCCCAAGCAATTTGTAGTCGTGACGTTATGCGATGCTACACAGCGCAATTTCCGGTATAATTGTTCGTACCAGTGGTTAGGGGCATTTCTACGAGTAAATCACTGCAATGTTATTGCCTTTATATAACTATAATTTAGTTCCTTGTCAACGGAGAGTGGATTTCCAACCCACCGTCCTCACACAATCTGTGATCATTAAGCATTCGAAATCTCAAAACTATTTTCCGGAAAAAACGGCCCCACCATTACTCATTCGTCATCGTTCACAAAGCATTTCTCGTCATTAATTAAAATATCTGTTCAGTGGAAATCGGAGACGACTAATGGCGTTCTGTAATTATTTTCGAATTTCAAAATCGTTCGTTTCACATATCAGAATTGGCGTCCTCAGTTCTCCATTTTGCTGAAGTTACATGCATGAGTTCATGTTTTTGGTGGTCATTGTAGTTGGCCGACACTCTTATGTACACACAGATTCAACAATAAGACACTACATGTCTGTATGTTTTTTTCCAAATAAATTTTCAAACCACAAACAATTTCATTAGATCTCACTTGCGTATTACTGGTCATCTTTATCAGGAACACAAATGTTATTAATAGTATTGAATCTATCTCTATCCGTATTTCCTTCATATTCACGTGTACTAAACTGTCATCCACGCTGCTGCATTTGGCAAATTTTACTAACAACAGGTGTTTTATATATCGTCTAAGCTACCCCAAATATAATTACTCAGAATAAAGCACCAACTTCACCAAACAACAAGTGCAAAGTGCAAACCCAAACATCTGCGCATCAATGAGCACCGCAGAGGAAATATCAATCAAGAGAACTCGAAACTCATTCGCTGCGCCCACAGGATTTCGATGATAACTGACACCACATTGTTTCACCAATGTTCGCATCAAGACTAGCAAAAAAGGGCAAAAAAGACCATATTCCGCGTTTGTGGGAATTTCTTCCACTTAAATTTCTGTGCATTGGTGGTGAAGAGCAGTATGTCAATTTGGTTTGCTAAAAATAGAATAGCATCTCGCTCAAAGTATTCTAAACTATGCTTAATGGACATTGATAACGAAGATAGAAAAAATGAAAAAAAACACCATTTCTCCTTTTATTTAGAGAATAAAAACCTCTCTCAACTGCTGTCATGTAAAATACACTAAATGGCACACATGCTTCTTTGCTTGTAGGTGCATTCATGTGTTTCGCAAATAACAGTGGAACAGCTGTTACTTTTATAAATTGTTTCAAGGTACCTGTATAGTTGGTAAAAAGTTATAATGAAACGTTATGGTAATACAAACTTGTCCGAAAGTAGATACAAGCGTTCTCAAAGACCCTGAAATGATGAATTCTCTCAGTGAAGAACTTTCAACAACGGCCGAGGAACCAAGACGACCGAATAGGCCTCTTCCTCTTTCAAAAGGAAATTCTGAGTTTAAACATTCACGAAAATTTGATTTCTTACTGTGTTCTAACTTTATTAAGGAATGAGGATCATAACAATTACTTAAAGCAATAGTAAAGATGGTATTTACTAATTTGTGGAAATCAATGTCTGACATAGAGACCTAATATAATAGTAACGAACTAGACAAGGGCAGACGGTGAGAAAACCTACCCTAAGGTTATGAAGACAAGTGTTTATGGTAAAGGATGTCTTTGTGCTAACCAGACGAACCCCTTATCCCATGGCCAAAGGGCTGGCTGACCGCCGGTCGGCCAAGACCCGTAACGAGCTGTCGAGCCATAGGACAGGACAGGACAGAGAAGGACAGGTGAAATGCAAGAATTGACGCCAGACTGACGGTTGCACGCTTCCCTTCGCCTTCCACTAGACTTGAACCGATCGCCCCTGCCTCTCACCGCCAGCAGCGCCCACACGCGTGTCCCGTAGATGCGTCGCTGTGCCCACACCGGTGTCCCGCATCAGGGTCGGCAACTTGAGCACCTCGGAACTAGACCAACATTTTGCTTCACGTAAATATTTACAAAAGGTATATATGAATAAGGGGGTGAAAAGTACCCCAAACCTAATCGATAATCGCGATACTCATGTGAAAGAGAATAAAATGTCGTAGATTAACAAAAAAAATCAGCCTCCTAGGGCAATCTATTGCAGATATTCCGTATTTTTCATGTTTTATTTTTTTCTCAGCTTCAATAACATGTATTAGGTTGAAAACAAAATGAAGAGACGGAGAAAAATAGGTCAACTTGAAGGTATTTTGTCAACCAAGTTTGGCGCCAAATGCAAATACTAAAAACTAAATATTTTTTTGAAATTGATTTACGACGTGATAACGTTAAAGTACTGTCTCCGTTTAAAGTATTTGCTCATTTTTTGAGAATCTAAATTTATTTTATTTTATTTTATTAAATTTATTTATTTTATTCTCGTTTACATAAGTATCGCGATTAGAAATTCGGTTTGGGGGCCCTTTTCGCCCCCCCTCATGCGGCATAATCCTTTAATAATTATATGTGTGCAAGAAGCACCTGAAGGCTATTTCAAACTCATGAAATTATTTAGAACTATTTAGTTAAATCAGTTACTTTTATTGAAGTATCATTTACAAAAAAATATTATTTTCTTCTATAAAAAACCTTATAACTCACATTCCCATTTTCGATTGTCTTTAACATTATTGTGATTTACCATCTAAGAGTCATTTATAATAAAACTTTATAACTCTGAAGTCGGAATCATAAAACTGTTGCATTGTGCTTCCCTTTTCGTTCTATTCATTTTTCTGGTTGACAGAGTTCTGGAACAAGCCGCTTATGGTAACCTGAGAGTCTGGCGAGATAATTAATTTTGGGGTTTTTGCCAGGATTCGGAAGCAAATTTACTACACTGGGACGCAATATTTCGGGCTAATCCGGTGAGTGGCAAATTAATACAAGAGTCGCGCATGAGGGGCAAAACTTAATTATCCTAAAGATTGTCGGAGCTTTACGCTTTGCGAAACAGAGCTCTTATGAAAGCTTGGGCCAAAGCTAGGGGATACGGCATATCGGGTAAGGTATTAGAATTGCAGAACACGGGAGAGAACAAGCAGATGTGAAAATTAGAATTTAATTTAATTTGAGCCCTACACTGAATCAATTAAATTTGGCATGCATGCGAATTTCCACACTTCAGTTTTGACTGTACGAGTATATGAACTGTGGAAACAATACGATAAATATCACTTTTAAATAGTCATTTCTAACAAGTAAATTACCTTCGCAGCATTTATGTCGTTTTACGCTGAACATCTACATTATAAATGTCAATGATATAGTGTATAGTGAGCGTGAGTGTGAGAATTAAAGTGATTAAAATTCTTTTAAATCTATTCGGTATATCCTTTAAAAAATTCATTGGAGACAAGTATCCAGTAAGAGTGCTAACGATGTGGTTAGTTGTGCTTATTTATTAATTCGCCCCTGACTGTAGGCTTCCCCCTGAAGTTCCTTAAAACTAAGTAGGAGCAAGCTTCAACAGCAAAGTGAGGGATGAGGCGCGGGTGAGAAATTCTACAGTCGTTTGCTGCGGGACGAGGCGAAGGAGAGACAGTAAGTGAGGGAGCATTTCGTCTTTCCGGTGCTTCAATTACTTTGTTCAATATTCCCTTTAGTGTAGTGCATGTTATAGCCGAGAGGTGGTGGTCGTGGTGGTGTTGGTGGTATTTCTCCCCCGCAGAAAGGCAAGATTGGTGCCAATCTGTTTGGAGGCTTGCGTGGTTTCCTGCCAAATATCTCAGAAAAGCACCGCTCCAGCCGGCGTAAGCTCCAAGCTCCCGGCTGGCCTCTCTCTGTGCGGTACAGTACTCCGATTTACATGTAGTGTCACTTTAAGGTCACCAGCTGGTGGGAGAGAGGGACACACCTCCAGTTGAGAACTTCAATACCAAAAATTTAAGTAGTTGTAACTTAGCACACGATTGGATGGCACTGTCCTCATCTCCTTCCCTCTAGTGATCTTGATGGGACACCACATTTAAATCGGAGTATACCACACATGTCGGCAACCAGTAGGAGCTTAGAAGTTACCCGCCTGGGGCAGTGCTTCACTGAGAATGGCATTTGGCGGAGAAAAACACGCAAGGCGACGGGCAGGTCATGAGGTAGTACATTGTGTGTGTGTGTGAATATGCTTTTAAGAGGCGGGTCAAGGGTGAGGAAGGAACCATTATGCGCCGTCCGTGATATTGTTCATAGTGTACTATTCTGGTACTGCCTGACATGCATCGTATAATCCACAGAAAACAACATATCAGATCAGCTGGCGGCTAGAATTCTCCTCCAGACAGCGGCTGATTTCGACCACGTTATTTAGTCAGGGTCGAAAATCCGACCCGTCGAGACTAGAATTGAAGAGCTCAAGAGAACAAGGGGCTCTCCCACATTGACATAGCTCTGAGATATTGAGGGTTTTTTCTGAACTTCCCTTATGTTACTCGGAACAATTTAAAATTTTTTTAATACCGTACAATTGCATGTAAATCCATATTGGATTTAAGTAGGATATTATTAAAGAACAATATTTGAAGTTTTATTTCATGCTTATAACTCAATGCCACAAAAAATGTGCGGTAGCCCCTTGTTCTACTGAGCCTTCAATTCTAGGACTTCCCGGCCAGGGACGCTGGTGGCGACGGTTGTCACTGAGCCGCTGCTGCCGAGCCACGAGTGGGCGTGGCGGCGGAGGGAGGAAAAGTAGGGCACGGAACCCGGGGAGGGACTCGCCGCTCGGCGCCGCGCTGCGCGACTGCCTGAGGGGGAGAGGGGCGGAGGGGCGGCGGCTGCTGCGAAGTCCCTCGGGCTGTGATCGAGCGTCTCCATCAGTCTGCGCTTTGTTCCCCCCGATTGCAGAGCGACGCCCCGCGCCGCGCCGAGGAAGAGTCGGCGTCCTCGGCGACGTTGGGGGTGGGGACGGAGGCGGAGGCGACGCAACTGGCTGTGGAGGTGGAGATGGTGACAACAACTGGTGGAGGAGGTGACAGATTCTGGCTGTAGAGGGGGAGGCGACGAAGATGGTGGTGACAGCAATGATTTTAGAGATGAAGGTGATGACGATGATGGTTACTGGCTGTGAAGGTGATAACAGCAACTAACTGTGGCGGTGGAGGGGATGACGGTGGTGGTGGTGAGGAACAACTGGCTACGGAGGTTGTGCCAGCAACCGGCTGTGGGGTGATGACGGGGGTGGCGACAACTGTCTGTGGAGGTGGAGCTGATGATGGAAGTGGTGACAGAACAACTAGCTGTGGAGAACGTGACTAGAGGTGGAGGCGATGACGAAGGTGGAGCCAGCAAAGGCTTTGGAGGTGGAAGTGATGGTATCAGAAGAACTGGTTGGAAGGTGATAACAGGAAATGACTGTGGATATGGAGGGGATGTCGGTGGTGCTGGCTGTATAGGTGGTGACAGCAATTGGCTACGGAGATGGAGGTGATGACGGAGGTGGTGAAAGCTGTTGTGGTGACGGAAGTGGGGTCCTGGCAGGCACACTGACGAGGGGGGTGGAAGTGGTAACGACGTGTCAACGACTTCTCGTGCCGACCTTCTTTTCACAAATTTTTGTTCTTGGAAGGGGCGGCGGCGACGGCTGTGTGAGGAATCCAGAAGAGGAAGTGTAAGTGTGGACGGAAGAAGAAGCGGTGGCGGAGAGGAGGTGGAGAAAAAGGTGTCGGTGGTGCTGCAAAAGCAAGAGCACGCCGTGGTGATGCCGGAGCAGAAGATGGAGGTCGGAAGGGAGAGACGTAGAGTTGGTCGGTGGGTAATGGCGATAGCGAAGATGGAGGTCAACGTGGCGGCGGAGAGAGGTGGAAAGAGGGATAATAAAGTTGGCAACGAAGAACGTAGTAGCGGGGTGGAGGAAAGCGATGACTATGGAATAGGTTGTCGGTGGTAGTGCAGAGGCCATATCTGCGGAGGTGATGGCGATGGCAAAGGCAGAAGCAGAAGCGGAGATGGTGTCAGAGCCGGAGATAGAGTTGGTAGGAAGAGAGTGGAACAGAGGTGGCGGTGGCAATGACAAATGCGGAGGTGGAGGTGGAGGTGGCGACTGTGGCAGAGGTAGGTGCGGAGATGGTAGCGGGGGGAAGGAAGAGGGATAGGAAATGGCTGTGTAGATGAAGGCAGTGGCGGTGCCGGATGCGGAGATGGAGGCGATGGGGGAGGGAGAGGGATAGAGACACTGTGTGCAGATGAGGGCAGTGGCGGAGGCGAAGACTGCGAAAGTGGCGGCGGCGGCGGTGGCGCCAGACGCGCAGTGACGCAACCGCCGGTATGCACGCCCTACATTTTGTTGGCAGCTGGGCTGGGGGAGGGGGGTGGATACCCGCCGTTTCGAAATACTCGCGACAGCGCAGGGGTTGGCTGCGTCGCCGGGCAAGGCAGAACGCGAGGGGAAAGTGAACTGACGAGGATGCCACGACGAAATCAAGGAAGCTTTGCGACAAGCCTTTTCTCTGTAAATACAAATGTTGCGGCTTGATGATTGCAAGGTGAATAATGAAGGCACAAGACCAGTAGTCAGGGAGGTAGAGGAAAGACTCCGACTGAAGACGTAATGAGAGTTGCTTCGGAGTTGAAGTAATAAAAATTGATAAAATAAACATTCAATGACCATGAAAGAATTCTGAAAATACTGATTCTTTGCACAATATAAATGCGAAGAATGGTCAAAGTTCGTGTCAGAATCGCGGCACAACTATGCTTTAAAGTGACTAACATACAAATGATTACAGTAGATTCGTGATCTAACATAAACGCGCCAGGAAATCGAATTAAAAAAAGAGGCAGATAAGAAAGAAGTGGTAAGTAATAGCCTATTAATTTTGAATCAATGGGAAAATTTTCTGCATTGGAAAACTGAAAATTCAATTTTGGATAAGAGAAAAAATGAGCTTACGTTTCGCAAATATGTTTGCAACCAAGGGCACCTATGTCCCTTCCATTGAATTTGTAATAAAAGTCATAATATAATTTATATAACGCCTTGTGCTGTAGGTATGAAAATATTCTCACTTGTTATTGAAAAATGCAAACCAAACATTCAGAGCTTCCTTAACTTTAAAACCACATTTACTCATTTTTCCCTTTGTTTGCAGTTCTTGTTGATTGATTGTTTATTTTTTATCAGTGAGTCGTCGGATAATAAGGAATGTCCGATAGGGAAATGTCGATGATGAGTAAGTGAAATAATGACAGTAGAATTCTTGTTACCGGGGGAATGATCAACAATGCTTCCGCGTGGATTTTTACTCCACGTGCGCGGAGAATATGAGAAGCGAGTGGTTCGCGGAGTGGGGAGCAGTCCGAGGATCAGTGGAAGGGGTGGGGGTGGGCGGCGCCGGAGGGGCGGGGCCGCGGGGCCGAAGACAAAGTTATGGCGCCCGCGACAGTGAGAAATGGGGGCGGTGGCGCGTGGATGCCGCAAGCGCCAGAGGTATCTTCGTCCTCAAGTCCCGCGCCGCCTCGCTCCGCCTCCCTCCGCGCCGTCCCCTGCTCCACCACTAGGTTCCGTCTCCCCGCTCGGCCTCCCCGCTCGGCCTCCCCGCTCGGCCTCCCCGCTCGGCCTC
Source organism: Acheta domesticus (assembly GCA_031308135.1). NCBI lineage: Eukaryota > Metazoa > Arthropoda > Insecta > Orthoptera > Gryllidae > Acheta > Acheta domesticus. Next base: position 12,000,133 of record JAHLJT010009419.1, on the reverse strand, counting down.
CCCGCTCGGCCTCCCCGCTCGGCCTCCCCGCTCGGCCTGCCCGCTCGGCTGCCCGCTCCGCCACCCCCGCTCCGCCACCCCGCTCCGCCACCCCGCTCCGCCACCCCCGCTCCGCCTCCCCGCTCCACCTCTCCGCTCCGCCCTCCCCGTTCCACCTCCCGCTCTACCTTCCGTTCCGCCTCCCGCTCCGCCTCCCGCTTCGCCTCCCCGCTCCGCCTCCCCGCTCCGCCTCCCCGCTCCGCCTCCCGCTCCGCCTCCCCGCTCCGCCTCCCGCTCTGCCTCCCCGCTCTGCCTCCCCGCTCCGCCTCCCACTCTCGGCTGCTCGCTCCGCCTCCCCGCTCCGCCACCCAGCTCGGCCTCCCCGCTCCGCCTCCCCGCTCCGCCCTGCCCGCTCCACCTCCTCCCTCCGCGTCTTCGCTCCGCCTGCCCGCTCCGCCTCCCCGCTCCGCCTCCCCGCTTCCGCCCCCCCTCTCCGCCCCCCAGCTCCACCTCCCCGCTCCACCTCCCCGTTCCGCCTCCCCGTTCCGCCTCCCGCCTCTACCTTTCCGCTCCGCGTTCTCTCTCCCGCGTTCTCCTCCCCGCTCGGCCTCCCCGCTCCGCCCTCACCGCTCCGCCCTCCCTGCTCGGCCTCCCCTCTCGGCTGCCCGCTCCGCCTCCCCGCTCCGCCTGCCCGCTCCGCCTCCCCGCTCTGCCTCCCCGCTCTGCCTCCCGCCTCTGCCTCCCCGCTCTGCCTCCCCGCTCCGCCTCCCCGCTCCGCCTCCCGCTCCGCCTCCCCTCTCGGCTGCTCGCTCCGCCTCCCCGCTCCGTCACCCAGCTCGGCTCCCCGCTCCGCCTCCCGCTCCGCCTCCCCGCACCGCCTGCCGCTTCACACTCCTCCTCCGCCTCTTCGCTCCGCCTGCCCGCTCCGCCTCCCCGCTCCGCCTCCCCTCTCCGCCCCCCCGCTCACCTCCCCGCTCCACCTCCCCGCTCTACCTTTTCGCTCCGCGTCTCCTCTCCGCGTGCCATTCCTTTATGCCCCTCCTCCGCGCCACTCATCTTCTCCCGCGGTCTTCGTCGGCTTCTGTGCCCGCATCGCCTCCCCCTCCCCCTGCTCGCTCCTCCCCCTCCACGACTCCTTCCCCCCCCTCCCCCGACCCACTCGCCACGTCGTTGTCAGCCTTCGGCGACAGCTCGCGGTGCCACATCACCTCCGGGACGTCGAACTGTCGCGAAAAGTTGCACTAACTATTTAAATGAAGCGTCGTCCGAAAAACTAGCTGAATGAGATGAATGTTATGAGAGCAGAAAATATTCTGCGGATAGTTATTTATTCCCAAGATGCTCTGTTCCCAACAGCTGGCGACGGATGATTGGGGGACCTTTGGTATTTAGGTCCTCTGGCCAATTAGGAGGTCGTGCCAATAGACAGGGTGCAGAGAACGTGTTTTGCATGGCTCATTGAACCAATGATCAAACGAGTGTGAAACGGGTGTCAAACGAGTGGTCTCCGATCTGCGTCCAATACTCATTAATTTTGGTGTTCTGCAACGTCACAAAAGAACATACTAATTACCAATACCTTAGGTACTCTATTATCTTCTCTAAATGTTGCAGACAAACATAACTTTCTAAAATACTAATCTCAGAAATGAATCATTTACAAAACAGTCAAATTTACCTTGGTCAATATTTGGATACCTCAGCATTTACATCGATATAGCAAGCGAATAGCCAGTATCACATTCAGTCTCACTTACGTCGTTGATATGAGTTCGTGTTGATTGAGGCATTATAAATATATTACTTTATAATATCACAATTATGTGACGAAGTGATACTGATAACTATGAAGGGAGAAATCTCACGCTTTTACGACCTCGTTTTATATTGTATGACCAAGATGACGTTTTGTAGGACCTTCCCCGATATGGTTGATTGTATGGGTGATGAGTAGTGTGGTAATGTTGGTGGCGATGACAAGGATCAGATGAATGACCACGAATTGGATGATGTAAGATAGGATAGAGTGGTGGCATGAGATGCCAATCACAACTACGCGAAAACTCCAATGACTTACAAAATTCGTAAGATTTTCCCTCCTGGAATTAGGCAGTTGCCCTAAATCTCTCCGACCCGATACAGGGGCTAGAGAAAAATCTACGCTAGCTCGGTCCTACCCGTTCTTTCACTACTGTCAGCTCACAATCTTACCGACCCTCGACATAACCCCTCCGAACATTGATCGCTTCAGTCGTCTCGCAGCGAACGCCTATCTGGTTCTTCAAGAGCCCCTATCCTTGGATATCATGTCCCTCGGATATGAAACCTCCATGGGTCGTATAAGTCACGTGCGACATCTGAGGTCATCATGGGTTGCAACGAGTCACAACTTACATGTACTATCCCACACCACGACAAAACGTGTTACACGGGATAACAAT
>JAHLJT010009419.1:11972808-11997613 GCA_031308135.1 Acheta domesticus | reverse complement strand
ACTTTGAAGAAAGAACCAAGATTATGTTGCCATCCCGGGATGCCTACATATCATGAAATGAGTGACATCATTGACTGACAGTTCAATTTTGGAAGAGAAAGCGTATTTCACGAAACACGAGGAATGTTTGCATAACTTGAAAGTTCTAATACAATTTGTTAACGGTGAAGAATTTATTCCGAAAGAAGCATTTATATTTGAACTACTAGTATTATTTACGAAAATAAGATATACACTGATTTTATTTAACCATAATTGATAAAAAAACAGACACTTTTCTTTGGTATTCTGCAAAGAGGAAAAATTTAAAAGTACACAGAGATGAAGAAAGAAACAACAATGGCCATCAAGTATTACTTTAACGTAACCGAAACATTTGAAATGCCATAAAGTGAACAAGTACGCATTAGTAGATTTACAAGTTTAAAAATAGTACAAGCTAGTAATAATACATAAGCAATTAACTAGAAATAATTACAAGCCTAGATAGAAACATACTATTTTCATTTATCATAACAAAACTTTTATTTCGTAAGATGACCACTCTTGGAAATCATCATTCAACTCATATTCGTCGAATTTTCAATGCAGGTATCGGTTAACATATATAAAACTTCATTTTCAACAAGTTAACTTACTTTTCTTGTATACAAGAATACCGGTAGACGAAGAAATGAGTGAGGATAGAGTCCGAGCTCCTAATTAGTTAAGTAAGGTGACATGGACTAAACAAGTTGTCGGATTGAGCCAAAGTGACTCTATAGCCGTCCATAATTGCGAAAGTGTTGCCGGTACAGGATTTTGTGCACGAACTCACCTCTAGAGTTTGTCCAACAAATGTTAGATGTGATTCATGTCGGGCAATATGGATGCCAAATCATTCGTTCGAATTGTTCAGAATGTTGCTCAAACCAATCACGAACCATTGGGGACCGAAGAGCGTATTGTCACCCATAAATTTTCCTTCGTTGTTTGGGATCACAATGTCCATAAATGGCTGCAAGTGGTCTCCAAGGGGCTGAACATAACCATTTCCAGCCAATAATCGGTTCAGTTGGACCAGAGGACCCAGTTATATGTAAAAATAGTTCACGCTATTATGGAGCCCCCACACGTACACTGCCTCGACATCTTGTATCTAAAACTTCGTAGAGTTGAGACACATTTTAACCCTACTGACAGCTCTTACCAACTGAAGACGAGACTCATCTAACCAAGCCAAGGTTTTCCAGTGGACAATCGATATGGTCACGAGCCCAGGTGAGGCGCAGCAGACGATGTGCTGTTAGCAAAGGTACTCGAGTCGGTCTTCTGCTGCATTAACCCGTGAAAGCCAAATTTCGCCCACTGCCCTAACTTGTACCTTCATCGCACGTCACACATTGATGTCTGCAGTTATTTCACGCAGTGAAGAGCGTATAATTAAACGACAGATTGAAAAGGAATCTGGCATATAGAAAATTACATAGATAGTTTACTTCTTTTGCGGAATCTATCAGATATTAAATAACATTAACTGCGACAAGAGAAAAGGAAGAGTAGAGGAAAAACAAGTAGAAAGAGAGGAATAAAGAGGAGCAAAATTAAGAAGAAATAAGATTTTGAGAGAAGAATAAAAATGAGAATGAGCATAAAATGAGGAGAAGGAAGTGAAGAAGAATTTTTTTTACTTATTCTTGCTTGGCCTGAGGACCTCAGCCAATAATAATAATAAACCTAAGAATAATCATAAAAGCATCCTGGTTCATCCCAAACTCTCAAATCGAGAAGAAGAAATAACTGTTGTCTTGTCCAATATTGTGTATTCTTTTGTCTATAATAATAATAATAATTATTATTATTATTATTATGCAAATTTGTGTTTCTGATTTAGCCCACCAGTGCGGGGCCCGGCAACTAGATGAAATTATTCTGGCCAGCAGTTGTTGTTTGAAAGGCAATAATGTAAAAAACAAATTGATTCCAATCGTCTCCTGTATTATTTCAGTAGTATACCTTTGGGTTCCGGCTCTCACACGCGACCAATCATTATAAATGAGGGCTATAAAGAAAGAGAATTTCACGGAGACTTGACGAATTCCACTTCGACTTTAAAAATATGGATGATTTCTTTTAAAAAACGCATCGAAATATTCATGTAAAATGCAACCCGCATCACATGTTAACCTATATCGGCAAATAACTCATAAACAAAGCGTTTTTAGAGACTCAAAAAGAAAAATTTTGAGGCCAAAGGCCTCAAAGAAGCGTTTTTTCACACCATACTCTACAAGATGAGACATTCCCCGATCCATTCAATTAACTTTTCGGTTCCACGCTTCAATACTATCAAGGCCACCTCAATATTTCAGCCCTTCCTGCTGGTAGCAATTTTTGTGGCGACACGCTTAGAAGGCTTACATTCGACAATCTTTATTTACGCTTTCTATTAACACCGTAGTTTGTGCAGTCTGACGAGGTTTATTTGCATAATCATTAATTCAAGATTTAACATGCGAGAGTTCTCGCACGGGTACGATAGATTTTTCTTATTTTACTCATAGCTCGGCGTATCTACTCATAAGTGCTTTAAAGATGAAATGTTCTGAGCAAACGGAGTACGCCTAACCAAAATTATGACATTAAAGATGGAGTGTTTATAACGATACACTGTTAAAGTGCAAGGCATTAAAAATAAAGAAACAGAGTAAACCTAGAAAGTCTACTATCCATTAACATTGTTCGTCACATTTGTATTCCCAGATTGCAGGACCTACATTTATAAATGTAGTTTTCTCTCCAGGGCGCTCATTTAACTGTATTATCTATGTGAACTAATTTCCTAACACCACATTACAATCACTATCATACTATATTATATGGAATATTGACATTAATGAATGATTTATTATTGGATGAATGATAATGCACTGACATAAATGCAAACCGCCAGTTTCTTCCCTTTTTCGCTCCATATTTTCCACAAGGATTTACTGAGATTTAAAAGAATGTCGAGAATAAATGATATACATTATGTCTTTATTAAGCAAGATGTGGTTGAAGGCAGAATCAACTCAGATAACAATAATCATATTCTTAGTATATCCGACTGATAAATTTATGAATGTTTTTTTGTGATAAATCTTAACACCACTGCCTTTAAATTCACTGGTTTATGATTTCACCTCACTGGTTCATTATAAACTCTGTTTTGAGAAAACAGGTGTGTATGAATAATATTAACACCTTCAGTGACATAGAAAACCACAATATTTCCTTGTGACACATGCATTTGGGTTAACTCAACTATTTCGACTCTGACTGGTTTTCTACATCGAATGAAACTATTACATTCACCAACGTAAGGGAATACCATTTAACTAGCGTACCCGTGAGAGAATTCTCGAATGCTATACCCCACCCTCTTTTTATATTTCCATTTCCATATTAATCCTATAATATATATTTTTCGTAAAGACAAAATTTTAGTTGTTAAAGCCCTAGAACGCTTCGTTTAGGAGTTATTTAACGATATAGATTCAAAACTCCTGACGAGTGTTGCGGGTTGCATTTCACACTAATATTTAGATGCGTTTTTTTTTAAAGAAATCCTTCATATTTTTAAAGTGAAAGTGCAATATGTCACGTCTCCGTTAAATTCTCTTTCTTTAGAGACCTAATTTATAAAGATTGGTTGCGTGTGAGAGCCACAAAGGGAAGTTATACTACTGAAATAATACAGGAGACAATTTTAGCACTTACATCCCGTTCCACCGGTTGGGAAATGCCTGAACGAAGGGCGGACGGGTTTTTGCAGAGACCGCTTTCGAGCAGAACGGTTCCGGTTCTAGGCGACGGCGCCGTGACAAGAACCGGGATTAATTCTCGATTCCCGTTCCTCTCCCCCCTCCCATCTCCATTTTCCTTTCCTTCCCAGGCGCGGCCAGAAGTCTCCTGGAATTAAAATTTCTGCTGAGATTATACGCCTTTTCATCCGGACAAGCTCGAAGAAAATTAACTCATATTTTACTTGACACTTTTAATTATGATGTAAAGAAATTTGGTTCGCTGACTTTATACATTTTTCAATTCATTAAAGACGAACATTCTTCGTGAAACCGGCGTTGTGTTAAAGCTCGGCTCGCACCTGGAGAAACGCAAAGGAAGTACCATTGACGTGAAATTTCTTCTGGAGATTAATGCCAAAGTGAAAGTAATAAGAACGCAGAAATATTCGTTAATTGGAATTCGAAAATGCGATTTTCAAACCAACCGATCAAATTATAACGAGTATTCCCTTCCTGAAAATATTTGACGTATTCCACTTGAGATGTTCGGTGTACTTACGTAAGCGGGCGTCGAGATGATATCTCGCAATTTACTCCTTACCTGGAAAAGTAGAAAAGAACATATTATGAGGCGTATAATTAGCATAACTCAATTACACATGGTACAGAAAACACATTAATTATGTCACACACCTTTTTCCTAAAATATTACGCACTTAATTTCGATAAACATGTTTGAATTTGAATACATTGTCTAATTAATATTTATGAAGGGAGTACTGGAGAAAGGGAAGAACATACGTTGGCCATTACCCGTTTCTACAGATACTACTCAGTTATTCACCTGGTATTGATCAATGACATCATTAAAAACTACAGATCAAATCAGGTGACCGCTAGAATTCTCCTCCAGCTAGAGGTTTAATCCAACGCAGCTATCTTGGTAGCGTTGAAATCCCGCCACCGTAAGGACTTCAAACCTCCAGTGGCCAACAATGCTGCTTGAACCACGATATTGCAACTGAGGAATCACGGAGAAAGATGATGAGAAAAGGAGGCTTATGACAAGATGATGTCCAAACATGATATATAATGGAATGAGAATCCCACGACACCAAAATTACATGGTACTCAGTGGCGGCTGGTCCTTCAGAGCTGCAGGGCGTTGCCTTCCCCAGAAAAGCCAACGTCGGGAAAAGTTGCAGAAGGTATTAAACGTCAAATTGACTCGTTTAATTTGTGCATACCACCAACGCAATTTTTGAGGACCAATTTTGTTTTACGTGTCCGCTTGGACAAAATATAAAATGTTTTTGGAATGGGTCGTATCGTGGACTATCGCGAGTCAATGGTGCCTGCGAGGCAATAGAGGTTTGAGGAAGAGTGAGAGTATTGGGAACTGGGTGGGGGCAGCGGGCCTGCTATTAAGGTTTTGCTCGGCCGAGCCGCGCCTCTTAACTTGGCTAAGAATACTGGCCCTTATCATTTTTTGACATAAATTACTACTTTCTTTATTGGAAATATTTCTTACTTTTTTACTTATTTAAAAAATTCTTTCTTTCGCGTTAACACAATTGTATCTTGTTATGATACAGAATTATGTATTGTTATGATGAAGAGGTAAAATGTATGTAATTGTTCGGACATATACATCGCTCTTCTTAATTTGCAAACTCACTGGCCGCCACTGCCAACACCTATCACATGTCTTAGCCGTAATTCGACCCCGCAGTCTTCAGCATATTTGGACGATGAACCAGGTCCTCGAGTCACTGCGGCTAACTTAATTTAGTATTACACTACATCAGATACACTCAAACTGAATGGCCAAGTGGCTAGAGCGCGTGCCGACTCAGCGCTTGCTCTCAAGGGTCGCGGGTTAGAGTCCTGCCGAGGGCATGGTTGTTTGTCCCTTGTCTTTCACGTATGTGTGTTGTTGCGGAATGCCATGTGAGTCTGTTGACCAGAGAGCGAGGAGTCTGCAAGTGTGTCTAATGTAAAGGTTAATGTGGGTCCCCATGAGGGACATAGTGGGTACCCGGCGCGGATAGTCGAAATCGACATCCCATGAAGCTGTTCAAAGAAGAAAACTACGAAGAACTACGAAAGAAAACACAATCTCAGATATATATATATATATATATATATATATATATATATATGAGCTAAACTCTAACACAGCGCGACCAATCTACATGAAAGTTTTTTCACCAAGAATGTTTATGTGTTGTTAAAACTACTGTAACTCCACTACATGAAGGTGTAGAAAAAAACTAAATATTTACGTTGAATGCAACCCGCAACACCATCGGAAGAATTTTGAATCTATTATCGTTAAGTAACTCCTAAACTACACGTTCTAGGGCCTTAAAAACTAAAATTTTTAGACTAAAGGCCTCAAAGGAACTTTCCTCACACTGTAATCTACAGGATGAGTCTAATCTTCTTGAACATTCTATTACATTTTTGCTGCTCCGGCGCTTCCCGATATTAACACAGCTGCAGAATATGCAATTAAATATGGACGAGAGACGGATACGGCAGAGACAGACAGACAGGGACAGGGTGAGGGAAGGAGGGAGAGAATGAGAAAGGGTGATGGGAGGGGAAAGAGGGAGAGTGGACGCAAGCCATCGTCTTCATCGGCCACCGCAGAGGCGAGCGAGAATTCGCTTGAGCGGAAAGGGAAGCGGCCGCACGGCGCCAGGGCCCCTCGGCGCGCGCCGCGACACCGAAGCCAGTGAGTCAGCCGCGCAGGGGCCGCGCAGGGGCCGCGAGGCGGATCGGGGTCACATGTGTTCTTGTGTAAATTTCGGCGCTTAATCAAAACCCTCTTGGCCGCCGCGCCGCGCGGCGCTGGGCGACGGCCAACCGCGCCGCGCTGGGAGCGCGCGCCGATCTTCAGCTGCCTCGCGCCGCCGCCGCCACCACCGCCGCCACCACCGCCGCCACCGCCATTGCCGCCACCGCCATTGCCGCCACCGCCATTGCCGCCACCGCCACCGCCACCGCCGCCACCGCCGCCACCGCCGCCGCCGCCGCCGCCGCCGCCGCCGCCGCCTCCTCCACCATCTCCTCCACCACCACCGCCGCCGCCACCGCTGCCGCCCCCGCCGCAACCGCCGTCAGTGCCACCGCCGCCGCGGGAATTCCTTTGAGCTCTCGCCGTGCCGTGCCCGTCGCCGCCTCCCTCACCCTTCGCCAGATACGTCTCATTGTCATCCTCCCCGCCGCGTCCCGTTCATCTTGCCTCGCTGCCGCCACCACAAACTTCGCTGCTTCCGCGCCCAACCTGTCTCCCCTGCTGTCTCGACCCTGCCGTCACCGTTCGACCTTTGTTTCTTGCTTTTCATGCATCGCCCGCATAGCACCGCTGCCATCCCCGTCTTCCGGGTTCGCCTTGCCCTCCAGACCCGCCGTTCGCAACATCTACCTCGGTCAGCGTCCCTGCCGGCAGCCTCCAGTCCCGTCCGTGTCTCCACCTCTTGTCCCTGGTGACCCTCTCCTCCCACCAGCACCGTAACCCTCACCGTCTTGTCCCTAAACACCTCGTCGATCCCGATTGTAAATACACTCCGCGCGCCCGCTTGCTCTTTCTGTCTGCGCACAAACAACCGCGCCGCCCTTTCAGCCCCACCTTTTTCAGTCCCTCGTTTTCAGCACAGCCCTTTCAGTCCAGCCCTGTCAGTCCAGCCCTGTCAGTCCAGCCCTGTCAGTCCAGCCCTGTCAGTCCAGCCCTGTCAGTCCAGCCCTGTCAGTCCAGCCCTGTCAGTCCAGCCCTGTCAGTCCAGCCCTGTCAGTCCAGCCCTGTCAGTCCAGCCCTGTCAGTCCAGCCCTGTCAGTCCAGCCCTGTCAGTCCAGCCCTGTCAGTCCAGCCCTGTCAGTCCAGCCCTGTCAGTCCAGCCCTGTCAGTCCAGCCCTGTCAGTCCAGCCCTGTCAGTCCAGCCCTGTCAGTCCAGCCCTTTCAGTCCAGCCCTTTCAGTCCAGCCCTTTCAGTCCAGCTCTTTCAGTCCAGCCCTTTCAGTCCAGCTCTTTCAGTACAGCCCTTTCAGTACAGCCCTTTCAGTCCCAGTTTTTCAGCACCTGCCAATAGCCGCGTCCTTTCAGCTCCGCCTTTTCAGCCTAGCTTTTACAGTCCCGCCATTTCATACCCGCATTGACAGCCCGCCCTTTAATCTCCGCCTTTCAGCCCCACCTTTTCAGTTTCACTCTTTCAGTCCCAACCTTCCAGCCTCAACATTCAACCCAGCCCGTGAGCCCTCCCCTTCAGCCAAGCTGTCCCTCATGCTTCCACCCCCACACTCGTAATCCCTCCGCTACCTGCATCACCGGCCCCGTCCGCTGGAGACCCGCAATTCAAAGGGTTCTCCCTACAAAGAGCCCGCGCTGGGATTAACCAGTTGAAGCACCTGGATGGTGGAGCAGTGGCCAACATAGAGGTCAATTCAGCATGGGGCATTGTGGAGGAATAGAATTCAGCTATTAGCAATGCTTCTTGACGAACCGTCCAAATGGTCTGGTTATTTTTATAAAATTGGAACTTTCATCCTTGTTTTTCAGGACGAGTGACTATAACGTGTAACATATGACCTATAAAATATCGTGATGTAATTCTGTGACTACATAGAGTCCAACATACTGGGTTGAGTTCTAAGCGTTAAACTAACAAATTTATGTTTCACTTCTGAATATACATTTCTTTTTAAAAAATCTGTGTGGCAATTGGTAAATAATTCATTGCACACGACTGATTTTAATTGTTTAATACTGCAATGACTGTACCAAATATATGATTCTTTTTTAACTTTTAACTCTAACCCGGAGATATGCCAGCAGTCGGTCGATGTCGGTCGCTCGGTCTGGGTCGGTCGCTCGGTCAGTCGGTCGGTCGGTTGTTCAGTCGGTCAGTCGGTCGGTCAGTCAGGATCGGGCGGAGTCGGTGGGGCGGGACGCCAATACTTTCTACGAACACGGTCTCCGCCATTGTTCCTTCGAGCGCCGGGTTCGCTGTCGTGTCCAGGGCTTCTGGGTGCTTTTTCTACTCTCTACCAAGTCCCCGCCACGATGGGCTCTTAATAAATTATATTGTGTCCTGCCTAACACATTTAACCAAATAGGCTACACAAGATACGTGTTGCCTTATGGTGCAGCTGCATATGCACTATAAAATGTTATTGCACTCTCTGTGAAAATTATTTTTAAAAATATATAATTTATTGCACTGATAAACAGGAGTCTTTTATTTGTTGTTCTTGAGCAATGCACACGCAAATAATACTAATAATATTAATAATAATAATAATTATTATTATTATTATTATTATTATTATTATGAAACATGTAATATTAACCCGTCAGTGGTAACGTGACTTTTTGAAACAAAAGTGGTAACGTGGGGTGTCTGTAGACCCCCACACCTTTTTCATGATATATGCTAAACTATCAAAAAATAAATTAATATAATATTCTTGTTCTATTATCAACAATTTTTGCGTGTAATTAAACGATTTACTAAGAATTTAGTTGCTAAACAATTTTGAGAATTCATCAGGAAAGCATCTAATATTTGGAGTTAATTTTTCTACCGGTCTGCGCGTGTTGTCACATCCAGGCCCATGTTTCGTAGCAGAAATTGAAATCTTTTCAAATTCAAAGTACAATGGAACATTTTAATACCCATATAATCCACTTTCCACAATTCAGCAAGATTTGGGTGCCCTGCTTTCACAGACCCAATCAAAATACGTAGCACAATTACTGCCTTCATTTCCCCTTTGTCAGTCTTATTGGTGCTGCGATCATTTTTATTACTCTCAAAATCCATTTCATTTTTGATTTGGTGGATTCTGTAATTCTCTCAATCATATCCAAATCAATAAACAAGGAGAACATTATCCTGGTGCAGACTGCTTTTTCCGGGGCGGTGAGTAACGATATTCTGTACCCGCTTTCAGCAAAAGTTGGCGTATTCTTCCACTCCTTTCTTAACATATAAAGTGACCTAAAATGTTCGTAGTACTTCAGTATTAATTTTTCAGGGGAATCCTAACGTAAAAACACAGCATATTATACGTTCCCAAACTAATAGTGGGAAACTAAATGCTCACTAATGTGGCAAACTGAGAGCACCTTCAATATCATGATACAAAAATAGAAAGGTACTAAAGCAATGGTCAGGGTAGCCAACATGGGAAATACAATAAGCGAGAAGAAAGGATCATGGGGGTCTCACAGACCCCCGCGTTACCACTCCCGGGTTTTGAAATATCGGTTTATAGGAAATAATTACGTTTGTTTGGGTTGTAGAGTTGGTTTCACGGAGTAGGCGCGCGGTGGTATTCAGAGAGCTTCTGCAAGTCGTGCACTACTCAACAAAAACATACACCACACACGAGATATAACAAATACCTAGACAGCACTATCTGATGAGTAACTCTGAGGCTCAAGGAATACCTGATCGCTCACAGACTCACAACTGTCGACAGATATTGCACCGAAAAATGTTTACAAGGGCCATCTAAACACCGACCGCGCGCGTAGTGCAGTAAATTAACAGCTGTGCAGCGGTTAATGAACCTGAATTTTGGATTTTTTTCGACCTGAAAACTGGCACTACGCTTAGTTAATGCAAAAAATGATACTTTGACACTGAGTGCACGAGACTAGACACTAGTTAAAGGAGCACACATGCTAGGAAAGAGGTAAAGGAGGCGTGAGACTTTTTCACATCTCATTTAATTCTCATTTCGAGGAATGTGACGCGTTTCTCGTAGTATAATTGCTTCCCCTTCAACTCACATCTTCAGGATTGCGCACAAGAGCAGCCAAGACAGTTTTTGCAAATTCTTTGACTTATCTGATTCCACAGCACAAACGTATAAAAAACCTAGATCTTTTTCCCATTATTGGTGTTTAGATGGATGAAGAATATACGAAAATAAAATTTCCTCGACAAGTGCCTTCTTTTTGTAGAAGTTACTTATAACAAATGTGCTAGAATTTCACAAAACTTATTTTAATGAGATAGTAGTGGTGCTACAACAGCACATATCTTCTCGTGTAATTTGTAACGGTTTCGCCATTTTATAATAGTGCAACTGCATCCTACTAATCTTTAAGCTGTCTTTAGAAAAGCTTTTCGCAAATGATTGGATTTTTAAAATTTTAATTTTTGTGAGGTCAGAGATTTTAACGAAAATCTTACTTATAGAATTTATAAGCGCATTTTGTTCTTTGCGAGCAAAACAAAACTACTCTCATTCTCGAACTGCTGGGAATATAGCCTCGGGCTTCCAACTAGCAAGTACCTTCGTTGACCACTGACCTACCAACACACTCTAGAGCATGGTCAATTACTACTCTGATTACCTGTGAAGAAATGCCTGAAATGACCATAAAATCTACGATTTTTTTTCAGTTTATTTAACAGAAACCTGCCAGTCGGTATGTAAATAGTGCAAGTAGTTGAAAGTGAACTTGAACACATCAGCTTTCATCTATCGCAGATAAACGCTCTCACGTCACACTGTCTACTTCACTAAAAGCCAATCTCCTCCCAAGGAAATTTTACGACCCGCACCTGAACTGCCCTGGAAGCAGTAATAAACTGAGATTTAGTAAAAACAAGTTTTTGACGATAAACCAATTGCACTATTTTCTTAAGAATAGCAGTGTACATTATTGTGTGCTGGTGTATTTCAAGTTCATCCAGTATGTACTTTAACAATAGCGTAAATAGTTAATAAGAGACTTACACACGTATCATTCCTCCTCTCGGTTTGCCAAATGCCAAACAATCCCCCGTGTCTCCGACTACCCAACTGTTTCCGAGTGAACCATGTTGTTACGGTCAGTCACGCCTTCCCCCGCTCTGACCGGTCGATCAATCCACAGTTCATAGCAGACAAAGTGCGTCCGCAGCACTTTTTCTTCGGGTCGTGTTTCCCAGCGCGTACACTGCTAAGGTTGATAATTCCGTATGTATAGTGCACGTTTTATCACGGGAGGTGGAGATGTTCTTCCCTCTCTAGAGAGATCTTATCCCGACATTTGCATCGTCTAGCGGAGTTTTCCTCAATAAGATATCTTCCATCAGAGAGGCACAGCCCCATTCAGATTCAAGCTCTAAACTCCTTTTTCCCTGAATGTGTAGTAGTGTAGTGCATGTAAGTGTAAGTAAGAAAAGAATGAGGACAGGACAAGGAAGAGGATGGAAAGATCACGAGCGGTCCGTGGCTTCTTAGGGAACTCCCCCGGGATTCGCCTTATATTGTTCGGAGAATCCACCGAAAACTGCTACCCAGAGCAGCCTTTTTTTACAATCCTCCTGCAGACAGTGGCTGAATTCGGTCTAGCTATCTAGCCAGTGTCCAAAATCCTGCCACGCCGACACGAAACCTATGACCTACAGATCAGTTAACATCAGTTGATGCCCTGGGCCACCTCAGCCATCATAATTCAGATATTTTTATAATCATTATGCATTCCAAACATGACCATAAGGCCCAGGTATGTGTATGTATGCTTGGCGCAACAGCCCGCGTGCGGTCTCCTACCAGCGATGTCCCGGTCTCGCGGCTTCATGAGTCAAGGGAGTTGGTGTGGTTAGCACGAAGACAACCCCACGCCGTAATCTGGTTTTCTCAACCTGAGAAGTGAGTTTTCTCATCGACATACACCAACATATACTGGGACATTGCCAGGAAAAAGCACACTATACTTCTTCCCCGACCGGGAATCGAACGCGGGGTCGCGTCATGGAAAGCGAGCACGCTAAACAAGTCAAGCCGACTGGGCAGTATTGTCAAGGTCGATGCCACGAGCGGGAGTCCGTGGCACGAGTGCCACGACGAAATCGCCTCTCCATGCAGTTCATCACCCCGCCACTAGAGACAACACCATCACTATTGTAAAACGACGGGGTTACTAATACTTTCCTCTCCCGACGCTAGTGGCGCAGAAAACCTCGTGGTATGGTACGGTGCCACGGCGCGTGTCACAGCAACCAGCAGAAGACCTTGACACCACTGCGACAGGGCATAAGGCTTAGGTACTGAAATGACATTAAAGAATAAATAAAAAGTTCTCCACCCTAGGCGAGCCTCTTCCCAAAGAAACCGAACCGGCCGCACGTGAACGTGCCGCAGCGGCTGGGGAGTGTTATCCTGCGCCACGTGCGGTCGCCTGCGGCCGAGGAGGTCAGCGCCCTCCACCGGAGGATATTAGGGAGCGCGAATAAATCACCCCCCACCCCTCACCCCCCACCCTCACCCCCACCCTCACCCACCCACCGCAAAAAACACTCCGGGCCGCGCCCTTCCAAAATAGGGGTCGGAGGGAGGGCGCGAAAACCCAATATACAAATGTCTTCTTTTCCAAGTGGAACTCACCACCCTGTGGAAAACATCCCTCCCTTCCTCGTAATTGTTTCAATTTCAAATCTTAACAAAGCCCTTTTTATATCCATAATAACAGCCGCACAATAAAAGAAATGCTTTTGTTCCATGGATACCAATTACGGTATTTTTGGGGATCTGGCGAATTTGATTTCGGTGTTCAAAATATTCTAGCGTCCTCAGAGTTTGATTTGCCAATATTATTTTTGTACACATTTAGTAGTGCTGTGTAGAGTGAAATATACTTACATTTATCTACCCACTAACTTAAGCTTAAGTGTACTTTAACTAGTGTACAAATACTTTACTTAAGCTTAAATTACTTTGTCGCTCTCCTTTATTAACTAGGAACGATAGAACCTTAAACAATTTCCATGAGATTCCAATCCTATCTCGAGGTGTAAAATGTTTCAGGAGAGAAAGAATGCCATGTCCGTATATTTTCTCTAAATTTAAAATCTGAATAATGTGTTTGTCTTTGATTGCATTTTCAAACAGATTTATTCCACGGTACCACATGAAGTTAGAAACACCGAAGGATGATTATTCTGTTTGTGCATATTTAGTCCAACCTAGGTGTAATGTGATACATTTCACATCAAACGAATATAGAAAACCCTTGAATATGCGATAAATAATACTTAAGCTTCATAGCAATTTACCAAGTGGAACTTTTAAATATTTTTTTCAAATTATCTGAGATGTCTGTATGTCATTGATGTCCGCTTTGGTAATACACAAAAATATTTCAAAAAGAAATTATATTAGCTGTTCCGTGAAAGATTCACAATTTAATTTCTAGTACTTCTATCAATTTTATTTCTAGTCACGTTTATAATTTTAGAACATTAGTTTCCTTAGATATTATAAATTCTGTGTAGCCGAGAACAACGCTTTATTTTGTCCAAACGATAGAATGATTATTCAAAATTTATTTTAAAGGAGAATGACAAAAATGTACACTACTCGTATCTTACCTTCTTTTTACAATTCATTCTACCAATAAACATCACATGATTAGTTTTTACTTACTCTCAGTTCCATTTCATTTATTTTCAGAGAAAGAGTCGCCATAAAACAAGTGTCTATCTCAGTACTGAAATTATTATTTTCTTTTCTGTCAATACATTTTTCTACTTTGTCAGACAAAGTCTGTCTCGAACTATTAAAATGAATAGGACCATGAATGAGTGATGTTACGTGTACTGCGCAGGAAAACGACACAACAGGGAATGCAATGCGCAAGAGAATTTTTCAGATTACGAGCAGTTTAGCTCTTTGAATTCATCGTTAATGTGAATACCTACACAACCGGTTAAATGTTCATAAACAGAAGCACGGGTGAACATTTGCGTATGAAACATTAATGTGGGGGTTAATTTGCGGGGACTGACCTACTTGTAATATCAATGTTCATAATAGCACAGCAGGCAAACCATATAGGTTGAATTACACACTAATTCACATAATCCGGATAAAAGTTATTATAATTAGTGTATTTCCCGGGATACCTCTGGAAACTTGTCAAAAGTATTCTAGTTGCATAGTACAACAAAATAGAACAACATTGTGAAGAAACCAGAAAATATTGTAGTTCTAATTGAATTAAGAAATTACGAGTACCACATTTTTTCACCGAGTATAAATTTACAACAACGATATCCTCAGGGCTTAGCCACGCTGAATTCAGTTTTCTAGTAGTTTCTGACATATTAAGCAATTTTTTCCCTTGCGCTGCAACGTTGTTGTAGCATTGGTTGTCACACGTTGCTATATATTTTTCCTTCCTGTGCCACGTTGTAGCAACGAAATTTTTCCTTTTTCCGGTAAGATTTCACATTTTTTTTCTTCCTCTATCACGTAGTAACAACTTTTTTCCTTCTGCAGCTGCGATAACGCAACGAAATTATTTCCTTCCACTGCCACGTTGTAGTTGTACTTCTTGCTTTCCGCAGCTATTGTCGCGCTACAAAATTTTTTCTCCCGCAGCCGCGTTGAAGCAACATTTCTTCTTCTTTCTCCGCTACGTTGTCACCACAAAAATTGTCCATTTTTGACACTTTGTAGCTATATTTTTCCCTTCTGGTCCTACGTCGTTGTAGCATTTGTTGTTGTTTGTTGCTACTTTCTCGCTGTCTTTCTTTTCCTATACCACGTTAGGGCAACGAAATTTTACTTTCACTGTTACGTTGTAGCAAGAATTTGTTTCTTCCTCTATCACGTAGCAACAACAATTTTTTACTTCCACTGCCCCGTTGCAGTAGGACTACTTTGTTCCCGCAGCTATTTTCGCAGCTACAGTTCCCGCAGCTACAAAATTGTTCCTTCCTCTGCCACGTAACAACAATTTTTTTCTTCCTTTATCACGTTGTAGAAAATAATGCCCTTCTGCTGCTACTTTGCAGAAATAATATTTTTTATTCCCGCTTTTTAGGTCCGTTCTGGAGCGGTGTGCACCGCTTAAAAGGGCCCGCGGAATCCCTTTGTCCCTTTCAGGGTCCTTCGCCTTTCCGCGCGCCGCCCTTATATACGAATAGCTCCGCTCACAATCGCCCGCCAGCCCGCCCCGCCCACCGCCATCCCGTGGGCGAAGTTTGTTCGCACCGCGCGCCCTCTCGCCCAAGTTCGTTTTAATGAAGATCATTACTTCATAGGAGGCTTCATTAAATCACATTTAGCTGGTCTTCATCCCCGGCCCACAACTCAGCCTTGACCGAAGCTCCCCCTCGGCTTTGCGGGTTACGTGTGAATCTGGCAAAACTTGCGGGAACTTTATTGACTGACCACGTTGGAAGGCTGTGAGGTTTATTCTTGAAGGCTTCTGGAATCACGGGATCAAAGGTGGAACAAAATGTGGGGATAGTCAGAGTTTATCAGCATACGCTGATAGTTCAGATCGATTTCTGTAATTTTCCTTCAATTCATTACTAAAACAAAAATGTATACGAGTTCTGATAAAAATCAACGGGCACTGAATTGTTGAACTTCCAAACCTAGGTGAACAGATGACCTCCCCCCCCCCAAAAACAAATATTTAATTTAGTGGTTTCCGATCAATTAAGACGCAAATATTTCAATATACTCCTCAATATTAGAGACAATTTATGAAAACGTTCCTTCATTGACCGTGAATTGCTCGTTCCCTTGAAGAAAAATGAAATGGCAGAATTTTTCACGGAGTTAGGGAGTCAGAGTTGGCTGGCTTTTTAATTATACTGTCTATTAACACATTTTCTGTGCAACACATGTTCTTGATACACATCTTTATTAGAAAATAACGTTTTAAGTCAGTGAAAATATAAACATCTTAAAAATTGCGGGAGTAGTGAATTTCAATCTTTCATAGAGCACTTTGATTATATAAATCGATGTAGTAGTTATCTACATCTCAGATCAGCATTTTGTTGTATTTATATTATAGGATGAAATATGTTTCACTATTCGCGAGTAAGACTGCAAACAAAATAATATAAGATAGCAGCAGACTCAACTTATACATCAATAATAAAATACTAGTAGCCTCGCATCTGTGGCTTATACTCCATATACCATTTTCCGCTATTTTCTTCTTCTGTGTGACAGTAATTCTTTGATGAACAAATATTAGCGCTGCAAACATGGTTGAGGATTATACAGATTGATGCAGCGCAATTACACTTTCATTGGTATGCTCGTATACACGCTTAATCCAAAATAAAACAGAAACTCCTAATTCACGTCGCGTTGCGTAATCGTACTGCTTTTGTTGGAATAAACGTAAAAATTGAAGAAAGGAATATAACTGAGAAATAGAAGACTTTATTTGTGAAAATATAAGAACCAACTAAATTTAACTAACACAATCACATCATAAGCTGACTATATAATTTGTTTCAGAACTTTGAAATAATGTGAAACCCTTTTTACTAATGCTATTGATGTAAGCGTTTGACGTGTCCATTTACGCTCAATTCCCGATGTAATGATTAATACCATCTACAATTCATGTAAACATTCATGTAATCGTGCTAGTGACTTTGTCACGTTACTAATCTTTTGCTATAATATTTGTTGTCGTATAATTCAACTCTTTACAATTTTATTTAGGGATAAGAAAAATAACTTTTATTTTGATGATAACCTAAGTAAATGTTTCCTCCATTTTTAAAAATAATATTCAACAGATGATCTGGCCGACTAATTTTTCTATTTACACTTTCTTACGTAGGCAGACGAATCAGAGGAGGCAGACGAATTAGACATACAAAGCAAAATTACTTTGAAAATTTGTGTGATTAGATTTATTAAGAACCCAGCCATTCAATAAGAAAATTCACAATATTTATTGGGATACATAAGTAAGATGAACATTGACAAATTTCTGTCACATTTTTTAAATACAGTAGAATTATTTTGATTGTTGCTTGATGGATATTCAAACATAAGTATTACATTCTCCCTAATTCCTTATGATAAATTTAAGTGTACTGAGTCAAAATGCCCCTGAATTTTGAACTTACACTTTAAGGGCTCTTTTAATTAATCTTGTATGAGTTTTACAAAATAATTATAAAATTAGTCATGTCTTTCTAAACGTTCATGACGATGTTATCAATTACTTCTAAATCAAAAATTCGTTTCCATTATCATGTATTTTATGTTTGCATGTGTTAAAGTTTCCAAGCTGCACCGATGTCTTGAAATCCTGGCATGTGAGAATCCAGAAGTTTTCCAGGAAATCTTCTCACTTGCAATCACTCCTGATAAATTACTAAATTGTTATTCGACTGAAATATGATTTTCTAACCGTGTGTTCTAACGTTAATTAATTAATATCACAACTTTCCTATATTTATAGGTCTAATTAAGCTTATTTGAAATTGAAATGAAAATACTAACTTCTATTTACATTTAGATTATTTTTAAAATGTTGGTGGTAATGTCGCGGATGGTCTTCCCTATCATCTTACTTACTCGCGTTTACTACACATTTTACCCCTACGATAATAAAATAGATTTATCATCAGCATCATTCTAATCTGAAAAGTGCTTACAGTTTAAAACGACACCTTTTTATTTATTTTATTCTAACATTATTCTAACATTATTCTAACAATTTTTGTTATTGTATATTCATAGTCTCATGATAATCACTTTTCACTTTCTTGTCCGATACTCGATACTAACACGTCATGCGACACTAACACAATTGGTCGTCGCGTTTCTCTTGACTCAGATATTGAATAAAATATTAAAATTTTATTTTCGAAACGTAGTGGTCGCCCCGCATGCCTTTTAAAGGCCCCCCCCCCCCCACAGGAGCACAGCGACAAGACGGCGGCGCCCCCGGGAAGTACGGTAATTGCCCGAGAGAGGTCGCCGGGGCCACCGTCACTCTTGAGTAGGCGCGCCGCCACAGCCCCTTCCCTTTTTTTTTTTTTAATTTATTTTAAATAGGATTATTATACAAAGTTCAGTTTTTACAACTCTCCATTTGCTTTGTTGACTTACATCTAATACTATAAACTAAATCTATTGAACACTACAATTGACGAGGGGACTCACCGAGCACCTCTAAGAAGCATTAATATTTGCAAAAATGTTTAGGAATGAGTGGATAGGATATCTATTTTTTATTCTTGTTGGGGTTTCATTAAATTTACCTATGCTGATGTGTCTATCTTGGTTGATGAGGGTTAGGTTGGAATAGAAGTTATTGGCCAGGAATGCTATGTGGTGTGCGATGGGATTAAGGTTAAATTCGTGGTGTAACTGCTTATTGGAAATAAACCAAGGGGCTTGAGTGATGGTTCTTAGAAATTTATTTTGAATTATCTGTATTTTGTTGATGTTATATTTTGCTGCATTTGTCCAAATTGGACAAGCGTACAGAAGAAGAGGTCTTATGATGGTTTTATACAAGATGATGCTATTGCTTAGTGAGAGTTTCCTGTGATTTAAGAGTGGTTTTAACTGTATTAATTTTGCTTTGGCTTGCTGAACTTTGGTGTCTATGTGTATTTTCCAATTTAATGTGGTGTCCATATGGAGGCCAAGGTATTTAACGGCATTGTTATGGGGAGTCCAAGGGATTATGTTGTTGTTCATTTTAAACGGCGTAGGGAAGGAATATGGTCTGAAAGTGAAGACTTTAGCTATAGATTTCGAGGGATTGATTTTGATTTTCCATTTCGTTGCCCAGGTTTCTATTTCATTTAAATGGGATTGAATTTCGTTGGCTATGTAATTAATTGAGGAGTGGGACATGTAGATTACCGTATCGTCTGCAAACTGGGCTATGTGAGTGAATCTTGATGTAGGCATATCTGCTGTATATAAGTTGTAGAGTAATGGAGAGGGAGGTGATCCTTGAGGTAGTCCTGCTGTAATGGGTCGGGGGTTAGAATTATGATTTTCTATTGCAACTGAGAAGGTTCTATTGGTTAGGAAGCTTTTGATTATTTTGAAGAGGTACGTAGGGGTGCCTATTGATAAGAGTTTATAGTTTAGTCCTTCATGCCATACCCTGTCAAATGCTTTAGCGATGTCCATGAAAACTGCTATTGAAAATTGTTTTTTTTTGGAAGGAGGAGTGGAAATGTTCAGATATGCGCAAAAGTTGATGTGCTGTGGATAGTTTATTTGTGAACCCAAATTGATAGAATGGTATGAGGTGTATTTTTTTCAGGTATTGGTTTAATCTTGTTAGAATTAATTTCTCAAAATTTTTGCTAATGTGGGGAGGAGACTTATGGGCCTATAGTTGTCAGGGATGCTATGATTTTTATTGGGTTTGGGGATAGGGAGGATGATAGAATGTTTCCAGGTATTAGGAGCCCCTACCCTAGTTGCTGAACTGTTGCTCGCCTCTGGTGTACTTTCTGTATTGTAAAACTGTGAATAAAAACAATTTTTTTTGAAATTTGCTATTCTTTTGTTACAACACTAAATACAGTTTCTACGTCACTAAGGCTACTTCCAATCAATTCTGGTGTCCAATGTCAGGTATATAATGTCCCTTCCGGCCTCGATGAAACAAGAACACCAAAATTCGCATTTCAACATCAAGGCTTTCTATTCGATTAGGACAAAGACGTCTACCATATTGTCTATTGACAAGCTAAAGTGTCTGTCAAGGCTGGGCCTAAATATTGCTAAGGAGATATTTAGGCCCTGTATTACATAACGTCAAATTTCTGTGATGCATGTAGTAAATATCAAATACTAATACTATTTAAAATGTTCAGTATGCCCTGTTGCTGTTATTGATGTTGAGAAAGTAATGATATTCGTTACATGCTTATTGACTTCTGTCTACATTGCTAAGGCTCGCAACCCACTACATAGTGGGCCTAATAAAAAACCCGCCAAGGCGGTCGCTCTATTGATTAATTTTTAGCGTATTTATCATATTCATATTCCGAATAATCACAATTGAAACATTTAGGAATGAACTACTCTAAATTCAGGTCAATCAAAATATCTTTGATTTTTAAGAGTGCAAAATTTTAAGTACAAAAACATGTTGTTCAAGTACGTTGATGATAAAAAATCGTAATATTAGTTTTATGAAGATATGCCTGCCCCGCAGCCTAGATAGTACGAACGTAATACCTTTGACTAGTGACGTGAATAAACATGTATGCTATTATTAAATCAAGCAAATAGGTTTTGGTCCATTGTTTCTCCACAGAGTTGCTCTCATCTCTCTGGTGAGTCCGCGACTTTTCAAACAGTAGATAAAGCATTGATTGGCTACGAACGGAACCGCCCACAATTTTTAGGAGGCTTTGGAACCCAATTTAGCGACTGACTTACTCAGAGCTCTCAATTGAGGCCTCAATCCCTCTGTAAGTGGTCTAGGGTTCACAGAACAAAACTTTAGACTTTATTTGCGATAATGATAACGCTAATTCTGTAATTATATATTTCCCCAGAAGGATTTGCAATGGTACAACATTATGCTTCTTGTTTTGATCCATTTGTTTCTTAACAGTTCATTTTCAAACTTTCAACTTTATAATTCATCTTTCACGCTTTCTTCTTCGTCGATAGAATTATCTCACTTCAGACCGTAATCACATGAACATAAGAGAGAAAGGGAAAGGAGGGATAAAGGGGGAAAGACGTAGAAAGAGGGAAAAGAAGAAGAAGGAGGGAAAACGAGGGAAAAGGTGGGAAAACGGGAGAAAGAGAGAGATAGAGATAAAGAGGGAGAGTTAGCAGGAATGAGAAAAAGTGAACGCAACGGGGTGAATAAGACAAGAAAAGAGTAAGAGAGAGAGAGAGAGAGAGAAAGAGAGAAATTGATAGAAAGAGGAAGAAGTACACAGAGAAAGACTCAGCGGAAGAGAGACTAAGAAGAGTCTGCTTCCCATGTTAAACCCCGACCACATTCCCTCGTGCATTCCAAGTCTGGAGCATTAAGAAGAAGTCTTTTCTCTCGGAGCGGAGCATAAGAGCAGCCTAAAGGTCCTGGCGCCTCCCCGAGCTTCGCAGGCCTTTCGCACGCAGCGCCCCATTCACGGAGGCTTCTCGGCGGCAACTTCGCGCAGGCCGTCGACAAGGTGCTGATTTATACGCCGGCCCGGCACGCGGAATTTAAATACGCTTTTTATTTAAATAATAGTGCGCTCTGGAGAGGAAAGACTTAAGGGATAAAATCTTACCGAGAGTCGCGATACCCTATTCCCAGCCGCGCCAAGGCCGTTCAGGCTTTTTACATTTATTAAACAGCTGACGTCCGAGAGAAAGTTTCGCAGGAAGCTTATCACATTAATGATGACGGCTTGGCAGTTTCAGGTGATAAATATCAATGATGCAGAAAGTTTTAAGAAGTGAGAGAAGAATGAGGTAGAGAGAATAAAAGAGAGGAAAAATACACAATAGAAATGGCAATACGCGTACTGTGAAAGGTCAGAACCGGACAGAGTTGAAAAGGAGTTTTGCTTCTTATTTTCTGTAAAGTTATTAAGAAAAGCCAACGCATGATACAAAACGAAATGTAATGTATGCCACTTACTTCATAGATAATTATTTATAAAGTTCGCGAATTTTCTATTTTTAAGCGTCGAGAACCAACCACTGAAAATTCTGTTCATTAAAATACTAATAGCTTATTGAAAATTCCTGTTCATACTAATGGGTTTTTAACATAGATATTTACGGTCCAGGGTACTAAATTATTAATTACAGGTTTGTAATTTTTGGTGCTAATGAGCAACACAAATGAACTCAAATTTCAGGGCTGAAAAACCGATATTTTAAAGTAACTCTTAAAAAGGCGATTTTATATAAAAACTAGAATTCCGTTTTTACGGAAGCAAAATAAATTATTTTTACATAGAAATATACTACTGAACAAAAAAACTAACATATCGTTCGAAGCGCACTTCGATTTCCAAATACTAGAAAATAAACGCTAAAAGGCCTGAGTGGGAAAGACTTCGTTACTTTTCACAGTTTAAACATATAAAACTCGTTTTTTCATACATATTTTCTTAGCCAAATAATTTAAGTATGAATTTAGAAGCAATGTAATTAATTTTAGGGGAATTTTATGGCATTTTGCGAACATATTTTAATGAAATAACTAGCATTATTCTCAAATATATTTTTTTATTTCATGATTTCTTCGACGCAGAATAGTAAATTAACCTTGAGAATACAAGCAATCTTCATTTCTGGTCGGAAGAATACGAAGTTGGTTTGAGAAACATAAATCGTTATTTTGGATATGAAAGTACCGATATACCGAGTGACACGGGTTTTTACAGTTTAGGCATTTTCATTAGTGGTGTCCTTCAAGTATTTCTACATTTTAAATAAGATTTGAATAGGGGTTGTCTAACAAGTACCAACATTTTTCAACGACCGCACACATAAACATAAGTGTGTTTAAATTATGTGGAGTATTCTGATATGTTTATACAAACATTTGCGTTTAAATAATGTGAAGCAAGTACTTTGTTAGCATTAAACGTTATCTGGATATGTGTGCAGGCAGACCACACCTTATTAACCTACAATGAAAAAGAAACTTACAAAAAACATGGCATTGAGGCGTAAACAATGTCATTAGGCATTTCGAGTGAACTCGAGCTTATTATACTCCGATTTAAACAGAGTGGCACTTGAAGGTCAAGAGCTGGAAGGAGAGGGGGACATTGTCCTCCAATCCGGAGCTCTAATACCAACATTTTAAGCTGTAATGAAACTTCTGATTGGATGACAGAGTCAGTCCCACCATTCAGCCCGTGACCTTGAAGTGCTACTGTTTAAATCGGAATATAGCTTTTGGGAAGGCGAGGGAGTGACTATATTCAAAGTGAATTCAAGAGTAGACAACAAACAGCAATAATAATTCATTCCCACATTTTGATCATATGCTGCTCGATTCGTGTAAACGGATGTATCACATTGCAATATGTTAAGAAACGTAGTGTCAAATATAAATATTTACACCCGAATGACTGAACAATTTCCTGAAGTGATTGACATCAAAGAGAGTCGAAATTATTAGTTATGCATTTTCCGCGTCGCACTGGCCCCAGCGGCAAGCACTCGTTTACTGCGCCGCGGCCTTTTCATTTCGCGAGCGAGTGCCGCGACATCCATCTCGGCCACTCTCCGTTCTTCCCGAGGGCGGCGCGCTTACACATCGCGTTGGAGAGGGTGGAGGGTAAAGGGGGAGGGGGCGGTCGCGGCCAACCTGCGAGGCAACGACGCGACGCCCAGCGGCGGCAGACTGACAGTGGGCGACACCGGGATTCTGCGGGGACACAATTCAGTGCTAGAAAAGTGCGCAGTGCGCGCGCGAAAATGAAGTTCAGTTATTTATTTTTCAGAAGCTGTGGTGTCAAGGTCTCCTACTGGTGGCAGTGGCACGCCTCGGCGGCACCGTGCCATGCCAAGAGCTTCTCTGCGCCACTAGCGTCGGGAGAGGAAACTATCAGTAATCCCGCCGTTTTACTATAGTGATGGCGTTGTCTCTCGCGGCGGGGTTATGAACTGCATGGAGAGGCGATTTTTTGTTTATTTTATTTATTTATTTATTTACGTCAAAAACAGTTAAAACTGCGTATGACGAGCTAAGGGGAGAAGTGAATTTTGTGCACGTTTTCATAATTCGGTGGTCTCTATCCTAAACCTAATTCTAGTCGAATTTTGAATACAGAAAAGAGAGGTTTTTTTTCGAGTTCTGTTGACAAAATATTTCGCTCCTATATAATAAAATATATTTTCAAAGGTAAATTAGCTATATATTCCTGCCCTGAACCCTCATATTCTTTATGAAAGAATAATACCTTTTTGCCGCGATAATATGAAAAAACGATAATTTGAATAACTATATTTCCCACTGAAATTCAGAAGACGTGCACAAATAATGAAGTTACATTTATGTCCAGAAGCAAAACACGGGACCCATCTCAGCATTTGCTCAAGGATCAGGGAAACTGGACGAAAAACCTGATCGAGATGGGGTGACACTCGTGCCACGGACTCCCGCTCGTGGGATCGACCTTGACAACACTGGTCAGGGGTCTCTGAAAGACGTGTAACATCACTGACACTGGACAGTTTTCTTATTTCATTTAGAACCTATTTACACGCTTCCCTTTGGCGAAGGATTCCGATGTTTTAGCGAACTGGCGCGTGCCTGAA
>JAHLJT010009419.1:11946340-11972708 GCA_031308135.1 Acheta domesticus | reverse complement strand
TTAAAGTAGAATTTACTTCATGTTACACCTATCTTAGCGGACGTAAAAGCGTATGAAGTTCGTGGTCTGGGAGATCCAAGGTTCGAGTACCGACGGTGATCGACTATAAACAGTTGCGAATTTGAGACATCTCTCTCTCTCTCGATCAATCGTTTACCACCGTTCAATTTGAAGCGAATTGCGGTCCACTAACTGAAACAAAGGCCCGTGATTCTCCCTTCTCTATGCAGACTTCGATGGTCAGACAATAGACCGCTGCATCATCCTTATGTTCATGATCTCTAAGGCATCTAGTGGTTCTATTATCTTTAAGTAATCTGCCGGTTCAATTCTTTTTATCATCCTCAGTATGTCATTAACATTGCATCAACTTAACACGGTATAAGTACAGAAGCATTGCGTGTATGAGTGAGAGACCACTGCTTTGCAGTACATTTAAAAAGTCTCATGGGACGACAAGAACTTAATGATTCAGACATGAGTATTTATTATTGTTATAAGAACTCTTACTGCTTTTTGTTTCTGTAGTAACCTGTTTAATTACCTTTCTCCCGGAACTCTCCTTAGGAGCTGCCCTAATCGGTTCTCACATTCCTCTCGTCCTCCTCTCTCGGCCGTTTCAGTAGCCTCCGCCCCTATCGCAAAGGCATCGGCGCGGGGCGAGGGCGCGAGGCGGGCCGAGGCGCCGGTCCCCTAATAACCCTATCGGCGGCGCTCGCGACAAAAGCGCATCGATCGAGCCCCCTCCGCCTTCCCGCTAGAGACCGCTGCAGCTTCCGTCGCCCGAAGCTCATCTCCGTCCCAGCCCACCCCGCTCTGCCCCGGCACAAACCCCGCTCTGCCCCAGCTCAACCCCGCTCTGCCCTGCCCTGCCCGTCCGCCCGATCACCTCGCCCCACGCGCCCGCCCGCCACCTGATCACCTCGCCCCACGCGCCCAGCCCGCTTGCTTGCCCCGCCCCGCCCCGCCCCGCCCTGCCCCACCCGTCCCCCGCCGTTCCGTTCTGACCCGCCCCGCCCCACGCTGCCCCCCCCCCACTACCCCGCCGCACCCCGCCGACCCCCGCACACCCCGCCCGCCTGCTGGCCTCTCCGGGGATACCTAACCCTTTTCGCTCCCTTCACATCAAACATTACGCATTTCATTACCAGCTTTTGCTTGAGTTGACGAAGTTACTTTGCTCACCCGAATGACTGCAAAACGTGCCGGTAAACGTAAACGTTTAAAAGTCATAGGAATTACAATGGGACATTTCAATATGTAGGCTTTTGAGTCTCATTATTATGTTATACTAGTAGTATAATTGTATAGACGTAATAAATAGCAACAACCACGAGACGTAAGTTAAACAAGTGTAGTGTTGAAAACAACAATACATTCTACCGCAATTGTTACCAAACATGAAGCATTTATTTCACCAATGAATATGGTACATCTTGATTTGAGATTGCCGCCACCGAATGGAAACCAAACGTGCACATATATGCATTCTGATTCTTATTTATTAAAATCATTTCTTATTACCTTTATTGTATTATTAGTTCACATTCTTCGGTATTACTTTTCTGAAAACATAATTCTATTATTAATTAGGAATTAGTTTTCACTCAGTATTTTATTTATGACTTCATCACAAGTGCCACGGCTCTGATTGTTTAAATTATCGATTTATATGTATTTATTTCTGTTTTGTCGTTTCTTGTTTCTTGTGAATTTACTTCATCTAATAATATATTTATTAACATATTTACATTCGCTTTCCTCATTCGTTTTTTTCAACACCGTGAATGACTATTTACAAACATTCGATCAACATATAAACAGTGCATATGTGAATGCTCTGTAACAATTACACTACGTTAATTTAGGACGATTTCATCGTGAGCAAAAAAACTTATTTATTATGGTTTAATCATTTGAATGTGCAGAAGTTTCAAGAAGCAAGTTGCAATTAAGTGATATAACTGCTTGGAAATCTAGTTTATAATTTTCCATATTAAGTATAATATTAATTTTTTTTTCAATTTCAAATATATTTTACATAGTCGACCTATTGATTTATTCACATTTGTTTGAAGTAACCTGATAATACTAAGAAATAATTCCAAACATTCTTTGGGGTTCCATAAGGATGGATTCACATTGTATATTTTTCATGTTGTTTATAGAAAATCGGTGAGACTATTCTTGTGGTCGTGGGCTGGGCTTTAGAATCCCGCGCTCCACTCGCCGCGCGGCGCCGGCTGCGGTCACACAAACACTCCAGCGCATATCCAATTCCGGCGCCGCCGCAGCCCTCCGCCCGGGAGGCCCTTGGGCGCGGCCACGCCCCCTCACCCTCCACTTGCCACGCCCGGCCCGCACCGCCCAGCCAGCCACACCACGCCCCGCCCACGCCACCTCACAAGCCACCGCCACCACATCCCCACAACCACGCCACGCGGCAACCAAGCCACGCCACGGCCACGTGACGCCACGTCACGCCCGTGATTGTGCCGCGCCACATGCCACAACACGCCACTCCAGCCACATGACACACCACCGCAGCCCAAGCAACCCTACAAGCCACGCCACCCACGCCACAATCACACCACGCCACAACCACGCCACGCCGCAACCACGCCACGTCTTGCTACCACTCCGCCCCGCGCAGGCCCCCACCACCCCCACCATGCTCCAGCACTCTTCACTTTGCTTCCCTACTCCTCTCCCCTCCCTATCCGGCCTGCAGCAGCACGCTTTTCTTTCGACTCGGCCTGTCCCTGGACCTGCTCCGAAGGAAGAAAAGAGCGCGGGTAAGAAAATACCTATGGGACCCGAAATGCAGAAAGGGCATGGAGGTGAGAAAGAGAGTTATGGGGTGAGAGCGAGGCAAAAAAAGCACAGGGGAGAGCGTGCGAGAAAGGAATAGGAAAGAGACTGACAGATACACAGAAAGATATATACAGGCAAACAAATTATCGTCCAGTGTGCTAGGGTAAGGCAACGAAGGAGAGAGAAAAGGCAGCGAACGAGTACGGGGTTATTGATGTGAAAAAATAGTTTCGTGTAGAGGTAGAAAAGTCCCTTTTTGATGGGAAGAGTTCGGTGACTACAGTGATAGAACCACAATTATTTTAGATTAACTTTGCCAACTGGTACGAGACGAGCATAGATGGGGATAGATGTTAGATGGAAGTTGAAAGTGAAAGGCAGAGAATATATCTGTTAACATTTAGGGGAAGCACTTTCATAAGATCAGACACGTAGAAATTAATCTATTTAAAAGAAAATAAGAAAGAACATATAGACCGTTTGAGAGATAATAAGAGAAAATGGAGACACGCAAGATAGCACAGCCAATAAATTGCAGAATGGGATAAAAGGGTGAAAACACACGCTTTATTAGGAGAAATATTAGCGAAATTATTTCTCAGATGTGTTCACAGAATATGTGTGAATTAGTGAGTATTGATTCCGAGGATGACAATTACTTATGGTTATTTAGTTCCGTAAGTGCAGTGCATGTTACCCGAGAAGTGCTAGCCCCGTCAGAGCCGGCACACCACCGTCCCAAAACACTACCTCCCTCAACTCATCTCCGTCCCAAAACACCACCCTCTTGAACACACCACTTCCCTCAACTTACCACCTCCCTCTACACGCCACCCCCTCTACACGCCACCTCCCTCTACAACGCCACCTCCCTCTACACGCCACCTCCCTCAACACACCACTTCCCTCAACACACCACCTCCCTCAACACACCACCTCCCTCGAAACACCAATCTCCCTCAACACACCACTTCCTTCAACTCAGCACTACCTACCAAAACACCATCTCCCTCAACACATCACTTCACTCAACACATGACCTCCTTCAACACATCACCTCCCTCAACACAATCACCTCCTTCAACACAATCACCTCCCTCAACACATCACCTCTCTTAAACCAACCCCCCTCCAAACACCACCTCCCTCAACACACCACCTCCCTCAACTCACCCCCCAAAACACCCCCTCAAAACACCCCAACAAAACCAGCGTCACCAATACCATCTCCTCCAACCACAGCACCATCTACATCAAAAGGGTTTGGCACCTTTTCCACACAACCTTTACGTCCTCTTCCAACTCGTCTTTACCTCACTTAAACCCTCCGCCGATGCCTTTTTTTCCTTCACTCCCACTTCCGCGCTCCCTTTCCATTGTACCTCCTCCTCGTCGTCGTCGACCGCCTCCGCGCCCTGGCTGCGTCCGGCGCGCGATACCTCGCTCGGTCCGGCGCAAAGGCGGAGCGGAGTGGAGCGGATTTCCGCCGGAGCAATTTGAGGCGCCGCGCCGAGGCGCCATTCAGGGCGTCGCCCGCCCACGTCAACGGCCCAGCGAAGGCCGCCGAGGTGGAAGGTGAAGAGTGCCAGCGAGGGAGCACCAAGAAGAAAACGTAGTGGAAAAGACTTCATTTCCACTTTTTATTTTTATTTATTGTTTTTTAAATAGGTAATTACTTCCATATCATCATCATCATCATCCTAAAGGCCATAAGTTGCCTTGTTGCTGCCGCCATGAATTCTGTCTTCTGCTGTCCTTTTCATCTCTGCATAATTTCTGAAATTTTGTTCGGTTTGTAGTTCTAAAATTTTCATTCTAGGTCTTCCTCTTTTTCTAACTATTTTACAGTCTAAATTGTGATTAAGAATTGATTATTTCTAAAAAATGTGTCCAAAGAATTTTGCTTTTCTGTTCTGAATTTTTTTAGTAGAGATCTATTCTCTTTCACTTTCGTGAAAATAACGTTATTTGAAATTTTTTTCAGTACAGGAAACTTTCAGTAATTTTCTCCACAACTCCATCTCGCAAACTTCTAAACGACTCCTGTCTGTTTGTAAAGCATCAATCCTTCCATATATAAATAACATAACTTGATACAATGTGGCTAGGCCGAAGGCCTTTAAGCCATTACAATGCCTACATACTATCACTCATTGGGGCGGTTCGAGTACAGTGGACTTTGATGATTAAGTTTTGAACCAAACCCAAACTTCCTCTTGGAGCTCGGCCTAAAATTAAATTTACTTATAACTAGTTCTTAATTGTAATTTCGGAGGAACACCTGGGCATTTGGTGCAGGCTCAGGACTATATGGAATGGTAAATTTTAATGTAGTTGTTAGAATGAAAGGCTGAATAATTTCATTACATATTTGATTAAAGAAAAAAGAATACAATTGACAAGTGATAATTGTTGTGGGTTGACTCAATTGAATTTGTTGCATGTCCCTGATGCGGACAGTCAAATACATTTGTAATTTGGTCAAATGTCACCCTGCTGGTGAAATACATAGCCTTTGTAGCTGGATACAGGCTGAGCACGGGCGGGTGGCGAACTCAGGCCCGTTTCAGGCTGATGATTGCTGCGATCCGGCTGGATACCACGTGGGGTGCTGGTGGTATGACCGTCGTGGACAGCCGCAGACCACGTGCCACTTCGACGCTTAGCGTGAAGGCGTGCGCGTGCCGATGCAGGAAGGTCGCGGAAGGCAGGCATTCACAGCGTGGATGTGATAAACTGATTATTCATTAGTTGAGATATAGTACTTCCCGTTCACCACCTTCAATTGTGATACGAGACGCAGAATTGATGGCTACGAGACGACGTGGAGCGGTTCGTAAGGAACGGCACAGAAATTGCGGAGCGCGACGACACATCCGTCCGCGACAACATTTATGAGCCAACTGATTGTTAATTGAGATATAGTTCTTTCCACTCGGCACTTTGAATCGTGATACGAGATGGAGAACTGATAACTGCGAAGCAACGCCAAGAGGTTCACAGGAGTGGCGTGGAATTACGGAACTCGGCGACAGCACATCCCTCCGTGACAACAGCATAATTTTTTTGTGCGTTGGGCAGAGCGTGAGAAACAAGTCACGTGATTGAGGGGTGCAAGGCGCAGCGTCACTGAGAGGCAATGTAGGCGGCGGGCCCAGGCCAAGTTGAGACCTGCAAATCGCCCGACACAGCGGAGGTGTTCGGGAGGTGTCGCCACCTGGTGAGCTTGGTAGAAACCAGCTGAATAATGTTGAGAATAAGGATAGGAATTATGTGCAAAGCGTCTTTAGATAATACACTGAAATAATAATATACATAAAGCTTGCTTGCTCAAACAATCACATTCTAACCTTTCGAATAATGGTATTCACCGCAAATGGTCTCTCCGTCACATCGAAGCCGCGGAACAGAGACCATAAGGTACGACTGAGGAAAAACCTCTAAAGGAGGAAAAACCTACCGTCAGAAGACGAGTACATGCTAATCTATCAGACTTTTTCTAAACTATTTATTTATTTCCTGGATTGATTTATTTCCTATTTATTTTTTATTGAAATGATCGCTGTCATTGATAGTTGCCTTGGAAACAAGTATCGTGAGGCATCATGTTATATGAGATTGGAGAACATAATAAAACCGCGCCATTTCAATCGAGTATAGGAATGAGATGTAATAATGCGCACATCGTACGTATTGTAACGTACGTAAATCTGTTTTCTTACATCGCGAAAATCATCGCGAAAAATGTTTGCGCGATTCTGGCTTCGGATTCAGCGCGTCAACATACGTAGTGAAACGTGTTAAATCATTTGGTCTGACAACTTTTGGCTTCTGTAGAGTATAATGCTACAAGACATCAATATAGTATTCACATGTGGTTTTCGTGATTTAAAAAAAAACTGGAGGATGGTGAGGCAATTCTGGCTTCGGATTCAGAGTTTTGACAATCATAAAGAAACATGTGTCAAGTCTTTGGATCTGACGACTTATTTTATGTGTTTCTGATATTAATGGCCCTTACGAAGTCGAGGGAGAGATCAATGATAAAATTCGTTTAAAAGCATTTACATTTACAATACAGAAACAAAGAAGTAAGGAGTATGTCAGCTACTCTGCCCACATGACAGACGCTTTACAATATCATTAATTCTTCTTTGTGTGCATTCGGAGAGTGCCTGGTCGAAAATCATCAAATGCATTTGGCTTTGGTTGGAAAGGTTAGCTTAAAGCGACGTTAGAGTAGTTGTACTGGACGCTCTCTGAGGTGAACGTCGTGTGTAGTTGTTACAGTACCGGCAGCGTATAAGCGACTCTGACAGTTCTCTCGCCACATGCTGTGCCACGTCACGTGACCTTTTCTGAAGCAATCAGCTTGCGAGCCTTTGTTTACTTCCTATCAGCCGGGGCTTATCGTTGCCACTCATCTAACTCACTCTCAAAACTCTTAGAAAAGGCCGAGCTTTACGTCATTGGGGACCACATAAAATTTTCTGCACATTTCACAGACTACTATCAATGACTTTATTTTGAAATAAAACACACAAATCAAAGATCCAAAACTCCAAATATTTCGTGTAGACAGGATCATTGTAACATATAGGCTGCCAGTTATTTTCTCCTTGCAACAGGGTATGATGATAGAAGACCCTAAATAAAAAAGCAAACTGCTTTGCGCAGTCGTGGATACTATTTCGAAAGATTCTCAGATCCACGGGGATTTGAATTTATCCAAATGTATCCATGCTATGCTGTGTATATTAGCAGTAATAACTTCAAAGTAACAACTTGAAGCCCCGTAACTGACATCGCTAAGACAGTAGTGCCGTAGTGATCTCGGACCAAGGGGTCGCGGGTTCGAGTCCCACCTCGGGCATGGTTGTATGTGTTCGTCCTTTCACCCCTTATCATCACCATATCGTTTCGTCCTCATATCATACGTTACATCCAATAGTGGTCGCTAATGACCTAATGGTTGATGCGACCTTAAATAAAAATGTAACAACTTAAGAAGTTGTAAGGCAGAAGTCTTCAAAATACTGTTTTTTTATTGTCGAGGAAGATCTTCTTTTCTAAAGAAGAGGATATCGACGAGAAATCAATTAAAACGTAACTGTGACGCTCTGACGATTAAGATGTTACGCCATACAAAATGCAAGTATTTTTGTAGTAAAATGCATGTAGTAAGATTTTTGCAAGTAAAATGCAAGCAAGTTTGCAAGTATAATCTTTGACAAACGAGTGTGATTTAATTGTAATAACATTATCTTTTCTCCTTTTCTAGGTAAGAAGTAAATGGCCAGAGATCGTCTTTACGCGAGTCTTAGTAAGTACGTCAAATATCTTAAGGGAAATCCATCAAACATTTTCGTGAAGGGAATACTCGTTATAGTTTCACCGGTTGGTTTGAAAATTGCATTTTAGAATTCAGTTTACTCATGTTTCTGAGTTCTAATTACTTTCACCTTAACATTGATCTTCACAGAAATTTTATGGCACAAATTCTTTCTTTCGTTTTTGCCAGGTGCTTCCAGAAATTATTTCAGATAAATCGTTTGAAATCGAAGGAAATAATGTGTGTCAGTTTAAATTCAATCCTGCTGAGTTCGAGTTTCTTTTGTTCATTGCCAGAATAATTTATCATTCGCTTTAAATGCATCAATATAATACTTTTTCCCGTACTAGGACAGGAATACCAGCATTGCTGCATTGCTTGGGATAATCTGGATTAGGCAAAATATTGTTATTATTATTTTTTAATATTATCATACTATTAATATTATTATGTAATTTGTGTAGTAAACACTCGTATTTGTATGGAATAAATTACAAAAATTGTCCTCATCATCCTCACTGATTTTTAGTACGGTTTATAGTCATTCTTTGATAAATTAAAAATTGTTTACCGCTACCATCCAGAAAAGATCTAAGGACAGCAACTTTTAGGAAATTTGAGATTTTTCTAAAAATATAGAATACTTAACACGTATCGAAAGCGTTTTCTAGTTTAAAAAGTAATGTTTTCAGTCGCAATTTTCTCCACTCGGCCGATCCTCTTAAGCAACCCAGAGCTCATCCCAGCTTCCCCGGTCCTTCTCGTTGGGTGGCGCCGCCGCGCCGTCTTTTGAACGGGGCGGGGCGCGTAGTAATTGAACTATTTTAATTATCTGAGCGACAAATTGAAACTCGCCGGCGGGAGGCGCTCTCGGAGGGCGATCGGAGGAGAACGCTTCGCGCCGCGCCGAAGGAATCTGCCGCTCGCAGACTCCGCAGGCGATCGGGGGCAGGCGCGCCCCTCTCGCTCTCGCCCTCGCCCTCGTCGCTCGCTTTCCTCCGCACTTCTTCGAGGGAGTCCTGCCCAGAGAGGTTTCAAATTCAGCCGAAGTCTACTGCCACTGTACTGCTATGCAGAATTCAGTACAAGACACTCATTTTTATTTTTAAACTAATTAAAAATAACAGGAAATTTAGTGAGAAAATTTTAAAGAGTGAAAGATGAAACAAGGGAAACAAGACAGACAAGCACAGCATTTTGTGGTTTATTTTAGTAAAACTGTACAGGCAAAAAATACACAATTTGACAAAGGAATTGAATTTTATAACAAATTACCGTTACAAATAAAAAAATTGTGAACAAATTAAAGATTTTAAAAGAAAAATTGTGAAACACATCAAAGTAGAAAATTAATTTTGTAAATAGTTAATAGAGTATACTTATAGACGTAAGCAATGTATGTAAATATGTATTTTATGTACAAATAGCTGAGTAGGGTAAATAAACTATATCTATCTATCAATGCCATTACTCCCACACTGCTATTATTACTACTACTAGTCAATATAGAGATAACTGGAAATCAATTAGAAATCAATTCGGAAATGTTTGTAATAGTTTTGTAATTGTTCTAATTCGTATTGTAATCATGTTTGACTACGAGCATTAGCTCAAAGTGAACTTTAATTAAATTTATCTAATCTAGTAGTACTTTCCCGAGTTCCTGGGTTTTTATCGAAACAATTGGCACTTCTACTATGACCGGGGGCAAGCTAGTTTTCTTTCAATTTCTGAGAGCATTGTATATGTAGTAATGCAGTTAATTTCACTGAAAGAATGAAGTGGTTCTTCACTTCTGCACACGGCGGACTGTATAGAGATCCGTCCCAAATATAAAAGCCTGATGTAGCAATGTGAGTCTTGCCTAGCACTACTGAGACCGGGGTTTAAATTCTAATCTCCCTGTTGTATACAGGAAAAACACAATGTAAACAAAAACAAAATATCATTCAATCCACAGGAAGTTCTTACAAACAGTGGTATTTCCACTTAACCAAAAGAATGTCCATGAACAAAGCCAAAATTCTGTATTACCGGGAAATGTACCAACACAAGCGCAATTAATCGTAATCCACTAGAGAGTCCAAATACAAAATTCAGGTCGAAACTAGTATCCAAATCTTCAATAGTCCCCATTGGCCGCCCCTCGCTGGTTCGCCTCCCTGATGAAACTCGGGGCTGCCGCTTCGCTCACTGGCCGCTCGCTCCCCATTGGCCGCCCCTCGCTGGTTCGCCTCCCCGATGAAACTCGGGGCTGCCGCTTCGCTCACTGGCCGCTCGCTCCCCATTGGCCGCCCCTCGCTGGTTCGCCTCCCTGATGAAACTCGGGGCTGCCGCTTCGCTCACTGGCCGCTCGCTCCCCATTGGCCGCCCCTCGCTGGTTCGCCTCCCCGATGAAACCCGGGGCTGCCGCTTCGCTCACTGGCCGCTCGCTCCCCATTGGCCGCCCCTCGCTGGTTCGCCTCCCCGATGAAACTCGGGGCTGCTGCTTCGCTCACTGGCCTCTCGCTCCCCATTGGCCGGCCCCTCGCTGGTTCGCCTCCCCGATGAAACTCGGGGCTGCCGCTTCGCTCACTGGCCGCTCGCTCCCCATTGGCCGCCCCTCGCTGGTTCGCCTCCCCGATGAAACTCGGGGCTGCCGCTTCGCTCACTGGCCGCTCGCTCCCCATTGGCCGCCCCTCGCTGGTTCGCCTCCCCGATGAAACCCGGGGCTGCCGCTTCGCTCACTGGCCGCTCGCTCCCCATTGGCCGCCCCTCGCTGGTTCGCCTCCCCGATGAAACTCGGGGCTGCTGCTTCGCTCACTGGCCTCTCGCTCCCCATTGGCCGGCCCCTCGCTGGTTCGCCTCCCCGATGAAACTCGGGGCTGCCGCTTCGCTCACTGGCCGCTCGCTCCCCATTGGCCGCCCCTCGCTGGTTCGCCTCCCCGATGAAACTCGGGGCTGCCGCTTCGTACCGTTGTCTCGGCGCGTATTTTGACCTGCCACATACAGTCGCAACACTGCTCATGTGAGATTTCTGGGAAACAAAGCGGGTTTGCGACAAGTTTTCTTGGAATGCTCCCCTTTTCCCTGTCTCTCATTACAGCATTGCTTCGACACGATTAATATCAATTTTTATACACCTATCTAGCAAATTAACCTACTTGTAGGTTCGTATTTTAGGTTTTTTAGTCTCTGGTATCATGAAAAGTAATATTCATGTACTGAGCATCCTGTCAGAGAATTGGAAATGCCCTACTGCATGCACAGTTACTCGATTGTACACACGTCGTCTGTGACATGATGAAGAGATGGAGCGGAGAAGAGATGTTCTTGAATCTTCGGATTCTATTGGCCCCTGTGGATTGGAATCATGAGGCACCCCTTGGTGAAGTGGTCCGACAATTCCCATTGTCACAACAGAGAACGAGAATTCAAATCTCTGTCGAGCCTTTTGTAATTTGTCTCGGGTCGTTTCATTGATTAATGTAGTGCTTGTTTCATTTCTTGGAAGCTCGTTACAGTGTTTTGGATTAAGTAATTATTTTTTTGTAAGAATATTTTGGAAAATACACATCTTTATCAAGAGCACGAAGCTGTTCTACAGAAACTAAGAAAAAATCGGTTGTTAAAAAAAGTTAGATTTTGGGCAAGGTTTGTAATTCTCAACTATGTTAGAAGAATAGATCTTTTCCAATATTTATTTAACACTTACTTTGGTGTTGTGTTTCACACTTTCAATTTTTAGCGGTAGTGATTCATGAGTCTAAAACATTGCATGTTTGCAATCAAAAATCAAAGATGTGCGTGTCATTCACAGAGCCGCTCACATTACTCTTTCATTTTATCATATTTTATTTGTTTCTTATACTGTAATTGTCCATTTGACTGCCTTATCAAATATCAGAAAATTTGACTTATTAATATTCTGTACCACCGTCTCGTTCTTTCCATTTTGTAAAATCTTTCTTCTGAAGTATGCACTCCTACCTCTCTCCCTCCTGTTCCCAGTCATATTATTTTACCCCAAACATACACTCTCTTTTTCCCTTCTGCCTCGATAAATGCACTTCATCGTGAGCTTCAGCAAGCGCAAGTCTTTTAAATGAATAAGTGTCGTATTTACTACTTCTTCTCTTAATAGTTCGCTAATAGATAATTTATATACCATAACTATTCAACACCCAAGTTGTAGCAAATTGCAGCTACATCAGTCTTATCTTGACTTCCTTTCGCAGTTTTTCGTCCGCGCACCCGCCCACTGTCTGGCGGGCTCCTTCTCCGCCCTGCCCTCGGGCTCTCAGTCGAGCGCTTCTGCGATCTAAAACGCGCTATTCGCGACCATTTTTCACTCGCGTCAGACTTTAACCGGGGTCTTCGCAGAGGAAGGCAATAATGGGGCAGCGCCCTTTAAGTAATGCGTTTTCAATTTCTGTACAGGCAAAACTTTGCTCCTCTCAAAGCTTACATCTTATAACGCAATTTATTACTTTCTGCTCAATGAATGTCAGTTTTTTTAACACAGAAATTCCTGTATGTAAAAGTTTAGCGCGTAATGATATTAGTGTCTACTGTGATCGTAAACTTACAAACAGGCGGCGGCTTCCGCTCGTTATGGCACTGGCTTCGACGACTTAAAAGTTTCCCCGACGCATCAGGCAATGAGGATTATTTTCTTCCCCCACATGTTGCCTATATCAAAAGTTGCGAAAGTTCTTCATGGCATCTTCATAATGGGCAGATCTGTAGAACGTTGGCTCTTTTTTTTGGAGATGCTGGGAAAATTGTGTTGCAGAAACTAATTATAGCCTGTGAAAGTTGGACGATAAACAAGATGTACTTAACGTCAGGCTCGTTAACTGGAGCTGACAAGCTCGTCGTCGCAGATCTCGGCGTAACCTCGTTTACGTTGCTTGTAAACAGTTCATAAGCACGCCGGAGACGGCTGGCTATGAAGTTTGGTCTAAAAATGAATGCAGAGTGTCAGTCTTTGTTCTTTGTCGCCATTTCGTTGTCTAGTCTTCGAGGATGAAGAACCAAATGAACATTTGGTTTCCCAAATAATGAAGGGTTCTTATTGCTTCAATTCTGGTTTCTCGACTTAGCAACTTTTGGAACAATAGATACTTGATTGTAGGTTGTAAAACAAACAGGAGGAAGGTTGAGGAAAAAGATATTGTGTAGGTGTCAATATTTTTAATACATAAAATCTTTTGGATGGCGTAGCGATCATCAAGTGTTGCGCTCTGGGGGAAGATTTTCGCTGGAATATTTTTGGACACAGATTTCGTTTTCCGCCTAGAAGCTGCAACAGTAGCTCTGATGATGACCGCTACGTAATAGAAAAGATCCTAAGCATTAAAAATATTGATACCTAGACAACATTTTTTCTCAATTAATTACAAGGTTCCAGCAACATTATTAAAATACATATGTTTTATGTGACAACATCTTGACGCTTTATTAGATATTTTTCAGGAGATTGGTATATAATACAAATATTTTCAACCTTATTCTCATTAATATTCTACCTAAAACTGTGAAATTCTAATACATAATTAATATTATACACATTATAATACATCCTACAGCATATTGAACAATATAATATTGTTACTCAAAGAGAATCAACATGTTTTTCGAAAAGTAAAGAGATAAAACATTTTTTCTCACTCCCAACAAACAATCTATTGTGCTAAATGTTGCCGTACATTATTTTGGATTTACTTTTGTAAAATTAATAATTAACTAGAGTATACTTACATCCATAACTATTAACAATAAGTAAAAATGAACTGATAATATGAAATCCAAAGAGACTAACTAAAAATTATGTCAATTCGGCACCTTTCTCTCTCAAAGTTTACATTCTTTAACTGTGAAAATCCTGGAATCCCTTTTAGAGTTAATTAACAAACATTTCGTGAAACCTGGTTTTGGTGTGGTGCTTCTAGTTACGCGAGGAAAATAGTCATGATCATAATATTTTATTTTGAAGTGAAACTTGATAATGAGATGATAGATT
Organism: Acheta domesticus; assembly: GCA_031308135.1. Lineage (NCBI taxonomy): Eukaryota > Metazoa > Arthropoda > Insecta > Orthoptera > Gryllidae > Acheta > Acheta domesticus. The sequence continues at coordinate 11,958,558 of JAHLJT010009419.1, read as the reverse complement.
TGATGATTCGTACACTAAGTAAGTGGTTCTCGGTCAAGAATGTTGTGCTAGTGAAAAGGAACGTCAATTTATGAAGAAAAGAGAACACAATCACGAATTTATACGTGCCATTGAAGAAAAGGTTATTGTTGAGTATCCAATGTCAAAAAATTTACAAACACAATAAGAAATCGTGTAGGATTAGATTTTTTGCGGAACTTAACTTGCAACACATGTCAATTCTATCCAATAAACGAACTTTTCACTGTAAATCAATACCTCTCATTGATGATGTATCAATGAGAGAAAAATAAACAATATTTCCGTATATTAAAAACATTCTGGTACATGAATGTATTCATTGATCTCAGTGATTACAGCAATTAAATACTTGATGTATACGCCACTGATAATTCAATATTTGGTTAATATGTTATTCTTTCATCGGAACGCGTTTTAAAAATTTACAATCTACATACAAAATTAATGAAACAAAATTTTATATCTTCGGAATGAGTGTATTATATGGTTATATTTTCATTTTAACGAAAGATAGCGTGGTCTGTAATATATAAATCTCCGAAAATTTGCTGTTTCTGTTTCTACGCGGTAATAATTAGAGTAAATTTCGACTTAATTTTTAAATTGAAAATAATTTGTCCTTTTATTTCAAGTTTAAGGTTAGATTTGAATAAACGTGTGAGATTATACGAGAGTATGCACTGAATCTTCTAATTTTAAAATTGATTTAATTCCAGCTCTGTTACCCATCAAAGGCTGAATGTGAATCCAATAAATTTTCTCTCAATCTATGTTTTTTTAAATCACCGAGGATTTCAGAGGTTTTAGCAAAACTATTAAATATGCGCGTTAGACATTTACAAAAATTATCGGAAATGTTTGCACGTTTTTGAGAAAGTTGGGAGGTTTTTAATTATAAAATGGAGTCGCAGGATGACATATAAGAAAAACTTTCTAGGTATTAATTATTTGTAAATCTAGTCAGAAGCACGTGCATAAATAAAACAGTAAAACAAGGTTTTGAAATTCAGGCAAAGTTAAAAGTTAGTTACCAATTCTACTAATAGACAAAATTAAAATTATTATTAGCGTATATTGCAAGGAATTAGCTGGTATCCGGCGCGTTGCTACCGCAGAAGAAATAATTGTGGAAATATTCTCTTTCACTCCTCTCTTTTTTTATCCCTCTCTTTCCCCTCTCTTTATCCCTTTTTCTTTTTCCCTCTTCTCGTCAACTTCTGCCGCTCGCTTCTCCTGTTTTCCTCGACCTCGCCCCACGTCAGACGGCAACGCTCAGCAACAATGAAGCTCAGGTGAATTGGGAATTGCATTTAACTGAAGCGCAATCTAGTGGAGTTACAATAATTGTACTATGCCTATGTTCTTCTCGCAAGTGCATGCAATAAGTTGACAAAGTTTAATCCCAATCGGATGAACCGTACGGCAGCGCATTAACTCTCCAGTCCCATAATTTCCCACCAGCAGGCGCGTGCGGTACTCCGTGCCGCATTTATCATCTTCGATTTTCGCGTCAATAGTTATTACTTTTGTTAGGGAATGTGAAGGAAAAATTCTTTATTTATGTTTTTATACATTTTATTTCATAATAACTAAATACCAAACGAAATAACAATATTAATAAGAATCTGATCCATCAGTCACTCCCTCCGTGTCTTGGTACATGTTACATGAAGGGGAATGAATATGATGTAAACGTGCCTTCTAACGTCGGAAACAACGCATCTAAATTTGAATAAGTAGTTAGTACTCCAAAATCTGTGTCATAAAGCTCAATAACAAAACAGCAGTAAGAATTCTATTGGATAAAATACGCAAATATTAAACTTACATGAAAAAGCGGCGTGCTGTATTGAGTGTGGCAACCGTTGCAGAGTTTGAATTACTAATGAATAACGGTCGATCGGCAACACCAAAAATCGTGATTTGAGTGTCATCCGGTTAAAAAATATAATGAATGAAGAATAACTATGAGGTCAATAGTGCGAAACCAATTATTTACACGAAATCAACAAAAGTGTAAGAATGCGGCACTGAGTGCCGCTACGCGCCCGCCGGAGGATTAAGCACGAACCAATAATCAAACATTGATTTTTATAATTTAGATTATAATTTATATTTTTAAAATAGTTTCCTTCATGAAAGCGCCGTGACCAACAATTGACTTCCCTTTAATTAATAAATATATAAGGTAATTGCTTTTGCAATTTGTCATTTACTCAAGTTTCACTGCTAGTGTACTCCAATGATTCTCTTTTATTATTCTCCAACTCAACCCCTTTTTCGCGACGCCTCTGTCCTTCAAATCAGTTTTGCTGTCTAGATATACTTGTCTACAATTGTTCGAATTTTTTCCTGTGCCAATCCTATGGAGTTTATTGTGACCTACCTAGAACTGATCATATTTTTCATGTTCCGACATAATGGGTCATATTGCGATATCGTGTACTATCTCAGATAAACATGGGTGTGATATATTTTCTATTCTTGAGTTCCCTATTATTTTCCGAAAAAGTCTGTCATCAATCTTTGAATTTTTCCGAGCAAAATTGTCCTGGGGAACCGCCGAGATCATCAGATTACTTATTCATTCGTTCAATTGAAAACGTTTCATCGTAATACACCAATAGCTTTGGACACTACCACAGACACACATACTACCGTCGTCCGCGGCAACCGTGTAGCCGGGAGAGCCGCCCCTCGTAGACGCACTCGTGAGCCGTCGAGTTGCGCGTGTCTGGCATCCATCTTGGATTGATTTTGAGGTACAGCTGAGATTCAATATTATTCACTTTTCGATAACATTTTTTAAAATTTATTTACGTCGAAAACAGTTAACAACTGTGTGTGACGAGCTATGGGGAGAAGTGAATTTCTGTTATTGGTACTCACTCCAGGTTCAGAATGGAATCGTGTGGCACGACGTCGTCAGTGACGGCCCCAAACTTCCCACCGAAAGCCTTTCGAAGTGATGTAGGTAGGGATATAAGGTTCTACATACGTAACAGTTTATATTATTCCATTTTCCTGTCAGTTTATCTTGTCGGTTACAACCGTCCCAAATAATTGATTTATAAATTTTTTTTATAATATTTTTTTGTAAAAGCGTAGTATACATAATGCTATTTACGTAGCTACAAGTAATTTTTGCTTTCCTGTATATTACAAATCAAATTTCCAATTTTAAACCCTGTAAGAAGGGAGGCTGAGCAAGTGGACCGTATTGAATTTTCCTCTCTTCTAACAAAACCTGCAATAGCTCGTGAAGGACCACTTTCCGATTTAGAATTCTCAAGGCACGAAAGTTGCCTGGTTTTGTGAGATGTCACCAAATGCTTCAGTGAAACACAACACATATATTTAACGAAGATATAATTAAGCTGAATAATTTACAGGCGTGCTATATGAAAGCACGGAGAAGTATGCGTTAGTTGCAAGTACACTGAACATATTGAATGAATGAACTGAAAGAGAAACAGATACAAAATCATATTGTTTGTCTTGAGAGAAGGCGCCGCTGACAGCTGGACTGCGTTGGATGACGTCACCCGCATCTGATGACGTAAGGCAGAGCACACTGGACACTGTGGCAAGTAAGATTAACAGCAACAGTTGTTGCGCGAGACGACACTGAACGAACTCGCATGATGCATTGTCGCCAACTGAGTAGCAACAAATTGTTCGCACCGACACGCACTGTCACAGTGTTGAGGCAAACACATTATGAATATAAGCATGGCTCATAGTTTGCAGGTTAAATGTTAAGGCAATGTTAATTGATGTTGCCAGAACATTACAGTGTTCGCACTGACACGAGTACATTCTCTAGAATGTTGAAATGATAGCACGTATGCAGCGTAGCTGCTGTGAGTACACCTTGTAATTACTTGGTACAGCAAGAACCGTGGTCATAAGCCTGGCTTATACTTCACTAAGGCATGAATTGCCTTGCAAGAGAGAAAAACACACGTGCGTGGGCAGATTATACATGAGAAAAACTGAGAGCACATACATACTGGTATGACTAGCACAAGACATGATTGCCTCACAAAAGAAAGAACACGCGTCTGGGCGACGTGGAGTGTGTCGCGTGCAGCTCACATCACAACTCGAGCACAACTGACTCGCTCGCAGCGGGTAGAATGCACCGTGTACGGCCTTTGGCGCGCATAGAGGGCGCTGTCCAATCAGAATTAACGTAACAAAAATGATGTATTTACGATTATTCTGAAGGGGAAAAGGAATTCAAGATAAAATATATGAAACAGGCATGATTTTAATTGTAAGAATTATGCCATCAAATGTGACTGACAGGGGAATCTTAAAATGTTTTATATATTATAAGCTGGATATAACGGCTAACGCGTAGCAGTTGACGCGCAGTTCTTAGAAAGGGGACGGAGGTCGGATCCCGAGAACTTAAACGTTGCAGCTTCGTTGCGCTGAGGAAGCGTGTTGTGACATGTTCTTCCGTTAAACAGGAATTGCAACACAGGCATTGGAAAGAGCTTGCGAGATTGCGAAGTGCTTCAATACAAATGTAATAAAGACAATAAAATAAAGCATGCATATGGTAACTTGTTCGAACAAACACTTTATACTACAAATTTCATTATCTCATGTAGTCATTGGACCAAATTTAAAATACTTTAAAGGAAACTAAAAAGGAAAATAAGGCACGAAAATTTAAAAGGAATGGTGTTTATAGTCCAATTGCAGGGCCCGTGATGCCAATTTAATCAATTAAAATCATTTCACTGAATATCAGTGAAATTTTCCCAAGTCATTTTTGCCCAATTATAAGGTTGAAACTTACGTCCCTGTCAAAATATAACTTTAACAGAGCAAACTAAAACAAAAATCAACTTTTCGGTTATAACACGAAGGTTAATCTCATATAATCTCAATGTGGATTTGGGCCGTGATGAGAAGGAAGTTTCCGTCAATGGAACTCCACTACGCTTTGCTGAACACCTCATCACAGGAAAGCAATGCTGAAAGGGGTGGTGATGGAAAGCAGTGGTGAAAGGCACAACGTCGTTTGCTGATGCCTGTCTGAATATAGGCAATATACTAATGTTTTATCCTTTCGGACTCAACCAGATATGTACTCAACTTACGATGCTATATCTAAAATATTGCTTTATGTGAGGTCATTTTTCTCTTAAGACATCCAGTCTGAACTGTTCATTTAATCCATCTGTAGGGTTGCAACGGCATCACTTAGAATTTCTATGCAAGACCACCATTTAATAGCAGGTAGCCACGAAGACGTTCCTTCATTTCATTTGTCGTTATGCTTATTAAGAATTTTATTAAGATTTTTTTTAAATATATCATTGTGGCCGGCCAGTCTGAATTGACTGGATCAATCCACATTCACGGACGTGAATTAATTTTAATGCATTTCCTAAGAGAAAATAATAGCCCATGAACATACACATCCTGACGATGCTCGAGAGGGGTGTTGTCGATGGCCTTGGCGCGAGCTGAGTAGCGAAGGGAAAGTTACGAGGATCAAGTCCGTTCTCTTTTGCCCTGAGTTTCCAAAGAAAGAATCCTAGGAATTATTTTTAAGCGAATAGGAGTAAAATCAGTTCAATGCAAAAAGGTTGTTTGGAATTTCGTATATTTTTATGTAGCAATTACCTTTACTCAAAATCAGGACAGTCAATTAATTGATGCGCCACACCCTAGAGCCAGCCGAGACGTGTGTAAACCCAAAAGGTGGGTCAAATAGTAGGGTGGTGGTTACATGTAGTGCCAAACGTGGGGCTAAAAAAGTAAGGTGGTGGTTGAAATGATTGAAAAATGGCCAAATTTAGCAGACAATTGTTTCACATCAGTGATTAACTACATTTTCTAGTAACTGATATTAATAAAAGAATGGGTTGTCGACGTTTCGGCCAAATTGTTGAGGTATTCATCAGCACAGAAACGTTTACGTAGACTGGAGACTAATTAGCAGATGTGATCATCCACAAATTTCAAAAATATTAATGTTCTAACCAGATACTTGCACCTTTTAAAGCAGTGTAGGTTAACTTAGAATCCATGTACTTGCTCACTGTCGGTCTAGCAGATGCTGTTCCCATGGCTGTCTATGGAATAGTGTAATATTTGGTCAGTTTCTTGTAATATATTTTACACTAATAGCAGACGTTAATAACATCCTTTTTAGTCCATATGTTTTGATGATCACGCTGCTGCAAAATTCGAGAAGGCCATCGCTGTTGTAAAATCGAGAAAGGGTACCGATTGTTTCCTTTCAAGGCACTGATTGCGCTGCTAATCACGTAGCGTCCCACGAGCGCAAATCGTGTCACTACCACTAGTGAGTCACCTTTATATCATTGCTGTAGGTCTAGAGACATATATTCCTACAAGCCAACTACGCAATTCCTCAGGCCCTCATACATAGGGATCCACGCTCCGGAAAATATTAAACATTCCAAAAAATGTAATGAAATATTCTAAAAATGTCACAAAATATGTTGGAATCTCTAAGAAGAAAAATTAAATAAAAAATATATGTTCAATTATATTAGCATTTTGTTGAATTTCATTTGAATTTGTAAAAATGTTATTCAATTAAAATTATTTTTTTTAGTAAATCTTGATAATTTTTTCCTTTGCCTGCAACCGATTTTGTGAATACAGTGTGAATACTCGTGAGGGTAGGTCAATGAAATTGGGTTATTTTTACAATGCCAACGTTTCGGCCATTTATTTGGCCTACTTCAGAGCTGTAATTGCAAGAGTGTTAAGTGACATGTTACGAATTTATTGTGATTTTGGCGTTAAGTTGCTCCCGCAAGCGGGATGCGCGGTGTCGGTGTCTAGGTGCATACAGTTCATACGTGGACCAACAGAACGACTGTGTGTGAGAGGGGGCCCGGCGGTACCTCCATCCGGCCCCGTGTAGGGCCGGTGCAGGGCCAGCGCAGGGCCGAGCGCTGGGCTGGGTGGGCAGGGCGCGCGCCCTGTGGGAGCGGCCCGCTGCAAGACGAGTTCTCGGGGCTAGGGGCTTAGGGCTTCCTTAGCCACCGCCATGATTTATAGGCGCCCCGCCGCTCCCAACGGCTGCGGCAGCGGCTGGGGCCCTGGCTCCCAACTCCCCTCACTCCCAAGACTCTCCCAGCGATAGGCCCGCCCTCTCCTCACAATGGGGGCGACAGCGTGGGAAGGCCGGCCGGTGGGCTTTCACGCCGCTGGGGAAATGTAGTATTGGGGTTGGACCGCCTGGGTTCTTCTTTCTTAGGGCTTCCATGATGTCTCGTTGATCTTGCATCGAGTATTTGGGAAAAATCGATTTCGGATGGTTAGAATCATGAGAAGAGATGTAAGTCAGGTAATTCTTTGACACAAGACTCTAAATACACTTATATCAGTAATCGTTTGTTTTATTTTCCATCAATATTGTTAGCACATGGGTCATACATATTAGAGTGAAGAGAATAGTGAATACCAATTGGTAGCTGAGCTGCTGTAGAACTTTGAATGTCTTTTATTCTATTCATACGATTCCGTTCCTCAGTAACCACACTCGAAATTAATCTACTCGCACATGATACACTCTTCACAACAAACATTCAATCCAAGCAAGACAAGTCGCCAGCGTTATCTTTAGCCGAGGAAACCAGAGGGCTTTAAAGCATTAAATATATTTGCCCGCCTACGCCTCAAGTGGCCCTAATCTTCACTCATCTCAAATTTTTGTTATTTTGTTTACTTCATTGCCTTCAGTGCTACGAAATGTTTACAAAGATCTGAAAATAATGAGGTCAAGCGAAGCGCTTGTTGCTGTTATATAAAACAAATGATCTAATCAAGTCCATACCCCCATCTCTCTTCTAAAATCAAATTCTTTTCCAATTGTACGTAAATAAATATTTGTAAACGTTATTTAAGTCTACCTCAAGGCAATAACTATTATTGGTATTTAAAATATAAGAGTAATATTATTAATTATTATTATAAAACTCTTATATTTACTCTTATAAAACTCTTATTATTATTATAAAACTATTATTATTATTATTATTATTATTATTATTATTATTATTATTATTATTATAAAACTCATACAATGTAGATTCTATTATGTTTTTTCTAATAACATAATAGAATATTTAAACACATAAATTTTCTCATTTTTAAAAAATAAACAATTATTATATGACTTTAATAAAACTGTTTTCGAACAGCACTACGAACCATTCACACAACAAAAACGATCTCTCAATCCCCAACGGGATAACATGCACGTCCACCATTTTCTTTCAAATTCGACTAGCTGCTACTACGTATCTCCACGACCACTTCACATTGTTACACGAATCATGATCGATATGTAAAAGCACTTCTTCTCTCAACGCCTTCTTCAGCATCCTCTGTCTCCTCTTTCCCTTTCTTCCCTTCTTCTTCCATTTTCTCCTGCGGCACCAGAGGGACTTCTTCCTTTGTCCAAGACGCGGCGCGGAGAGCCTTTCTCGCCGTAGCCGATTTAGTCGCGAGGAGTCGACGAGGATAAAGCGCTGGAGGAGGAGGAGGAGGAGGGGAGGACGGGGAGTAGCATTGACTCCTCAGTGGAGCAGCCGCGGCGCGAGGGTAGAGGACGGCGCGTTGGGAATGGGCCGGCTTGGCAGTGGGGCGGACATCTCGGAAACCTGGCATGAAAAGTATTACGGGAAGGGCTCGGTTCACCCATTTAGATTTTTCGTAATATTGTAATGTTATATCGACATAATGCAACCGAACAGAGGAATGAGAAGCCATTCTTAACGGCCGATGTCCGTTATGGATTTGATAGTCCCGTTAAGCACAATTGAAAGAATTCATTTCATTTGTATCAAATGATGGCATTGGAGTTGGTGGTTCCATTGAATGGATTTTACCTGCAATGAAATTGTTCTTAGTTATTACGAAATTTATTGAATGGCAGGTGAGAGATATCACAAAAAACGGACATCGTTTTAAAACGTGGCTAACGCCTCAGTTTACAAGTCGCATGCGTTATTTGCTCTGTATTGTCCCCTCCCCCCTTACCCGACATTTGTTCTACGCCCAATGACCTTTGCCCCATGTCCGATATTTGTAATATTTTTTTATCCAATTAAGTTAGTACGATTCGCAACTACAACCACCATAGTGTGCGTAGTTTCTTTACGCGTTTAGTTTTGAATTGTACCTAATGGCCATCAGTGTTTATTATTATGATGAGGCAGATTCATATTTAATTATTCAAAAATAGTTGTCTGTTAATTTCATAAATATTATCTATATATGATATTAATAAATATTATATTGCATAATTATGTTGTTTCATTTAAAAAGTTTAGCAAATTTTGTAAAGGTTCATAAATACATTCGGAAAATTGCATCTCATCTTCAAACTGTCGCAGGCACAAAGGTCTAGTTATTCTCAAGGCGCTACCCACATTGACCTCGCTCTGAGATATTGGGGGTTTGACTTGAACTTTCAAAATGTAACTCAGTACACTTTCAAACAGAGAACACTTGCATATAATCCATACTGGATTTACATTGCATATTACTCTAGAGAATTAAAATCTGATGTTTTATTTAATGCTAATAGCTCAATTTCACAAAAAATATGGGATAGCCTCTTGTTCTACTGAGCCCTTCCATGCCATACCAATGTAGTTTTAAAAAGATTGTGAACAATGACGCCCAATGTTTTTAAAAGATCTAAATATTGCAATAGGTACTTTATTTTATTCCATTGATAAAGCAACATCGTTAAGAAAAAAATAAGGCAGTTTCCATATATGTTAATTCTCTGAATCCATGCTGGTAATCTGAAAACACTTCGTATTTACTGAGAAATATTTCCATCCGTACGTAGAAATGTCGCCACTCTATTTTTAAAAACAACTTACAAAATAGAAATGGACTGATATTTTTGAATGTCACTACTGACGTCGTTTTTGAAAGGCGGCCTAATCTTAGATGTTACGAAAATAACTAGATATATTTCGGGGTGTAAGGATGCATTAAATATATGAATTTATGGATATATAATGAGAGGCGCGCAAGTCTTTAACAACCAATCTGGAAATTTACCTAATTTACCTAATAAACTGTCCGAATATTAATTTTTGGACGGTTCATAAATTTAGGTATTATATATTTATTTTTTACATTTATTATTAATTTAATTTATAAACATTTAGGTGCCTCTAAATGTTTTCGTAACATTGACATGCATTTTGTAGACTAGTAGAAAACTTGTATGCAGTGCGTGAAGTTAGGGGTAGTTGAGAGGTTGGTAAGACGAGTTCGATGTAATATTGACGAGTAATTTACATTGTTCCTGTATTGTCATTAAATTAAATTTGTAAGATTGTTATAAATCTTGTCAAAAAACAACAAATTATAATGTGTATGTGTGTGCATTATGTCATCAAACGGATGTGAACAGACATAAACACTGAATTCGAAGAGCCTGGATTGTTTACTTTCTCCGCACTATTAATGAAACTCGAATACAAGTAAAGGCTAAATTTATGCACGTAAATAATATTTCTTTTACAGGAGTTTCTGAAGTAAACGTTTCACTCTTCTGAACGTTCTGAATTTGGCAGAATAACAGAAAGAAGAAGAAGAAGAAATGGAGAACAAGAGCCCTATCATAAGTTTGCAAATTTTTTTGAAATGATACGAGGTTTTCCTAGTGTTCCTCATCGACATGACCCCAATTTGTTTTGGCATCAACGAGCGACAAAAATCACTCTCTGAACTGATAAAATCATATAGCCCGACGTGTTAGCCACCAGGGGATTTTGCAACTGGCGCCGGGCAGTTGGCCCCACTGCGCCGCGCGGAGAGTGAAACGGGCCGGCGGGCGGCGCGAGAAGTGAGTGCCGGGCTGACGGAGAGAAATGCCGCGACTGTAACTGCGTCTCTTCCTTTGTTTCTGCTTCCGCAACGCTGTTGGCCTACTCGTCGCCGGCGCGTCAACGACCTTTTGACTCGGCCGCCGCCCATTGGCCCGATGGAGGGGAGGGGAGGGGGAGGGGGCGATGATGATGCATCGCGGGCGCTTGCCTGTGTTTGTCCCCTGCGATCCACGAGAGGGTTTTGCTGGCGTTTCTGCGCTGAATGGAACGAAGGGGAGGAACAAGTCCCTGAAAGAGCCAGGCGATGGAGAAGACGCCGAGGACGTTTGACTTTTTTTTTTACCAAGATTTCCAAAATAAGTAGGAGTTCCTAGTCTATTTCTTTGGTGGGAGAATTCATCCCTTTCTCAACTTCACAGATATTTTTGTCTATATTTTGTGAGTGTTGGTAACACAATAGTATGAAATTGTTTTTGTGTACGTAATGGTCGGCTGCAGTTAACGCAATGATTTTGCAGGCGTTTCTCTGCTGAATCGGAAGAGAAAAATGGAGGCTTTGAAGAGACGATATGAAAAACAATTCTTTTTATATTTTTCTTTCTTATAATTAACCCTTCTCTCGCTCACAATCAAATAAACCATCAATTTTTTCAAACTTTGTTCTTGTTGCTGCCAATATCAGTGCAACTTTGTTTTTTTATAATCAGAAACTGCTTAGCGTCATTGCCTCCTCTCTTGGTTAATACAAAAATATATATTACAACAGATATAGTATACCCTTTAAACAAATAATATTTACACATAACATTTACACACAACAATTACAGGACTCATTCATACGAACACACATTCTTTTTGCCATATTAATGGCCATTTATCTTCGAAATTTTAAATATTTTCGCCACTACAAATTCATTTCTTGACCTTCTCATAATGTCGAGTCAATTAGAAAAGTTCGAAATAATCACTTCCCTTGTCGTTGATCACTATGCTTGCATTAAATACATCCGTCCAAACGTCACTGACTTCCATAATTATTATTTTCCTTTTATATCTATTTTATGTTCCAACTCCAACCTGCATTCATTATAACACCACAGCTTGTATGCCAACATGGCTTCCGTCATCCTTTTACGTCAACATGACTTCTACCATCCGTCATGTTCCAAGTGAACAGGCATTTTCTTTTCACGTTTTCTCTGTCTTCACTAAAGTCCCGGAAAACAAATGTTGTCTTTTTACGTTTGTCATTCACTTGTTATTAATATGATTACGTTTTCCGTCTAATTTTCCGTCGCATTTGATCACATTCACTTTTGTAAATTAATTACATACTTA
>JAHLJT010009419.1:11894128-11937785 GCA_031308135.1 Acheta domesticus | reverse complement strand
GGGGATTTTTACATGTATATAATAGGTAGATCACTTATTCAACAATGTGTATTATATTTACTCACATTTTGTTCGTAATTTTAGCAATGAAATTATGTAAGATGAAGACATTTCACTTTGGTTTTAAGTACATGGGCTCCCGGCAGGTTGTAATGAATCAAAATTGCGAAGTACAACTGGGACATTGATTTTTTTCCGGCATTAACGTATCTAACTTTCAAAGTCGCAATATTAACATTTGCGGCAGGCGAGTTAAATACATTTATTAGGTATTGTTTAATTTTGAAAAGTACTTTTAAGAATGCCTCAGAGATTTAAAGTTGGTTTCAAAGCCAACTGTGCCAAGTAAGTCACTTCAGAAACGTCAAATTAGTCGAAAAGTGATCTGTAGGCACATAATGTTGTTTTCGACTTCAGTTCTTAAGTCTGATTTAGCTTCACGTCTTTTCTTCTCCCATAATTATCACCATTTCCATTTATTCCATTCACAAATTCCCATAGTGTGTACAAAAAGTGTAAAACAATTAATACATTTTGCACTTCTGTACACACTATTTCACGGTCACGTGCCGTTCTTTACAATAAAATGCCAATGAACAAATTTGTAACGAACCTCTCCACATTACTTCTTACACAAAAGGTACTGGTTGACATGCTACCTGCTTACCATAGGTGAGCAGCTTCCCTATAAACGCCTATTCAGTCAGAAGCTACAATACCGCTGAACAGGACTGGAAAATATTAGAGACAAATGCGGGCTTTCGGCGAAACTGCTGTCTCACTGCCACTGCGCTGCTCCGAGGCGCCCCGCGAGGGTCAGCGGCTGTTGTTGTTGCCGGCAATCGTCCGCGGCGTCGCGTCGCGGCGGCCCAGGGGCTCGCGGCCGCCATTTGCATGGTAATTCCCCGCAACCTCAGCCGACCGCCAACTCAGCAGTTGCGTGTTCCCTCCCCCACTACAGCCCCGCCCATCTCTCACCCCCCCCCCGCTTCCGACCCCCCCTCTATTCACCTCGTCGCCTCCGCCGCCCCCGCCGCCCCCCGCCGCCCCTGCCCGCCCCCCGCCAGCCCCCGCCGCCCCCGCCGCCCCCGCCGCCCCCGCCCGCCCCCCCGCCCCCGGCCGCCCCCGCCCGCCCCCGCCCCGCCCCCGCCGCCCCCGCCCGCCCCCCGCCGCCCCCCGCCCCCCCCCGCCCTCCGCCCCGCCCCCGCCGCCCCCGCCGCCCCCGCCGCCCCCGCCGCCCCGCCGCCCCCCGCCGCCCCCCAGCCGCCCACGCCCGCCCCCGCCGCCCCCTGCCCCCCCCCGCCCCGCCCGCCCCCCCCCCACGCCGCCCCCGCCGCCCCGCCCCGCCCCAGCCGCCCCCGCCGCCCCCGCCGCCGTGTCTACCACTCGCCGACTCCTTCCACTCCTGCCCTTACCCCCCTCCTCCCCACTGCCGTCCCAGTCATCCCTTCTCCTCGCCTCCGCGCCGATCTCAACTCCCAGTTGACCTCTCCGACCCCATCGCCGCCACAGACCCCCGCTCCCATCCCATTCCCTCCCCGTTCCAGCCTCCCCATCACCCCAACCCCACCGCATTCACGCCTCCCACGCCACAACCACCGCCCCCTTCGCCCCGCACGTCCCCCCCTCGCCCACGCTCAGCATCCCATCCCCTCCGCGGGAAAGGTCGCAAGGAGACATTTCGATAATTTGCATACGCCGCTGTAAAGCGGCCTAGCGCGGCGGGTCCGAGTGGCAGAGCTCGCTCTCGCCCCTTTGCCCCCCGCCCCCACCCTTGAGCCCCTCGCCCACGCGCCCCCTTTGCCCTCCGCCCCTTGAGCCCCTCGCCCACCGGCGTGCTTTTCTGGCAGGCGTGAGGCGAAACAATCCCCATTGCTCGCTCTCTGCACCGCTGCCCTTCGCAGTCATATTCTGTTTGCTTTTCAAGAGGATTGAGGCCAGTGGAAATCCGACCTGACGCATTGTACGGGTCTGTCGCATGAATATTTTCATACAAAGAACATTATTTTGTTCTTAGCGGAAAATTTATAATAAAATGCCAGGTTTAAATGAGCCACCCAATAGTTCAGGGCCATTTGTAACACTGCGAAATGGTTCTGTTCGTGTAAGGAATACATGTTTTTCAGTATGTTTTTGCGTCCTATATCCTCATTATCCAAATCGACTAAATAATAAATTATTATTTTATTTTTGTGAGACGTAACAACGTTCTAGCTTTCTAATACTTATTCGTCAACATTGCGCGAGATACCAATTGTGACTTGTTCGTGTATGAAACTAGGTACACTGTCACTATTTGAGTTTACACAAGGATTTTGATATCTGGGGATGGATGACAAAGTATTAAATTTTATTGAATCAAATCAGAAACTTTTGTAATATCTTCGTCTAAAGTTAAAAATTTTTTCTCCTAAATATGAGTACATCGAAACTTTTATCTAACAGGGACCAAAACGACGACCTGCCTCAACAGTACTTTTATTATCGTTTATGTTAACAATATAACACGTTTTTGACAAACTGTATTGTGGGGCGATTGAGTTACGAAGCAGTTATATCGCAAACCAGTCCGTGTTAACTTAACCTCATAGCATAAAATAGATTCACTATGCTGAATATTCCATTCTTCTTCTTCTCTTTCTCCTTCTCCTTCTTCTTCTTCTTCTTCTTCTTCTTCTTCTTCTCGGTGACACATGAAGTGCGTCGGCAGCTCACAGTTGGCGTTTTCTTGATTCTTCAACCAGTTATTCAAAGTTGTTGATACCCGTCCATGTCTTGATATTCTGTGACCATAATTGTTTTCTTGTACCTGGTGGATGCTTTTCTTCTATTCTCTCTTCTAAAATTAGTTGTAGAAGTTCAATTTTTTTTCCTCTCAGAGTGTGCCTCAGGTCTTTCTTCTTTCACATGTCCCCATTAGTTCTCTGCCCAACCCTACTCTACGTAGCACATCAGCATTGCTCACTTTTTTAATCCATTATATTTTTAGTAGTCGGCGCAAGAATCACAACTCTATTGATTCTAATCTCTTTACTGACTTTGCTTTAGTCGACCAATCGTTTCCACTCCAACACAGCATTGTGTCATTCTTATTCTCAGATAAAGTCGGCATGTCTAGGAATATTCGCACATTTCGTAGCTTCAGGAACATTTCCTTGACTTTCCATTATTGCATCATTAAATATTAACATTGAAATAATGTTTAGCTACTGTACTGACTATATACTTTATTAATAATCAGTAGTCTCAAGATAGAAACTAGAAAAGGTCCCCCAATATTCAATTGCCATTTAACTTACTCAACCACCTATGTCTTTTCCATATTTTCGATATTTTGCATACGTAGAATGTGACTGGTATGCCCAATACCTATTCATCCACATGCCTAATATGAATAGATTCTTCGGCCAACGCTATGTATTTGTTTTCTTATTGGTAATGGTTAGGCCAGATCTATTTTGGGAAATCGTGATGCAAGCGCCTCTCTTAAGTGATCTCAGTCCAGTTTGAAATAAAGACTTTCTAGGAAACTCATAGTTTGGTACTGAAAGTAGAGTAAATTCTTACTGACAAGTGTGAAAATATCCTTGATCATACAAATAACATAGGGGAAATACTTAATATCTTTTCTCTAAGCTAGTAGTATAGGAACTCAGAAGGATACTGAATGTACGGGATCTCTCAGGTTGATATAGTATGGAATACTCAAATTGTGACTAACAGTATTGGATCTGTCAGATTGTAAAGATAGTATAGGCAGGGTTTTAATGATGATAATAATAACTATATGAGCCTGTGCGATTACATCGTACAGCAGTAAATGCTGTAGAAATTTGGGACAGAATATGCTGCATATCTACAATAATAATTAAGTTTCGTATTTACCAATATCTTTAAGCCCGGTAAATATACACAGTACAGTTTTCGTGCAGATTGAACGTACAGAAAACGTGCCGGACCAGACAGCACGATTTATGTCTGAAAAATATTTCAGTATGTTCATAATTTTCATGCAGAAAGATTAGTTAGAGTCAAGCGTCTCTAACAGCAAAATTGTTCACGGATTTGTTACCCCACGCGGTATTAATCGCGCCAACTTTTCTTGAACCATGACCTTGCTTCCCCCTCTCTGGCACAATAAACAGTTGAAGGCAAAAGCTTGCAGCGAGCACTGATGTCAATATTCCAAACACATCTTCACTTGCGCGAAATAGAAACTATTTTCTGTTGAAAAAGAGAACTTTTTGTCCGTGATTTTCATTTATGACATTTAACACCTCAGTCACTACGATAAAACAAGTATCTGCTATCCATGTAAATGGTAAAGACCTTAAAAATGCAATACTTTTTGTGCGATTACAAAGCACACCTGTACTTTTGTGCTATGTAATTGCAAGGCATCAGCTAGTATATAAGAAAGTTCATTAAATTTTTCTACTATATATTTCAGAAAAAAAAATACTTACAATTGGTAATAATCGTAATTTCATTGATGTTAATAATTCCAGATGAAGCAAGAACTCGCAACATAACACAAAGCAATATATTCTCAAGCTCAGCCATCTTACTCTAGCACTTCCCGCAAATTTGCGAAGATGCGCAAGACGCCATCTTCCCGTTTCCATTCTAGCCGCGGGATTCAAACAACGCAAATTTCGTAACTTTTAATATAAAGAAAGCTGCGAACTGTTCAATTTATAATTTCCTCCACTCCTATTTTTTCCCTTTTTTTTGGTACCCCATTTGTTTATAAACCGTGCACTGGGAGGCAAATATGAGGGACACCAAAATCGTCCTTTTTATAGAACTTATATACAGGATGAGTCACCTAACTTTAGCACCTCCTGTAACTTTTGAACGGTTGAAGATATTACAATGCAGCTTTCACGGAAGTGCATGAGGGGAAAGGGGCTAATAGATACGTGCAATTATTTCTATTTTATCACTTGTATTTTTCGAGATTTTTTAGGTAACTTTGTTTTTTTCAAATGGAACTATACATATTTTTTCAGTCCACCATGACGAGCGTAAATAGACAAATCCAATGATGTACATATTGTCATATGTTAGATAAGCATTTTTTTGATTAATTTTGATTTTTGCAACTGGGGTTTAACGGACTTTTGAACAGTCCACCACACAAGGTCACGCAGCGCTCCATCAGCAACGCGCGCCCCGGGCAAGGGAAGGGAGATTTGAAGATACGAAACATATTCCAAATATTCACAAAACCATTGCAGTTTTTTCCTGAACTGTGCTTTCCATCCTTCCGCATTTTCAGATTTTCGACTTTCTTTGATTGAAGGAATTAAAGGATGGAAAATAAGGATTTGTCATAAAATTTGTATCGTAGTAAAATTGTTTATAACTTCAACTCCATTTAATGGGGTTTCATAAGATACGTATTAATGGGAACTGGAAACAAAGCACAATAAGAATATATAATTAAAACTGTACAAAAATATTGCGTATTTTGAGCAAACAATTTCAATGTTAATAAGAATATAATAATAACTTAGGGATAGAAATAATCTTATTTCAATAAAGACTACTTAAGACAAATCCGTATTTTCAATCCCTAAGAAACACAAAATATCTGAAAATGGATCAGGATGGAAAGGAGAGTTCAGGAAAAAATGCAACAGTTTTGTGAATATTTTTCGGTATCCTCAAGTACTAAAATCCCTTCCCTTTCCCGACCCCGCGTTTGCTGGGGGAGCGCTGCGTGACCTTGTGGGGCTGACAGTGACAATGAAAATATCCCTTAAACACTAGTCGCAACAAAATCACAATTTCTCAAAAAAATGCTTATCTAACATATGACAATATTTATATCTTTGAATTTGTCTTGTTACGCTTGTCATGATAAACTGAAAAAATATGTATAGTCCCATTTGAAAAAACAAAGTTACCTCAAATATCTCGTAAAATACAAGTGATAAAAGAGAAATCAATACACATATCAATTAGCCCCATTCCCTCATACACTTCCGTGAAAACTGCATTGCAATATCTTCAACCGTTCAAAAGTTACAGGAGATGCTAAATTTACGTGACTCACCTATATATTATAATATAATAATTATATATATATATATATAATTATTATATACATTATACATAATATATAATATATAATAAAATTATTATAATTATTATTTTTATTTCAAAACATTTCACCACCTGAACATACTCGCAAAACCAAACAGTAGCGTAGGAATATGTTCCCTTTCGCAACTGCCAATCATTGTCGCGACCCACATAGCCACATAGAAGATGTAATTTTTCAAAAGATGTTTGATTGTTTAAGAATTCCCGGGCTGAGACAGAAAATTCTTAGAAACAAACTTCATTTAAAACTATTCTTTTCACAATTATAATTATTTTTATCATTATTACAATGAGATATAAGAATTCGTTTTCTCTGTATAGCTATCTTCTCGTAGAGGGTTGGCGCAAACGGCTACAGTTCACCCGGTGCTGGATTCGGGTCTAGGGGGCGAGGCGACACCAATTACAGCGCTCAATACCCGGTACTTTCCCGGGAAGGCCTTAGTCGAACGCGCGGCGGGGTTCGCGTTGCGGCGGCGCAGGTGCAGCAGCACACAATTCCGCGAAAGCGCTTTGAAGTAATTAATGAATTACGCTCCACGCTCGCTTTCTCCGTCACACACGCTCCCACGCTCCGCGCTGTTGCCGATACTACGCGGCTTTCGGAAGCGAACCGGGGAAACTCAGTGCGATGGGTCTTCAATGGAAAATTGTTGCGCGCCGAGAAAAGAAGAATTTCATCCACATCAAAGCGCCCATCTTCTTTAATAAGGAGAAGTGATACTGAGCATTCATCGTCCCCTGCGCTATTAGAGGTGAAAGAGACATTTTCGTTTGAAAATGTTTCGTGAGTCCGGAGATAGTGGATGTCAAAGTCTGGTAAGTGCCTAGTGATCGTTTACAAACTAAATCTAATGAGAATATCTTTTGAGAAAGAGAAGTATCTATGATATTTTACAAAGAACTATAACATGGAAAAGTTTACAGATTAATTTTCAGTGCCTCACGAATATTCCAGTAACTAATATAGAGACTAAACTAAAGGTGTTACAACAGAACATATTTTCTTGTATTATTTGTGGCGGATAAGCAAAATTATACCACCACATAAATCTGCAAAAGGGATTACAATCAGCAAAATTGTTTCTTCTCACCAAGATTCGAACATAGTTCAAGGAACTAACTCATCTGCGCTTCGCTGTACCAAGAAGTCGCTCAACCGTACTACTTTATCCTATGTAAAAAAACAAAAGGTTTCTCCCCCTTATTTATATTTTCCGCAATTTTTGGAATTCAGAGAGGTCAAGGAACGTGAGATCTGTGCCACTTTTTAAGTGTTCTTTGCTCTACCCATAAAGAAATGAAGAACACTTTTGAAGCCTACTCGAAAAAATTTGTTCTTGTATAAATGGCATTAACTTCATGAAAAAATTATGCACCAACTACTCGTTTTTGGAAACAAAATTTTTCATCATGTTTTTTAAAGATCTGATATATTGGAACAGATTTTATTTATGAAAAATCTTTATCTTTCAATATTACTTTCGCGACGTTAATTCTTTGAAATTTCGAAATTACAGAGTTTGCTGTAACAGGACTCTTTTGTTATTTTATTGGTTTTGTACGTAGATACGTTTATTGAACTATACATATGTAATGACGGCTTTATTAATAAACTTTACCTAACTTAATACTAAAATAGAAGTTGAGGAGACCATGATGGCACCTCGTAGGTTTTGTTCTAGGTCTGAAAATAATTTACAAAACATAAGGAATGGATATATATTTTTGATGGGAGTACGATGAGTGGGTTTGTTTCAGAGCTTGAATTAAGTTAAAGTTTGGATATGTTGAATATTAGAGAAGAAGTTATGGGAGAGGTAAGTAATGTGATGAATGATGGGATCGAGGTTGAATTCATTGTGTAATTGGTGATTTGATAAGAACCAAGAGGAATTCGTGATGGTACGAAGAAATTGGTTCTGTACTATTTGAATTTTGTTGACGCTTGTTTTTGCAGTATTGATCCATACTGGGCAGGAGTAGATAAAAGTCGGTCTGATTATTGTTTTGTATAATATTATTGCTGTTTTCTATGGTAGCTATTAATTAGTGTTTTTAGTTGATGTAGTTCGTTTTTAGTTTGTATTATTTTGGTGTCCATATACATCCTAAATATTTGATAGGTTTATCTGGGGGGTACCATGGGATGGGCTCAATGTTTAATGTTAATGTGGTTGATGGAGTGTACGACCTTAAAGAAAAAAAATTGCTGCAGTTTTGTTTGTGTTTAATTTTATTTTTAATTTGGATGACCAACTGTCAATTTGATTTAGATGTAATTGTATGCTGTTTTTAATATTGATTAAAGAGTGACTGAAAGCGAAAATACTCGTCCAAAAACAATAATTTTGTGTGTTTAAACGGAATTTGGGAGAGCAGTTTTTATTTCCTTATTACGCCGAAACTGAAAAGCTGTGAAAACGGCGGACAGACCGGAGTAAATAACAAAAAAAGGAGATCCTAGAGTGGCAAGTAATTAAACGTACATTAGGTTTTTAAAACGAAATTCAAAACGAATCAAAATTTTTCTTGAGACAATCGAACACTGTCCACCGAAATTGTGATGAAAGTAAAATATATCAAATAAACTGAAAAAGACATTAAAATATAAACAAAATAACCAAGAAAATAAATAATTGAAATACGAAGTGATCAACAGTGAGCAAACTTAAAGAGAAAAAACGCAATCATATCCACAGAAAGTAAATGAACGAAGGAGACGGCAATTGTTTCTGGAACTTTAGTAGGACAGAATACGTGAAATCAGAGTGGTACTACACTTGGTACGTGGCGGATCGGAGAGGGAAGCCATTTTGATTTGACGAATGCGATGTGATATGTTTGAATAAGTGAAATACCACTACGGACGTAAAATGGGTTTAAAAATTGAAAATGGAGATCCTGGAAGTCGGCGGGCGTGTGTGTCGGCGTTTCTGGTGGAGCTGGACGATCAACGATAAGGGAAGTGGACATTTTAGAATTTATATTTCAACTTGATTATATAAGAAGGCCAAGAATGTACTGTAATAGGGACATTTTAAATTTTTAGACGTACATGGCCATAAAAAATGAAAGGAAAAGGAGTAGGCCCTTGTGTGAATGATTTTTTTGTGTATTGTTGTGTGTGAGGGTGTATATTAATTGTTTTCAAGAGTAATGTTTAGTATGTGCCAATGTTATTCTTTTCATGAAATGTGTTATGCGTTAGCCAGGAGAAGTGACGCAACCTAAGCCAAATCGATTCGGGAATATTAATTTTGGTGAAAATTCTGCGTCCGCTATTAAAATTCTGTTCAGCCGCTAGCGTTCTTTACACACAAATGGACAGACGTTTTGCCGTCAATCAATTTCTCGGTATCATGAACCCACAAAACATGGATCCTGACAACACAATGTGTTACAGAAAACAATTAACTGTAAAGACAATATTTACCCACTTTTTCGTTTCGTGGGCCTGGCAATATTTTTTTTTCTGTAGACACTTCGCCGTTCTTTTTCCGAAGCATTAAAATACTTTCTCTATACTGTGATGGGCCAGACGGACTCGTCAAAGACAATATTCCAATGAGTTTTAATATGGACGAAATGCGTCATATTTGCGAAGACAAGTGACGGGTTTCCGAGCGCAGTGATATTTATTTATTACGCTGGAACTGACAAACTCTTAAAATCTAATCACACCGGAGTAAATAAATGATGAAAGTAGATTTTAGGCTGAAAATAAATAAATGTGCATTAGGATTTTCCGAGAAATTCAAAAGAAATCATAACTTTTCTGTCGCAAGACAAGTGTACGCTACAAACCGTGAACCTACGTAAGTAAATATGTCGCATTAAATAAAAAGACCTTGAAAAGACATTGAAACGTAAACGAATAACCAGAATAAATATATAATTAATATACAAAAGTGAATGTGATCAAATGCGAAGAAAATTTAGACGGAAAACGTAATCATATTAATAAGAAGTAAATGACAAATGGAAAAAGACAGCAATTGTTTTCCTGGACTTAAGTGAAGACAGAGAAAACGTGAAAAGAAAATGCCTTTACACTTGGAACATGATGGATGGTAGAAGCCATGTTGACGTAGTAGGGTGACAGAAGCCATGTTGGCATATAAGCTGTGGTGTTATAATGAATGCATGTTGGAGTCGTAGTACGAACATAAAATAGATATAAAAGGAAAATAGTAATTATGGAAGTCAGTGATGTTTGGGCGGATGTATTTAATGCAACCATAGTGATCAACGACAAGGGAAGTCATTATTTAGAACTTTTCTAATTGACTCGACATTATGAGAAGGTCAAGAAATGTATTTGTAGTGGTGAAAGTATTTAAAATTTCGAAGATAAATGGCCATTAATATGGCAAAAAGAATGTGCGTTCGTATTAATGAGTTCTGTAATTTTTATGTGTAAATATTATTTGTTTAAAGGGTAAAATATATGTGTTGTAAAATATCTTTTTGTATTAACTAGGAGAGGAGGCAACGGCGCTAAGCAGTTTTTGATTATAAATAAACAAGGTTGCACTGATATTGGCGGCAACAAGAACACATTTTGAAAAAATTGATGGTTTATTTGATTGTGAGCGAGAGAAGGGTTAATTATAAGAAAGAAAAATATAAAAAGAATTGTTTTTCATATCGTCTCTTCAGAGCCTCCATTTTTCTCTTCCGATTCAGCAGAGAAACGCCTGCAAATCATTGCGTTAACTGCAGCCGACCATTACGTACACAAAAACAATTTCATACTATTGTGTTACCAACACTCACAAAATATACACAAAAATATCTGTGAAGTTGAGAAAGGGATGAATTCTCCCACCAATGAAATAGACTAGGAACTACTACTTATTTTGGAAATCTTGGTAAAAAAAAAGTCAAACGTCCTCGGCGTCTTCTCCATCGCCTGGCTCTTTCAGGCGCTAGTTCCTCCCCTTCGCTCCATTCAGCGCAGAAACGCCAGCAAAACCCTCTCGTGGATCGCAGGGGACAAACACAGGCAAGCGCCCTCGATGCATCATCATCGCCCCTCTCCCCCCCGCCCCCGTCATCGGGCCAATGGGCGGCGGCCGAGTCAAAAGGTCGTTGACGCGCCGGCGACGAGTAGGCCAACAGCGTTGCGGAAGCAGAAACAAAGGAAGAGACGCAGTTACAGTCGCGGCATTTCTCTCCGTCAGCCCGGCACTCACTTCTCGCGCCGCCCGCCGGCCCGTTTCACTCTCCGCGCGGCGCAGTGGGGCCAACTGCCCGGCGCCAGTTGCAAAATCCCCTGGTGGCTAACACGTCGCGCTATATGATTTTATCAGTTCAGAGAGTGATTTTTGTCGCTCGTTGATGCCAAAACACATTGGGGGCATGTCGATGAGGATCACGTAGGAAAACCTCTTATCATTTCAAAAAAATTTGCAAACTTATGATAGGGCTCTTGTTCTCCATTTCTTCTTCTTCTTCTTCTTCTTCTGCTGCTGCTGCTGCTTTCTGTTGTTCTGCCAAATTCAGAACGTTCAGAAGAGTGAAACGTTTACTTCAGAAACTCCTGTAAAAGAAATATTATTTACGTGCATAAATTTAGCCTTTACTTGTATTCGAGTTTCATTAAGAGTGCGGAGAAAGTAAACAATCCAGGCTCTTCGAAATTCAGTGTTTATGTCTGTTCACATCCGTTTGATGACGTAATGCACACACATACACATTATAATTTGTTGTTTTTTGACAAGATTTATAACAATCTTACAAATTTAATTTAATGACAATACAGGAACAATGTAAATTACTCGTCAATATTACATCGAACTCGTATTACCAACTTCTCAACTACCCCTAACTTCACGCACTGCATACAAGTTTTCTACTAGTCTACAAAATGCATGTCAATGTTACGAAAACATTTAGAGGCACCTAAATGTTTATAAATTAAATTAATAATAAATGTAAAAAATAAATATATAATACCTAAATTTATGAACCGTCCAAAAATTAATATTCGGACAGTTTGTTAGGTAAATTAGGTAAATTTCCAGATTTAAAGACTTGCGTGCCTCTCATTATATATCCATAAATTCATATATTTAATGCATCCTTACACACCGAAATATATCTAGTTATTTTCGTAACATCTAAGATTAGGCCGCCTTTCAAAAACGATGTCAGTAGTGACATTAAAAAATATCAGTCCATTTCTATTTTGTAAGTTGTTTTTATAAATAGAATGGCGACATTTCTACGTACGGATGGAAATATTTCTCAGTAAATACGAAGTGTTTTCAGATTACCAGCGGCACGTCATTGTTCACAATCTTTTTAAAACTACATTGGTATGGCATGGAAGGGCTCAGTAGAACAAGAGGCTATCCCATATTTTTTGTGAAATTGAGCTATTAGCATTAAATAAAACATCAGATTTTAATTCTCTAGAGTAATATGCAATGTAAATCCAGTATGGATTATATGCAAGTGTTCTCTGTTTGAAAGTGTACTGAGTTACATTTTGAAAGTTCTAGTCAAACCCCCAATATCTCAGAGCGAGGACAATGTGGGTAGCGCCTTGAGAATAACTAGACCTTCGTGCCTGCGACAGTTTGAAGATGAGATGCAATTTTCCGAATGTATTTATGAACCTTTACAAAATTTGCTAAACTTTTTAAATGAAACAACATAATTATGCAATATAATATTTATTAATATCATATATAGATAATATTTATGAAATTAACAGACAACTATTTTGAATAATTAAATATGAATCTGCCTCATCATAATAATAAACACTGATGGCCATTAGGTACAATTCAAAAATAAACGCGTAAAGAAACTACGCACACTATGGTGGTTGTAGTTGCGAATCTTACTAACTTAATTGGATAAAAAAATATTACAAATGTCGGACATGGGGCAAAGGTCAATGGGCGTAGCACAAATGTCGGTTAAGGGGGGAGGGGACAATACAGAGCAAATAACGCATGCGACCTGTAAACTGAGGCGTTAGCCACGTTTTAAAACGATGTCCGTTTTTTGTGATATCTCTCACCTGCCATTCAATAAATTTCGTAATAACTAAGAACAATTTCATCGCAGGTAAAATCCATTCAATGGAACCACCAACTCCAATGCCATCATTTGATACAAATGAAATGAATTCTTTCAATTGTGCTTAACGGGACTATCAAATCCATAACGGACATCGGCCGTTAAGAATGGCTTCTCATTCCTCTGTTCGGTTGCATTATGTCGATATAACATTACAATATTACGAAAAATCTAAATGGGTGAACCGAGCCCTTCCCGTAATACTTTTCATGCCAGGTTTCCGAGATGTCCGCCCCACTGCCAAGCCGGCCCATTCCCAACGCGCCGTCCTCTACCCTCGCGCCGCGGCTGCTCCACTGAGGAGTCAATGCTACTCCCCGTCCTCCCCTCCTCCTCCAGCGCTTTATCCTCGTCGACTCCTCGCGACTAAATCGGCTACGGCGAGAAAGGCTCTCCGCGCCGCGTCTTGCACAAAGGAAGAAGTCCCTCTGGTGCCGCAGGAGAAAGTGGAAGAAGAAGAAGAAGAAGAAGGGAAGAAAAGGAAAGGGGAGACAGAGGATGCTGAAGAAGGCGTTGAGAGAAGAAGTGCTTTTACATATCGATCATGATTCGTGTAACAAAGTGAAGTGGTCGTGGAGATACGTAGTAGCAGCTAGTCGAATTTGAAAGAAAATGGCGGACATGCATGTTATCCTCTTGGGGATTGTGAGATCGGTTTTGTAGTGTGAATGGTTTGTAGTGCTGTTCGAAAACAGTTTTATTTAAGTCATATAATAATTGTTTATTTTTTAAAAAAGAGAAAATCTATGTGTTTAAATATTCTATAATGTTATTTGAAAAAAAACATAATAGAATCTACATTGTATGAGTTTTATAATAAGCTAAGGATTAATTAATAATATTACTCTTATATTTTAAATACCAATAATAGTTATTGTCTTGAGGTACACTTAAATAACGTTTACAAATATTTATTTACGTAAAATTGGTAAAGAATTTGATTTGAGAAGAGTGATGGGGGTGTGGACTTGATTAGATAATTTGTTTTATACAAAAAACAAGCGCTGCGCTTGACCTCGTTATTTTCAGATCTTTGTAAACATTTCCTAGCACTGAAGGCAATGAAGTAAACAAAATAACAAAAATTTGAGATGAGTGAAGATTAGGGCCACTTGAGGCGTAGGCGGGCAAATATATTTAATGCTTTAAAGCCCTCTCGTTTCCTCGGCTAAAGATAACGCTGGCGACTTGTCTTGCTTGGATTGAATGTTTGTTGTGAAGAGTGTATCATGTGCGAGTAGATTAATTTCGAGTGTGGTTACTGAGGAACGGATTCGTATGAATAGAATAAAAGACATTCCAAGTTCTACAGCAGCTCAGCTACCAATTGGTATTCACTATTCTCTTCACTCTAATATGTATGACCCATGTGCTAACAATATTGATGGAAAATAAAACAAACGATTACTGATATAAGTGTATTTAGAGTCTTGTGTCAAAGAATTACCTGACTTACATCTCTTCTCATGATTCTAACCATCCGAAATCGATTTTTCCCAAATACTCGATGCAAGATCAAACGAGACATCATGGAAGCCCTAAGAACGAAGAACCCAGGCGGTCCAACCCCAATACTACATTTCCCCAGCGGCGTGAAAGCCCACCGGCCGGCCTTCCCACGCTGTCGCCCCCATTGTGAGGAGAGGGCGGGCCTGTCGCTGGGAGAGTCTTGGGAGTTGGAGGGGAGTTGGGAGCCAGGGCCCCAGCCGCTGCCGCAGCCGTTGGGAGCGGCGGGGCGCCTATAAATCATGGCGGTGGCTAAGGAAGCCCTAAGCCCCAGGCCCCGAGAACTCGTCTTCCAGCGGCCCGCTCCCACAGGGCGCGCGCTCTGCCCACCCAGCCCAGCGCTCGGCCCTGCGCTGGCCCTGCACCGGCCCTACACCAGCCCTACACCAGCCCTACACAGGGCCGGATGGAGGTACCGCGGGGCCCCCTCTCACACACAGTCGTTCTGTTGATCCACGTATGAACTGTATGCACCTAGACACAGACACCGCGCATCCCGCTTGCGGGAGCAACTTAACGCCAAAATCACAATAAATTCGTAATATGTCACTTAACACTCTTGCAATTACAGCTCTGAAGCAGGCCAAATAAATGGCCGAAACGTTGGCATTGCAAAAATAACCGAATTTCATTAACCTACCCTCACGAGTATTCACACTATATTCACAAAATCGGTTGCGGGAAAAGGAAAAAATTATCGAGATTTACTAAAAACAATATTTTTAATTGAATAACATTTTTACAAATACAAATGAAATTTAACAAAATGCTAGTAGAATTGAACATATATTTTTTATTTAATTTTTCTTCTTAGAGATTCCAACATATTTTGTGACATTTTTAGAATATTCATTACATTTTTTGGAATGTTTAATATTTTCCGGAGCGTGGATCCCTATGTATGAGGGCCTGAGGAATTGCGTAGTTGGCTTGTAGGAATATCCGTCCCTAGACCTACAGCAGTGATATAAAGGTGACTCACTAGTGGTAGTGACACGATTTGCGCTCGTGGGACGCTATGTGATTAGCAGCGCAATCAGTGCCTTGAAAGGAAACAATTGGTACCCTTTCCCGATTTTACAACAGCGATGGCCTTCTCGAATTTTGCAGCAGCGTGATCATCAAAACATATGGACTAAAAAGGATGTTATTAACGTTTGCTATTAGTATAAAATATATTACAAGAAACTGACCAAATATTACACTATTCCATAGACAGCCATGGGAACAGCATCTGCTAGACCGACAGTGAGCAAGTCCATGGATTCTAAGTTAACCTACACTGCTTTAAAATGTGTAGGTATCTGGTTAGAACATTAATATTCTTGAAATTTGTGGATGTTTACATCTCCTAATTATTTTCCAGTCTACGTAGACGTTTCTGAGCTGATGAATACCTCAACAATTTGGCCGAAACGTCAACAACCCATTCTTTTATTAATATCAGTTACTAGAAAATGTAGTTAATCACTGATGTGAAACAATTGTCTGCTAAATTTGGCCAGTTTTCAATCATTTCAACCACCACCCTACTTTTTTAGCCTCACGTTCGGCACTACATGTAACCACCACCCTACTATTTGACCCACCTTTTGGGTTTACACACGTCTCGGCTGGCTCTAGGGTGTGGCGCATCAATTAACCGACTGCCCTGATTTTGAGTAAAGGTAATTGCTACATAAAAATATACGAAATTCCAAACAACCTTTTTGCCTTGACCTGATTTTACTCCTATCCGCTTAAAAATAATTCCTAGGATTATTTTTTGGAAACTCAGGGCAAAAGAGAACGGACTTGATCCTCGTAACTTTCCCTTCGCTACTCAGCTCGCGTCAAGACCATCGACAACACCCCCCTCGAGCATTGTCAGGATGTGTATATTCATGGGCTATTATTTTCTCTTAGGAAATGCATTCAAATTAATTCACGTCCGTGAATGTGGATTGATCCAGTCAATTCAGACTGGCCGGCCACAATGATATATTTAAAAAAATCTTAATAAAATTCTTAATAAGCATAACGACAAATGAAATGAAGGAACGTCTTCGTGGCTACCTGCTATTAAATGGCGGTCTTGCATAGAAATTCTAAGTGATGCCGTTGCAACCCTACAGATGGATTAAATCAACAGTTCAGACTGGATGTCTTAAGAGAAAAATGAACTCACATAAAGCAATATTTTAGATATAGCATCGTAAGTTGAGTACATATCTGGTTGAGTCCGAAAGGATTAAACATTAGTATATTGCCTACATTCAGGCAGGCATCAGCAAACGACGTTGTGCCTTTCACCACTGCTTTCCACCGCCACTCCTTTCACCATTGCTTTCCTGTGATGAGGTGTTCAGCAAAGCGTAGTGGAGTTTTCATTATAACACCTAGTTCCATTGACGGAAACTTCCTTCTCATCACGGCCCAAATCCACATTGAGATTATATGAGATCAACCTTCGTGTTATAACCGAAAAGTTGATTTTTGTTTTAGTTTGCTCTGTTTAAGTTATATTTTGACAGGGACGTAAGTTTCAACCTTATAATTGGGCAAAAATGACTTGGGAAAATTTCACTGATATTCAGTGAAATGATTTTAATTGATTAAATTGGCATCACGGGCCATGCAATTGGACTATAAACACCATTCCTTTTAAGTTTTCGTGCCTTATTTTACTTTTTAGTTTCCTTTAAAGTATTTTAAATTTGGTCCAATGACTACATGAGATAATGAAATTTGTCGTATAAAGTGTTTGTTCGAACAAGTTACCATATGCATACTTTATTTTATTGTCTTTATTACATTTGTATTGAAGCACTTCGCAATCTCGCAAGCTCTTTCCAATGCCTGTGTTGCAATTCCTGTTTAACGGAAGAACATGTCACAACACGCTTCCTCAGCGCAACGAAGCTGCAACGTTTAAGTTCTCGGGATCCGACCTCCCTCCCCTTTCTAAGAACTGCGCCTCAACTGTTACGCGTCAGCCGTTATATCCAGCTTATAATATATAAAACATTTTAAGATTCCCCTGTCAGTCACATTTGATGGCATAATTCTTACAATTAAAAATCATGCCTGTTTCATATATTTTATCTTGAATTCCTTTTCCCCTTCAGAATAATCGTAAATACATCATTTTTGTTACGTTAATTCTGATTGGACAGCGCCCTCTATGCGCGCCAAAGGCCGTACACGGCGCATTCTATCCGCTGCGAGCGAGTCAGTTGTGTTCGAGTTGTGATGTGAGCTGCACGCGACACACTCCACGTCGCCCAGGCGCGTGTTCTTTCTTTTGTGAGGCAATCATGTCTTGTGCTAGTCATACCAGTTCAGTATGTGCTCTCAGTTTTTCTCATGTATAATCTCGCTGCCCACGCACGTGTGTTTTTCTCTCTTGCAAGGCAATTCATGCCTTAGTGAAGTATAAGCCACGCTTATGACACCGGTTCTTGCTGTACCAAGTAATTACGAGGTGTACTCACAGCAGCTACGCTGCATACGTGCTATCATTTCAACATTCTAGACAATGTACTCGTGTCAGTGCGAACACTGTAATGTTCTGGCAACATCAATTAACATTGCCTTAACATTTAACCTGCAAACTATGAGCCATGCTCATATTCATAATGTGTTTGCCTCAACGCTGTGACAGTGCGTGTCAGTGCGAACAATTGGTTGCTACTCAGTTGGCGACAATGCATCATGCGAGTTCGTTCAGTGTCGTCTCGCGCAACAACTGTTGCTGTTAATCTTACTTGCCACAGTGTCCAGTGTGCTCTGCCTTACGTCATCAGATGCGGGTGACGTCATCCAACGCAGTCCAGCTGTCAGCGGCGCCTTCTCTCAAGACAAACAATATGATTTTGTATCTATGTTTCTCTTTCAGTTCATTCATTCAATATGTTCAGTGTACTTGCAACTAACGCATACTTCTCCGTGCTTTCATATAGCACGCCTGTAAATTATTCAGCTTAATTATATCTTTGTTAAATATATGTGTTGTGTTTCACTGAAGCATTTGGTGACATCTCACAAAACCAGGCAACTTTCGTGCCTTGAGAATTCTAAATCGGAAAGTGGTCCTTCACGAGCTATTGCAGATTTTGTTAGAAGAGAGGAAAATTCAATACGGTCCACTTGCTCAGCCTCCCTTCTTACAGGGTTTAAAATTGGAAATTTGATTTGTAATATACAGGAATGCAAAAATTACTTGTAGCTATGTAAATAGTATTATGTACACTACGCTTTTACAAAAAAATATTTTTAAAAAAATTTAAAAATCAGTTATTTGGGACGGTTGTAACCGACAAGATAAACTGAAAGGAAAATGGAATAATATAAACTGTTACGTATGTAGAAACTTATATCCCTACCTACATTACTTCGAAAGACTTTCGGTGGGAAGTTTGGGGCCGTCACTGACGACGTCGTGCCACACGATTCCATTCTGAACCTGGAGTGAGTACCAATAACAGAAATTCACTTCTCCCCATAGCTCGTCACACACAGTTGTTAACTGTTTTTGACGTAAATAAATTTTAAAATATGTTATCGAAAAGTGAATAATATCGAATCTCAGCTGTACCTCAAAATCAATCCAAGATGGATGCCAGACTCGTCTACGAGGGGCGGCTGTCCCGGCTGCACGGTTGCCGCGGACGACGGTAGTGTTTGTGTCTGTGGTAGTGTCCAAAGCTATTGGCGTATTACGATGAAACGTTTTCAATTGAACGAATGAATAAGTAATCTGATGATCTCGGCGGTTCCCCAGGACAATTTTGGTCGGGAAAATCCAAAGATTGATGACAGACTTTTTCGGAAAATAATAGGGAACTCAAGAATAGAAAATATATCACACCCATGTTTATCTGAGATAGTACACGATATCGCAATATGACCCATTATGTCGGAACATAAAAAATATGATCAGTTCTAGGTAGGTCACAATAAACTCCATAGGATTGGCACAGGAAAAAATTCGAACAATTGTAGACAAGTATATCTAGACAGCAAAACTGATTTGAAGGACAGAGGCATCGCGAAAAAGGAGTTGAGTTGGAGAATAATAAAAGAGAATCATTGGAGTACACTAGCAGTGAAACTTGAGTAAATGACAAATTGCAAAAGCAATTACCTTATATATTTATTAATTAAAGGGAAGTCAATTGTCGGTCACGGCGCTTTCATGAAGGAAACTATTTTAAAAATATAAATTATAATCTAAAATATAAAAATCAATGTTTGATTATTGGTTCGTGCTTAACCCTCCGGCAGGCGCGTAGCGGCACTCAGGGCCGCAGTCTTACACTTTTGTTGATTTCGTGTAAATAATTGGTTTCGCACTATTGACCTCATAGTTATTCTTCATTCATTATATTTTTAACCGGATGACACTCAAATCACGATTTTAGGTGTTGCCGATCGACCGTTATTCATTAGTAATTCAAACTCTCCAACGGTTGCCACACTCAGTACAGCACGCCGCTTTTTCATGTAAGTTTAATATTTGCGTATTTTATCCAATAGAATTCTTACTGCTGTTTTGTTATTGAGCTTTATGACACAGATTTTGGAGTACTAACTACTTATTCAAATTTAGACGCGTTGTTTCCGACGTTAGAACGTTAGAAGGCATATTCATTCCCCTTCATGTAACATGTACCAAGACACGGAGGGAGTGAGTGATGGATCAGATTCTTATTCATATTGTTATTTCGTTTGGTATTTAGTTAGTTATTATGAAATAAAATGTATAAAAACATAAATAAAGAATATTTCCTTCACATTCCATAACAAAAGTAATAACTATTGACGCGAAAATCGTAGATGATAAATGCGGCACGGAGTACCGCACGCGCCTGCTGGATGGAAATGATGACACTGGAGGGTTAATGCGCTGCCTTACGGTTCATCCGATTGCGATTAAACTTTGTCAACTTATTGCATGCACTTGCGGGAAGAACATAGGCGTAGTACAATTATTGTAACTCCACTAAATGGCGCTTCAGTTAAATGCAATGCCCAATTCATCTGAGCTTCATTGTTGCTGGGCGTTGCCGTCTGACGTGCGGCTAGGTCGAGGAAAACAGGAGAAGCGAGCGGCACAAGTTGACGAGAAGAGGGAAAAAGAAAAAGGGATCAAGAGAGAGGGGGAAGAGAGAGATAAAAAAGAGAGGAGGAAGAGAGAGAGAGAGAGAGAGAGAGAGGGGAGGAAAAGGGAGATAGGGAAAAAGAGAGGAGTGAAAGAGGGGGTGAAAGAAAGAGAGGGAGAAAGAATATTTCCACAATTATTTCCTCTGCGGTAGCAACGCGCCGGATACCAGCTAGTTCCTTGTAATATACGGTAATAATAATTTTAATATTGTCTATTAGTAGAATTGGTAAATAATTTTTAACTTTGCCTGAATTTCAAGTCCTTGTTTTACTGTTTTATTTATGCACGTGCTTCTGACTAGATTTACAAATAATTAATACCTAGAAAGTTTTTCATACATGTCATCCTGCGACTCCATTTTATAATTAAAAACCTCCCAACTTTCTCAAAAACGTGCAAACATTTCCGATAATTTTTGTAAATGCTAAAACCTCTAAAATCCTCGGTGATTTAAAAAACATAGATTGAGAGAAAATTTATTGGATTCTCATTCAGCCTTTGATAGGTAACAGAGCTGGAAGTAAATCAATTTTAAAATTAGAAGATTCAGTGCATACTCTCGTATAATCTCACACGTTTTTTTCAAATTTAACGTTAAACTTGAAATAAAAGGACAAATTCTTTTCAATTTAAAAATTAAATCGAAATTTACTCTAAATATTACCGCGTAGAAACAGAAACAGCAAATTTACGGAGAATTATATATTACAGACCACGCTATCTTTCGTTAAAATGAAAATATAACCATATAATACACTCATTCCGAAGATATAAAATTTTGTTTCATTAATATTGTATGTAGATTGTAAATTTTTAAAACGCGTTCCGATGAAAGAATAAACATATTAACCAAATATTGAATTATCAGTGGCGTATACATCAAGTATTTAATTGCTGTAATCACAGAGATCAATGAATACATTCATGTACCAGAATGTTTTTAATATACGGAAATATTGTTTATTTTTCTCTCATTGATACATTCGCAATGATTTACAGTGAAAAGTTCGTTTATCTCTTTACTTTTCGAAAAACATGTTGATTCTCTTTGAGTTACAATATTATATTGTTCAATATGGTGTATGATGTATTATAATGTGTATAATATTAATTATGTATTATAATTTCACAGTTTTAGGTAGAATATTAATGAGAGGTAATATTAAGGTTGAAAATATTTGTATTATATACCATTCTCCTGAAAAATATCTAATAAAGCGTGAAGATGTTGTCACATAAAATATATGTATTTTAATAATGTTGCTGGAACCTTGTAATTAATTGAGAAAAAATGTTGTCTGGGTATCAATATTTTTAATGCTTAGGATCTTTTCTATTACGTAGCGGTCATCTTCAGAGCTACTGTTGCATCTTCTAGGCGGAAAACGAAATCTGTGTCCAAAAATATTCCAGCGAAAATCTTCCTCCAGAGTGCAACACTTGATGATCGCTACGCCATCGAAAAGATTTTTTGTATTAAAAATATTCATACCTACACAATATCTTTTTCCTTAACTTTCCTCCTGTTTGTTTTACAACCTATAATCAAGTATCTATTGTTCCAAAAGTTGCTAAGTCGAGAAACCAGAATTGAAGCAATAAGAACCCTTTATTATTTGGGAAACCAAATGTTCATTTGGTTCTTCATCTTCGAAGACTAGACAACGAAATGGCGACAAAGAACAAAGACTGACACTCTGCATTCATTTTTAGACCAAACTTCATAGCCAGCCGTCTCCGGCGTGCTTATGAAACTGTTTACAAGCAACGTAAACGAGGTTACGCCGAGATCTGCGACGACGAGCTTGTCAGCTCCAGTTAACGAGCCTGACGTTAAGTACATCTTGTTTATCGTCCAACTTTCACAGGCTATAATTAGTTTCTGCAACACAATTTTCCCAGCATCTCCAAAAAAAAAGAGCCAACGTTCTACAGATCTGCCCATTATGAAGATGCCATGAAGAACTTTCGCAACTTTTGATATAGGCAACATGTGGGGGAAGAAAATAATCCTCATTGCCTGATGCGTCGGGGAAACTTTTAAGTCGTCGAAGCCAGTGCCATAACGAGCGGAAGCCGCCGCCTGTTTGTAAGTTTACGATCACAGTAGACACTAATATCATTACGCGCTAAACTTTTACATACAGGAATTACTGTGTTAAAAAAACTGACATTCATTGAGCAGAAAGTAATAAATTGCGTTATAAGATGTAAGCTTTGAGAGGAGCAAAGTTTTGCCTGTACAGAAATTGAAAACGCATTACTTAAAGGGCGCTGCTCCATTATTGCCTTCCTCTGCGAAGACCCCGGTTAAAGTCTGACGCGAGTGAAAAATGGTCGCGAATAGCGCGTTTTAGATCGCAGAAGCGCTCGACTGAGAGCCCGAGGGCAGGGCGGAGAAGGAGCCCGCCAGACAGTGGGCGGGTGCGCGGACGAAAAACTGCGAAGGAAGTCAAGATAAGACTGATGTAACTGCAATTTGCTACAACGTGGGCGTTGAATAGTTATGGTATATAAAATTATCTATTAGCGAACTATTAATAGAAGAAGTAGTAAATAGGACACTTATTCATTTAAAAGACTTGCGCTTGCTGAAGCTCACGATGAGTGCATTCATCGAGGCAGAAGGGAAAAAGTGAGTGTATGTTTGGGGTAAAATAATATGACTGGGAACAGGAGGGAGAGAGGTAGGAGTGCATAGTTCAGAAGAAAGATTTTACAAAATGGAAAGAACGAGACGGTGGTACAGAATATTAATAAGTCCAATTTTCTGATATTTGATAAGGCAGTCAAATGGACAATTACAGTTTAAGAAACAAATAAAATATGATAAAATGAAAGAGTAATGTGAGCGACTCTGTGAATGACACACACATCTTCGATTTTTGATTGCAAACATGCAATTTTTTAGGCTTATGAATCAGTACCGCTAAAAATTGAAAGTGTGAAACACAACACCAAGTAAGTGTTAAATAAATATTGGAAAAGTTCTATTCTTCTAACATAGTTGAGAATTACAAACCTTGCCCAAAATTTAACTTTTTTTAACAACCGATTTTTTCTTAGTTACTGTAGAACAGCTTCGTGTTCTTGATAAAGATGTGTATTTTCCAAAAATATTCTTACAAAAAAATAATTACTTAATCCAAAGCACTGTAACGAGCTTCCAAGAAATGAAAACGAGCACTACATTA
This sequence comes from Acheta domesticus, assembly GCA_031308135.1. Lineage (NCBI taxonomy): Eukaryota > Metazoa > Arthropoda > Insecta > Orthoptera > Gryllidae > Acheta > Acheta domesticus. The sequence continues at coordinate 11,913,734 of JAHLJT010009419.1, read as the reverse complement.
ATCAATGAAACAACCCGAGACAAATTACAAAAGGCTCGACAGAGATTTGAATTCTCGTTCTCTGTTGTGACAGTGGGAATTGTCGGACCACTTCACCAAGGGGTGCCTCATGAATCCAATCCACAGGGGCCAATAGAATCCGAAGATTCAAGAACATCTCTTCTCCACTCCATCACTTCGCACCTCACATGTCACAGACGACGTGTGGTACAATCGAGTAACTGTGCATGCAGTAGGGCATTTCCAATTCTCTGACAGGATACTTAGTACATGAATATTATTTTTATGATACCAGTGACTAAAAACCCTAAAATACGAACCTACAAGTAGGTGAATTTGCTAAATAGGTGTATAAAAATTGATATTAATCGTGTCGAAGCAATGCTGTAATGAGAGAGAGAGAAAAGGGGAGCATTCCTAGAAAACTTGTCGCAAACCCGCTTTGTTCCCCAGAAATCTCACATGAGTACTGTTGCGACTGTATGTGGCAGGTCAAAAAAACGCGCCGAGACAACGGTACGAAGCGGCAGCCCCGAGTTTCATCGGGGAGGCGAACCAGCGATGGGCGGCCAATGGGGAGCGAGCGGCCAGTGAGCGAAGCGGCAGCCCCGAGTTTCATCGGGGAGGCGAACCAGCGAGGGGCGGCCAATGGGGAGCGAGCGGCCAGTGAACGAAGCGGCAGCCCCGAGTTTCATCGGGGAGGCGAACCAGCGAGGGGCGGCCAATGGGGAGTGAGCGGCCAGTGAGCGAAGCGGCAGCCCCGAGTTTCATCGGGGAGGCGAACCAGCGAGGGGGCGGCCAATGGGAGCGAGCGGCCAGTGAGCGAAGCGGCAGCCCCGAGTGTTATCGGGGAGGCGAACCAGCGAGGGGCGGCCAATGGGGAGTGAGCGGCCAGTGAGCGAAGCGCCAGACCCGAGTTTCAATCGGGGAGGCGAACCAGCGAGGTGCCGGCCAATGGGGAGCGAGCGGCCAATGAGCGAAGCGGCAGCCCCGAGAGTTATCAGGAGGCGAACCAGCGAGGTGCCGGCCAATGAAGAGCGAGCGGCCAGTGGGCGAAGCGGCAGCCCCGAGTTTCATCGGGGAGGCGAACCAGCGAGGGGCGGCCAATGGGGAGCGAGCGGCCAGTGAGCGAAGCGGCAGCCGAGCTGTGAGGTAATGTGAAGACCCAGAATAAAGCCGGAACCACCACGAGAGCAGCAGTGTGTGGGAAAATTTCGACGTGTGTACGAGTACTCTTGAAGGTTTGGGTAATGGTTTCGACCTGAAGTTTGTATTTGGACTAGTGGATTACGATTAACTGCGCTAGTATTGGTACATTTCCCGGTAATACAGTATTTTGACTTTTTTCATGGACATTATTTTGGTTTAGTGGAAATACCACTGTTTGTAAGAAACTTGCTTTGGATTGAATGAAACTTTGTTATTGTTTCACATTGTGTTTTTGCTGGATACACAGGAAGATTAGAATTTAAATCCCGGTCTCAGCAGTGCAAGGCAAGACTCACACTGCTACATCAGGCTTTTATATTTGGGACGGATCTCTATACAGTCCGCCGTGTGCAGAAGTGAAGAAGAAGCATTTCATTCCTTCAGTGAAATTAACTGCATTACTACATATATAATGCTCTCAGAAATTGAAAGAAAACTAGCTTGCCTGAGGTCATAGTAGAAGTGCTAATTGTTTCGATAGAAACCCAGGAACTGGGGAAAGTACTACTAGATTAGATAAATTTAATTAAAGTTCACTTTGAGCTAATGCTCATAGTCAAACATGATTACAATAAGAATTAGAACAATTACAAAACTAGTACAAACATTTACGAATTAATTTCTAATTGATTTCCAGTTATCTCTAAATTGACTAGTAGTAGTAATAATAGCGGTGTGATAGTAGTGGCATTGATAGATATAGTTTATTTATCCTACTCAGCTATTTGTTACATAAAATACATATTTACATACATTGCTTACGTCTGTAAGTATACTCTATTAACTATTTACAAAATTAATTTTCTACTTTGATGTGTTTACAATTTTCTTTTAAAATATTTAATTTGTTCAGAATTTTTTATTTGTAACGGTAATTTGTTATATGATTCAAATTGTTCTTTTGACAAATTGTGTATTTTTTGCCTGTACAGTTTTACTAAAATAAACCACTAAATGCAGTGCTTGTCTGTCTTGTTTCCCTTGTTTCATCTTTCACTCTTTGGATTTTACTCACTAAATCTCCTGTTATATGGTTTTTAATTAGTTTACAAATAAAAATTAGTGTCTTGTACTGAATTCTGCATTGCAGTACAGTGGCAGTAGACTTCGGCTGAATTCGAAACCTCTCTGGGCAGGACTCCCTGGAAGAAGTGCGGAGGAAAGCGAGCGACGAAGGCGAGGGCGAGGGCGAGGGCGAGGGCGAGGGCGAGGGCGAGGGCGAGGGCGAGGGCGAGGGCGAGGGCGAGGGCGAGGGCGAGGGCGAGGGCGAGGGCGAGGGCGAGGGCGAGGGCGAGGGCGAGGGCGAGGGCGAGGGCGAGGGCGAGGGCGAGGGCGAGGGCGAGGGCGAGAGCGAGAGCGAGAGCGAGAGCGAGAGCGAGAGCGAGAGGGGCGCGCCTGCCCGCGATCGCCTGCGGAGTCTGCGAGCGGCAGATTCCTTCGGCGCGGCGCGAAGCGTTCTCCTCCGATCGCCCTCCGAGAGCGCCTCCCGCCGGCGAGTTTCAATTTGTCGCTCAGATAATTAAAATAGTTCAATTACTACGCGCCCCGCCCCGTTCAAAAGACGGCGCGGCGGCGCCACCCAACGAGAAAGACCGGGGAAGCTGGGATGAGCTCTGGGTTGCTTAAGAGGATCGGTCGAGTGGAGAAAATTGCGACTGAAAACATTACTTTTTAAACTAGAAAAACCCTTTCGATACGTGTTAAATATTCTAATATTTTTAGATAAATCTCAAATTTCCTAAAAAGTTGCTGTCCTTAAGATCTTTTCTGGATGATAGCGGTAAACAATTTTAATTTATCAAAGAACGACTATAAACCGTACTAAAAATCAGTGAGAATGATGAGACAATTTTTGTAGTTTATGCCCATACAAATACGAGTGTTTACTACACAAATTACATAATATATTAATAGTATGATAAATATTAAAAAATAATAATAACAATATTATGCCTAATCCAGAATATCGCAGGCGATGCAGCAAGGCAATGCTGGTATTACTGTCCTAGTACAGGGAAAAAGTATTATATTGATGCATTTAAAGCGAATGATAAAATATTCTGGCAATGAACAAAAGAAACTCGAACTCAGCAGGATTGAATTTAAACTGATACACATTATTTCCTTCGATTATCAAAAACGATTTATCTGAAATAATTTCTGGAAGCACCTGGCAAAAACGAAAGAAAGAATTTGTGCCATAAAATTTCTGTGAAGATCATGTTAAGGTGAAAGTAATTAGAACTCAGAAACATTAGTAAACTGAATTCTAAAATGCAATTTTCAAACCAACCGGTGAAACTATAACGAGTATTCCCTTCACGGAAATTTTTGATGTATTCCCCTTAAGATATTTGACATACTTACTAAGACTCGCGTAAAGACGATCTCTGGCCATTTACTTCTTACCTAGAAAAGGAGAAAAGATAATGTTATTACAATTAAATCACACTCGTTTGTCAAAGATTATACTTGCAAACTTGCTTGCATTTTACTTGCAAAAATCTTACTACATGCATTTTACTACAAAAAAAACTTGCATTTTGTATGGCGTAACATCTTAATCGTCAGAGCGTCACAGTTATGTTTTAATTGATTTCTCGTCGATATCCTCTTCTTAGAAAAAGAAGATCTTCCTCGACAATAAAAAAAACAGTGTTTTGAAGACTTCTGCCTTACAACTTCTTAAGTTGTTACATTTTATTTAAGGTCGCATCAACCATTAGGTCATTAGCGTATTATTGGATGTAACGTATGATATGAGGACGAAACGATATGGTGATGATAAGGGGCGAAAGGACGAACACATACAACCATGCCCGAGGTGGGACTCGAACCCACGACCCACGGTCCGAGATCACTACGGCACTACTGTCTTAGCGATCTTAGCTACGGGGCTTCAAGTTGTTACTTTTGAAGTTATTACTGCTAATATACCCAGCATAGCATGGATACATTTGGATAAATTCAAATCCCCGTGGATCTGAGAATCTTTCGAAATAGTATCCACGACTGCGCAAAGCATTTTGCTTTTTTTATTTAGGGTCTTCTATCATCATACTCTGTTGCAAGGAGAAAATAACTGGCAGTCTATATGTTACAATGATCCTGTCTACTCAAATTTTTGGAGTTTTGAATCTTTGATTTGTGTGTTTATTTCAAAATAAAATCATTGATAGTAGTTTGTGAAATGTGCAGTAAATTTTATGTGGTCCCCAATGACGTAAAGCTCGACCTTTTCTAAGAGTTTTGAGTGTGAGTCAGATGAGTGGTAACGATAAGCACCGGCTGATAGGAAGTAAACAAAGGCTCGCAAGCTGATTGCTTCAGAACAGGTCTCGTGAAGTAGCACAGCATGTGGCGAGAGAACTGTCAGAGTCGCTTATACGCTGCCGGTACTGTAACGACTGCACACGTTCACCTCAGAGAGCGTCCAGGACAACTACACTAACGTCGCTTCAAGCTAACCTTTCCAAGCACAGCCAAATGCATTTGATGATTTTCGACCAGGCACCCCCCGTATTCACACACAGAAGAATTAATAATATGGTAAAGCGTCTTTCGTGTGGGCAGAGGTAGCTGACATACTCCTTACTTCTTTGTTTCTTTATTGTAAATGTATATGATTTTAAACGAATTTTATAATTGCGTAAGGGTCATTAATATCGAAAGACCCTCGACTTCGTAAGGGTGATTAATATCAGAAAAGAACACAAAATAAGTCGTCAGATCCAAAGACTAGACACATGTTTATTTATGATTGTCGAAACGCTGAATCCGAAGCCAGAATTGTCCCACCATCCTCCAGTTTTTTTAATCACGAAAAACACATGTGAATACTATATTGATGTCTTGTAGCATTATACTCTACAGAAGCCAAAAGTTGTCAGACCAAACATTTCACTACGTATGTTGACGCGCTGAATCCGAAGCCAGAATCGTGCAAACCTCTTCCAGATTATCGCGATGTAAGAAAACAGATTTACGTACGTATCAATACGTACGATGTACGTATTGATACGTACGCGCTGAATCCGAAGCCAGAATCGTGCAAACCTCTTCCAGATTATCGCGATGTAAGAAAACAGATTTACGTACGTATCAATACGTACGATGTACGCATTATTACATCTCATTCCTATACTCGATTGAAATAGCGCGGTTTTTTAATGTTCTCCAATCTCATATAACAAGATGCCTCACGATACTTGTTTCCCATGCAACTATCAATGACAACGATTATTTCAATAAAAAATAAATAGGAAATAAATCAATCCAGGAAATAAATAAATAGTTTAGAAAAAGTCTGGTAGATTAGCATGTACTCGTCTTCTGACGGTAGTTTTCTCCTCATTTAGAGGTTTTTTCCTCAGGCGTACTTTATGGTCTCTGTTCCGCGGCTTCGATGTGACGGAGAGACCATTTGGGGTGAATACCAGAATTCGAAAGGTTAGAATGTGATTGTTGGAGCAAGCAAGCTTTATGTATATTATTAATTCAGTGTATTACCTAAAGAAGCTTTGCACATAATTCCTATCCGTATTCTATGTCACATTATTCAGCTGGTTTCTACCAAGCTCGCCAGGTGGCGACACCTCCCGAACGCCTCCGCTGTGCCGAGCGATTTGCAGGTCTCAACTGGCATGGACCCGCCGCCTACACTGCCTCTCAGCGACGCTGCTCCTTGTACCCCTTAATCACGTGACTTGTTTCTCACGCTCTGCCCAGCGCACACAAAAAATCAGTCGCTAATGCTTGTTGTCGCGGACGGATGTGCTGTCGCCGAGTTCCGCAATTCCACGCCACTCCTGTGAAACTCTTCGCGTTGCTTCGCAGTTTATCAGTTCTCGATCTCGTATCACGATTCAAAGTGCCGAGTGGAAAGAACTATATCTCAATTAACAATCAGTTTGGCTTTTACAATGTTGTCGCGGAAGGATGTGACGTCGCGCTCCGCAATTTCTGTGCCGTTTCTTGCGAAACCGCTCCAGTGGTGTCGTACCCATCAATTCTCGTCTAGTATCACAATTCAAGGTGGCGAACGGGAAAAATTATATCTCAATTAATGAATAATCTGTTTATCACCTCCACGACTGTGAATGCCTGCCTTCCGCGAACTTCCTGCATCGGCACGCGCCCGCTTTCACGCAGTGCGTCGCAGTGGCACATGGTCTGTGGCTTCTACGAGGTCATACCACCAGCACCCCACGTGGTATCCAGCCGGATCTCAGCAATCATCAGCCTGAAACGGGCCTGGGTTCGCTACCCGCCCGTGCTCAGCCAGTATCAGCTACAAAGGCTATGTATTTCACCAGCAGGTGACATTTTGACCAAATTAAAAAATGTATTTGACTGTCCGCATCAGGGACATTGCAACAATTCAATTGAGTCAACCCACAACAATTATCACTTGTCAATTGTATTCCTTTTTTCTTTAATCAATATATGTATCAATTATCAGCCTTTCATTCTAACAACTACATTAAAATTTACCATTCCATATAGTCCTGAGCCTGCACCAAATGCCCAGGTGTTCCTCCGAAATTACAATTAAGAACTAGTTATAAGTAAATTTAATTTTAGGCCGAGCTCCAAGAGGAATGTTTGGGTTTGGTTCAAAACTTAATCATCAAAGTCCACTGTACTCGAACCGCCCCAATGAGTGATAGTATGTAGGCATTGTAATGGCTTAAAGGCCTTCGGCCTAGCCACATTGTATCAAGTTATGTTATTTATATATGGAAGGATTGATGCTTTTACAAACAGACAGGAGTCGTTTAGAAGTTTGCGAGATGGAGTTGTGGAGAAAATTACTGAAAGTTTCCTGTACTGAAAAAATTTCAAATAACGTTATTTTCAAGAAAGTGAAAGAGAATAGATCTCTACTAAAAAAAATTCAGAACAGAAAAGCAAAATTCTTTGGACACATTTTTTAGAAATAATCAATTCTTAATCACAATTTTAGACTGTAAAATAGTTAGAAAAAGAGGAAGACCTAGAATGAAAATTTTAGAACTACAAACCGAACAACATTTCAGAAATTATGCAGAGATGAAAAGGACAGCAGAAGACAGAATGTCATGGCGGCAGCAACAAGGCACTTTATGGCCTTTAGGATGATGATGATGATGATATGGAATAATTACCTATTAATAAAAAATAAATAAAAATAAAAGTGGAAATAGAAGTCTTTTCCACTAACGTTTTCTTCTTGGTGCTCCCTCGCGCCTGGCACTTCTTCACCTTCCACCTCGGCGGCCTTCGCTGGGCCGTTGACGTGGGCGGGCGTCGCCACTGAATGGCGCCTCGGCGCGGCGCCTCAAATTGCTCCGGCGGAAATCCGCTCCACTCCGCCCCGCCTTTGCGCCGGACCGAGCGAGGTATCGCGCGCCGGACGCAGCCAGGGCGCGGAGGCGGTCGACGACGACGAGGAGGAGGTACAATGGAGAGGAGGGTGGAAGTGGGAGTGAAGGAAAAAAAAAGGCATCGGCGGAGGTTTGAGGGAGGTAAGGACGAGTTGGAAGTGGATGTAAAGGTGGTGTGGAAGAGGTGCGAAACCCTTTTGATGTAGATGGTGCTGTGGTGGAGGAGATGGTATTGTGGTGACGCTGGTTTTTGGGGTGTTTTGAGGGAGGTGGTGTTTTGGGGGGGTGAGTTGAGGAAGGTGGTGTGTTGAGGGAGGTGGTGTTTTGGGGGCAGGGTGAGTTGAGAGAGGTGATGTGTTGAGGGAGATGGTGTTTTGGAGGAAGTGGTGAGTTGAGGGAGGTGGTGTGTGGAGGGAGGTGGTGTGTGGAGGGAGGCGGTGTGTGGAAGGAGGTGGTGTGTTGAGGGAGGTGGTGTGTGGAGGGAGGTGGTGTGTGGAGGGAGGTGGTGTGTGGAGGGAGGTGGTGTGTGGAGGGAGGTGGTGTGTGGAGGGAGGTGGTGTGTGGAGGGAGGTGGTGTGTGGAGGGAGGTGGTGTGTGGAGGGAGGTGGTGTGTGGAGGGAGGTGGTGTGTGGAGGGAGGTGGTGGTGGAGGGAGGTGGTGTGTAGAGGGAGATGGTGTATTGTGGCAGGTGGTAAGTTCAGGGAAGAGGTGTGTTCAGGGAGGAGTTGGTTTGGGACGGAGAAGAATTGAGGGAGGTAGTGTTTTGCGGCGGTGGCGTTTTACGTCTGCTAGCCGTCAAGTAGGTAGGTGCCGGCTCTGACGGGGGTAGCACTTCTCGGGTAACATGCACTGCACTTACGGAACTAATACATAAATAATTGTACTTCTCGGAATCGATACTCACTAATTCACTCATTTCACACATATACTGTGAACAATCTGAGAAATAATTTTGCTAATCTTTCTCCTAATAAAGTTCAACCGTGTTTTCACCCACTTATCCCATTCTGCAATTTTATTGGCTGTGTTATCTTGTGTGTCTCCCTTTCTCTGTTATTATCTCTCAACCGATTTTATGTTTCTTCCTCTTTATTTTAAATAGATGCCTTTCTACGTGTCTGGATCTTATGTTCCCCTAAATGTTAACATGAGATTATTTCTGCCTTTCACTTTCAACTTCCATCTACATCTATCCCCATCTATGCTCGTCTCGTACCAGTTGGCAAAGTTAATCTAAAATAATTGTGGTTCTATCACTGTAGTCACCGAACTCTTCCCATGAAAAAGGGACTTTTTCTACCTCTACACTAAACTATTTTTTCACATCAATAACCCCGTACTCTTTCGCTGACTTTTCTCTCTCCTTCGTTGCGTTACCGTTGCACATTGGGCTATAATTTATTTGCCTGTATCCATCTTTCTCTATATCTGTCAGCCTCCTTTCTTATTCCTTTCTCGCACCCTCTCCCTCTCACTCTGCCCTGTGCTTTTTTGCCTCGCTCTCACCCCATAACTCTCTTTCTCACCTCCATGCCCCTTTCTGCATCTCCGGTCCCATAGGTTGTTTTCTTACCCGCGCTCCTTTTCTTCCTTCGGAGCAGGTCGAGGGGCAGGCCGAGGCGAAGAAAAGCGTGCTGCTGCAGGCCGGATCGGGAGGGGAGAGGGGCAGCGGGAAGCAAAGTGAAGAGTGCTGGAGCATGGTGGGGGTGGTGGGGGCCTGCGCGAGGCGAGTGGTAGCAAGACGTGGCGTGGTTGTGGCGTGGCGTGGTTGTGGCGTGGTGTGATTGTGGCGTGGGTGGCGTGACTTGTAGGGTGGCTTGGGCGGCCTGCTATGTCATGTGGCTTGGGTGGCGTGTTGTGGCATGTGGCGTGGCTTGGTTGCGGCGTGGCGTGGCTTGGTTGCGGCGTGGCGTGGTTGTGGCGTGGCGTGATTGTGCCGTGGGTGGCGTGGCTTGTAGGGTTGCATGGGCTGCGTGGTGTGTCATGTGGCTTGGATGGCGTGTTGTGGCATGTGGCGCGGCACAATCACGGACGTGGCGTGGCTTGGTTGCCGCGTGGCGTGGTTGTGGGGTGGGTGGCGTGGCTTGTGAGGTGGCGTGGGCGGCGTGGTGTGGCGGAGCGGAGCCGGGCGTGGCGAGTGGGGTGAGGGGGCGTGGCCGCGCCCCAGGGGCCTCCCGGGCGGAGGGCTGCGGCGGCGCCGGAATTGGATACGCGCTGGAGTGTTTGCGTGGCCGCGGGCCGGCGCCGCGCCGGCGAGTGGAGCGCGAGATTCTAAAGCCCAGCCCACGACCACAAGAATAGTCTCACGATTTTCTATAAACAACATGAACAATATACAAGTGAATCCATTTTATGGAACTCCAAAGAATGTTTTGGAATTATTTCTTAATATTATCAGGTTACTCAAACAAATGTGAATAAATCAATAGGTCGACTATGTGAAAAATATTTTTGAAATTGAAAAAAAATTAATATTATACTTAATACGGAAAATTATAAACTAGAATTTCCAAGCAGTTTATATCACTTAATTGCAACTTGCTTCTTGAAAATTTCTGCACATTCAAAATGATTAAACCATTAATAAATAAGTTTTTTTTTTGCTCAAGACGAAATTCGTCCTAAATTAACGTAAGAGCATTCACATAAAGCACTGTTTATACGTTGATCGAATGTTTGTAAATAGTCATTCACGATGTTGATAAAACGAATGAGTAAAACGAATGTAAATATGTTAATAAAATGTATGATTAGATGAAGTAAATTCACAAGAAACAAGAACGACAACAGAAATAAATAAATTGATAATTTAAACAATCAGAGACGTGGCACTGTTATGAAGTCATAAATAAAATACCGAGAAAAAATAATTCCTAATTAATAATAGAATTATGTTTTCAGAAAATTAATAACCGAAGAATGTGAACTAATAATACAATAAATATAATAAGAAACTGATTTTAATAAATAAGAATCAGAATGCATTATATGTGCACGTTTGGGTTCCATTCGGTGGCGGCAATCTCAAATCAAGATGTACCATATTCATTGGTGAAATAAATGCTTCATGTTTTGTAACAATTGCGGTAGAATTTATTGTTGTTTTCAACAACTACACTTGTTTAACTTATGTCTCGTAGTTATTGCTATTTATTACGTCTATTACAATTACAACTACTAGTTTAACATAATAATGAGACTCAAAACCAACATATTGAAAATGTCCCATTGTAATTCCTTATGACTTTTAAAACGTTTACGTTTACCGGCACGTTTTGCAGTCAATGCGGGTGAGCAAAGTAACTTCGTGAACTCAAGCAAAAGCTGGTAATGAAATGCGTAATGGTTGTGAGTGTGAAGGGAGCGAAAAGGGTTAGGTATCCCCGGAGAGGCCAGCAGGCGGGCGGGGGTGGGCGGGGTTCGGCAGGGTGCGGCGGGGTAGGTGGGGCGTGGGGAGGCAGCGTGGGGCGGGGCGGGCAGGAACGGAACGGCGGGGGACGGGGCGGGGCAGGGCGGGGCGGGGCGGGGCAAGCAAGCGGGCGTGCCGCGTGGGGCGAGGTGATCGGGCGACGGGCAGGGCAGGGCCGAGCGGGGTTGAGCTGGGGCAGAGCGGGGTTGTGCCGGGGCAGAGCGGGTGGGCTGGGACGGAGATGAGCTTCGGGCGACGGAAGCTGCAGCGGTCTCTAGCGGGAGGCGGAGGGGGCTCGATCGATGCGCTTTTGTCGCGAGCGCCGCCCGATAGGGTTATTAGGGGAGCGGCGCCTCGGCCCGCCTCGCGCTCTCGCCTGGCGCCCTCGCCCCGCGCCGATGCCTTTGCGATAGGGGCGGAGGCTACTGAAACGGCCGAGGAGGAGGAGGACGAGAGGAATGGAGAACCGATTAGGGCAGCTCCTAAGGAGAGTGCCGGCAGAAACGTAATTAAACGGGTTATTACAGAAACAAAAAGCAGTAAGAGTTCTTATAACAATAATAAATACTCATGTCTGAATCATTAAGTTCTTGTCGTCTACATGAGACTTTTTAAATGTACTGTAAAGCAGTGGTCTCTCACTCATACACGCAATGCTTCTGTACTTGTACCGTGTTAAGTTGATGCAATGTTAATGACATACTGAGGATGATAAAAATAATTGAACCTGGCAGATTACTTAGAGATAATAGAACCACTAGATGCCTTAGAGATCATGAACATAAGGATGATGCAGCGGTCTATTGTCTGACCATCGAAGTCTGCATAGAGAAGGGAAGAATCGCGGGCCTTTGTTTCAGTTAGTGGACCGGCATTCGCTTCAAATTGAACGGTGTAAACGATTGATCAGAGAAGAGATGTCTCAAATTCGCAACTGTTTATAGTCGATCACCGTCGGTACTCGAACCTTGGATCTCCCAGACCACGGAACTTCATACGCTTTTACGTCCGCTAGATAAGGTGTAACATGAAGTAAATTCTACTTAATTGTTTTTTTTCAGACAGAGGCAGTGCAATCAGTTTAGAAGAGTAAATTATACTTTACACAATGTCACACAACTGTAGGAATCATATCATGAGATGTGACTGAGCGGGACATGAATTGAATTGAATTGATGACTTATTTTACGTGACGAGACTCAGGCCATGAGGCCTGCTCTTCCGTCTGACCACGCAAATTTCGCTACGCTCCTTTCACCAACTAGCGGAAAGAAGGTATTACTGAGGCGACGAAACAGACGATTTGAATTTAGCTCAGAGGCGTCATTTAGGCTTGAGGATCTTTTACATGCAAGTAAATCTACTAACATGGGACAGCCGGCTTTACTTCCCCTCCGAAGGAAGGCGTACGAATGGATTTTTTCGCCCCTAACAATCCACGGCTTCGATCGGGTTTGAACCTCGCCAACTAGGGCATAGGCAGTTACGCTGACCGCTACACCATCGCCGCCGCCGCCGCCACATGTTGGAAGGGGTTAGAAGAGTACCGCGCTGCTGATAGGAGACGAGACGGGATAGGAGGGAACGAGACAAAACAGGGCGGGATAAACTAAACGGGACGGGATGAAACGAGTTAGGACGATAAGGGGCGGGATTCAAGGGAACGAGACCGGGCAGCATGAAGTTAGAAGGGACGAATCGGGATGGATCGAACAGGATGGGACGAATCAAGACGGGGCGGATCGGGACAGGAAAAAATAGTACGGAACGAATCGAGATCAGCCGAATCACGATGAAACAAACTGAGAAGAAACAAATCAGGCGAGACGAATCGGAACCAAACGATCTGGAATGGGACGAAATGAGCGCAACGGGACAAATGAGGACGGGAGAATCATAATGGGACGAATCAGGACGGGACGGACCAGAACGAAACGAATCAGGACGGAACGAATCAGAACGGGACGAATCAGAACGGCACGAACCAGAACAGGATGAATCAGGACAGGACAAAACAGGCGGAACGAAAAGGAGCGGAGCAGAAACTGGGCAAGGGGAGGGAGTGCATCCAAGCACTTCATCAGGCCTCCCAGGGGCGCACGGCATCCCCCCTCCTCCGCCCCCAGGGGACCATCCGGCCGCCCCTCCAGAGGCACCTCCGCGGCGCCGCTGCCCCGCCCTATCCGCGCCGCCCAACTTTTCCAATATCCAGCCAACAAATTAGAATCAAGAGCCACATGGAGATTGTGGGCCGCTCGGAGGGCGCGCGCTGGAGTGCTCCTGGGGGCAGGGGCTGAAAGAGGAGGAGGCGAGAAAGCCCAGGACGAGCGTTCTACTCAAAAGATGGACGGCAGCGGAACAAATGTATGCCGAAGAAAGGAACGAGAGCAAGGTGAATAAAGAGAGACTACTGTCGACAAGAAACTCATCGAAATAATTGTCACGTTTTAATGAATTGAAGATATGTCGTATCAGTTATTAATTGGGGTTTATCAAATATTTAGTGCCGAGGTCGTTGTGAGCTGTGTTCCTGAAGATCCAAACAGTAATGATAGCGCAAATATGTTGAAAACGTTTTACGAGGTTGAAAACGTTTTACAACGTTTTAACAATGAAAAAGAACACCAAGAAAATTTCCCGAGAGTTCATTTGACACAAACACCACACCATACACTTTCCGGAAGTCGAACCGGGGCTTTTGCAGTAAGAGGTACGTGTAGATTCAGAATAAGTCATGTAGAATAATGAAAAGAAACAATTTAAGTAAAAGCAGAAATGGTTCTTGAATAGGTGAACTTTGTAATGCGTAGTTTCCACAGTGCAAGAAACACCATCACGTATCAGTCTTAGCCCTCCGGCGGGTGCTCTCAGTGCCGCATTGTTACATTTTTGTTGATTCCGTGTAATAATAATTGGTGTCACACATACGAAATCATAGTTGTTCTTCATTCATTATATTTTCAAAACCGGATGACACTCAAATCACGATTTTAGACACTGCCGATCGACCGTTATTGATCAGTAATTCGAACTCTGCAACGGTTGCGGCACTCTGTATCGCACGCCCATTGCCATGTAAGAATAATATTTGCGTATTTTATCCATTAGAATTCTTACTGCTGTTTTATTATTAAGATTAATGACAAATACATTGGACTACTAACTACTAATTCAAATTTAAATGCGTTATTTCCGAAGAAACGTTAGAAGGCATGTTTTCACCGTATTCATTCCCCGACATGTAGCATGTACCAAAACACGGAGGGAGCGAGTGTTGGATCAGATTCTTATTTATATTATTTCGTTTGGTATTTAGTTAGTTATTATGAAATAAAATGTATAAAACATAAATAAATAATATTTCCTTCACATTCAATAACAAAACTAATTACTACTGACTCGAAAATTGAAGTTGAAAAATGCGGTACGGAGTGCCGCACGCGCCTGCTGGTGGGAATGATGGGACGCGCCAGTCGGGGGGTTAAATCTTAAAATGCTTGATTTTAGTTGGTTTCAAAACATATGTAAATATGTTCAAGATACAAAGGAGATTAAATAAGGTAATAAATCGATCGAACCATTCCATAAAAAAAGAACGCATTTTTCAACCAAGAGACAGTGTTGTTTTCTAACATTAGTTGGAACCGTGTTTAGTGTCAAAAAAATCCGAATTTGCCATTACAGTCAAATAATCAAGTGTGTGAACGGTATTACCCGCTTAATCACAAATTAAAAGTCCGCATTCATAAAAAAAATTGGCAACACAACTCACGTTCAATCTCATTGTCTTGTGATTATAATTTCAAATTAAATCTTTGTTTTGTTTAATTGCCTCCAACATTCCACTTCATTAATTATTATTAATTACATTACAATTAATTAAATGAAGGGAAGTACTATTTTGGAGTAACATTCACAATAATGAAATTTTTGAAACATATATTTTCCTACTTTTATCATGTTACAACACCTAAATACTTGCAACCATTTTTTTAGGCATTTGCGTTTGCTTTTAGTAAAAAGTGTGTAAATTTTAAATGCTTATTTTGTGCATATTTTAAGAATTTTTATTAATTACACATTAGTGTAAAGACTACAAACCAGGCTCTAGTAGTATTGTGCGAGAAGAATACCTGAAATGCAATTTCAAGCGTCCATAGCTGCTTATTCCGCATATCAATCAAAGCATAATAATTTATGTTCATTTACTTTCTGTAAAAAATTATTTTAAAATATTTTTCTGATTAAGTATAATTAAAATTAAATTATATATTTATCGTCAAGGAATATTATTAATTGAAATTCACTCCTCTCAAATCATAAAGCTGCCTAATTCTATTAACTGAAGTACTGTATAATTTACTTCAATGATTATGAACTGTTCGGAACATTTCATGTGAATCATGATCTACATCTAGTAAATGACAAGGTGAGAGAGGTAGTAGGATCAACAGACGTTGTTGGTGAAAGCGATTTTATTTATGCTATGTATCCTAGAGCAGTGAGTACACACAACCGTTCGGAAAAAGAGGCTTGCCATAAGCCTTTTCCCCAATATTTGTTCTATATCTCACGGAATATAAGTACAAAGAGGACGTGAATAATAAACGAAAGAAAAGCACACAACAAAAGCAATGTATCCGCTCTCAACAATTCGTACACTGAAGAGTATTTTTAAAATCTAGATAAATGACTAATGCAATACCAATATCCTCTCTCGGGGATTGGTGAAATATCTGTAGAACATCTGACACATAGAGAATCTTGCACTGAAACATTCTCCCAACTTAATATTGTATGTAATCAATGTAAATATTGTATGTAAATCAATGTAATTATTGTATGTAATGAAGACAAGTATCTCTTAAATCTATTATCTTGTTCCAAAACACTGATCATGAAAAATAAAATAACAAAGGTGAATACGAGTTCTGCAATATAACTAACATTTGGTGTAAAAGCTAGCAAATGTGCATTATAGCAAATAGAATGAGGTTTCATGCTTCACCTCACATAAATTTCTCTCTAGTTTGATCTCCAAAATTCAATTTCATTTCATTTTCAAATGTCTCAATATTTGTAATTTTCTGAAGTCAAATTTAAGATTTTGTCCATGATGAAAAACCTTCTGGCACTTATATTTTATTTCCTCCTAAATCCAATTATCGCTCCCTTTTTTACAACTTATATTATAGAACAATAATCATCTCGTTCTCCCTGCGTGTTCTACGTTGCTATTTCTATAAATTTGTAAATTCTCGTTTGGAGCCATCCGTAAATTACGTAATGCAAATTTCGAGTACTTTCAATACCCCCTTCCTCTTGTAACGCACTTCCCAATCTCGATGTAAGCGTAACGCAGCCTCAGACACCCTCCCTCCCCTTTTAGCGTTACGTAATTTATGGATGACCCCTTAGCACATTCTTGCTTAACATGAATGTCGAATCTCGCTGTTAAACAAATGTCAGGTCCAAACAGGAAACAATAATAGTAATAATAATACCAATATTTATAATAAATGAATAACCTTAATTTTTATGACACGATCATAACAGTTGTGGTCCTTAGAATTCGTGTTAAAGACTGTTTACAGCATTAGAGTGCTCGTATTCGTGAACTTCACGAGAAGAACGGTATGAAACAAAAGCGAGAGAGCTGGGAAAATTGCGCTGGTTAGTAGTGTGAGCAGAACCGTAACTTGAGAGAAAACAAACAAGTAAATCAGTAAATTAATAAATATGTATATCGTTAAATAACTAAATGAGCACAGGGTGTGGTAAAACGGAGTTGGCGTACGAGAAAAACGCAGATGCGAGAATGCGAACGAACTTCTGTGGCGCTGTTTCGTTTCAGGCGCTGTGACGGCCAAAATCTGGAAGGAGAATACGTGACAAATAGGCCTATATATAACTTATTTAGAAAGAGTTTGGTAGAGTAGTATATACTCGTCTTGTGACGGCAGGTTTTACAATTCAGAGGTTTCCAGATCTTCAGCCGTAACATGTTTTCTTTGGTGTGACTTTCAAGCGTTGAGAGACCGTCTGGGGTGAATACCAGAATTTGAAAGATGGAAAAATCGTAGGATGGAGGTTTTGAATGGCTTCAAGGTCTTCAGCGGCACTGTATTTGGTACTGTTAACCTTTATACATAATAACGATCCTAATAAGTAAAATAGAAATAAAAGCCAAGAAAGGAAAAAATGAAAGGAGAGACTAAAAAGTATCGCATATCATTTCCTAATTTACTTTAAACATATTAGATATAAATCAATGTTTGTTCAAGTAACTGTAGTAAAATAGACATTCAAATGTTCAGATAATAGAATGGCGCAGACTTCTGGCGGAAAGTGTTTTGAAGGGTAGAAATACTGTCAATTAAAGTATCGTATAATAGTTCAGTATTCAATAAGACATAATGTATTTTTGTTCTAATACAAACTTGAATCAAAAATACTACCCACACAAGAAAAACCTAATGTACTTTCATGGCTGGATTATCCCGACTTCCTTTGTACGGACTGATCCGATTCCGACATGTTTCTACAATCCAGGCTACTGAATACCTAAAAGTTAGCCGAACATTGCAAGATTAGCTTATAACATAAGAAAACTATGCTCGCAAGCGAAAGGGGTGATTCGGATAAAAAAGTACCGCAAAAGTGGCGAAGTGTGTGGGGCGGCCGCGGCACCGCAGGGGAGGAGGAGCGGGGGGGCGGGGAGTGGGGGAAGCGAGGCCCGCGGCGTCCGGAAGGCGCGGGAACCCGGAAGCGGATCGCGAGGGAGGGGGGCGGAAGCCTCGGAGGAGCGCGGTTCACGCGCGCGTGAACCGCCCCCGCCGCCCACAACGCCAGCGGCATCGCCCTTCTCTATTCCCCACTGTCGCCACCCGCCACGGCTCCTGCCTCCCCCGCCGACCCCGCCGCCCCCGCCGCCCCCGCCGCCCCCGCCCCCCGCCCCGCCGCCCCCGCCGCCCCCGCCGCCCCCGCCGCCCCCGCCGCCCCCGCCCGCCCCCGCCGCCCCCCGCCGCCCCCCGCCGCCCACCGCCGCCCCCGCCTGCCCCCGCCCGCCCCCGCCGCCCCCGCCGCCCCCGCCGCCCCCGCCCCGCCCCCCGCCGCCCCCGCCCCCCGCCCCGCCGCCCCCGCCGCCCCCGCCGCTTTCACCGCTTCCAACGCCGTGCAGCACTGACTCCACCGCTAAAGCCTTTGCCCACGGACCTGCCACCATACCCATCGGCGCCGTCCCAGTCGTTGTCGAGGAAGGTTCCCCCTACCTCTACCTTTACCAGCGCCTCCCCCACAATCACCGCCACCCCATCATCACCATCGCAATTCTGTGCATCATCCACGCCAATCTCTCCTCCGCTATCTTCTCCGGCATATTTATCCCCACTGCCCTGCCCTCCAGCTGCCAACCTCAACGCCATCACCATCCTCTCCGCACTGGAACAACTCCCCGTCATTCTCACCGGCATCACCGTTGCCAGTCTTACCACTATCTCGCCCGCAACCCCTCTGAAGTCCTCGTCGCCTCTGTCAATGCCATTCTCTACGCCATTCTTCCCATTTCCATTGACATCCTCGCCACCATTCGTTCCGTAAATCTAGCCGCCAACCCTACCATCATCCTCTCCCTCATCCCCACTGGTTTCCTCGCTGTTACTCTCGCCACCATCCCTCTGACATCTATTCCGCCATTAACGCTACAATTTTTGCTGCCATTCTCGCATTTTCGACACATTGCCTTCTGCAAACCTCGCCGCCATACGCACGTCCCATCATTTCTACTCATCGCAACCAGGACACAATCGCAGCCATTTTCACAATTTCCCCTCTAATCTCGCTACCACTGTCACCATTATCATCACTTCCATCTCCAACGCCACTGCGATCGCCAACCCCCAGCCATCCCCAACCGACAACTTCGCCGCAATTACCACCGTCATCTCCTCCGCAATTCCCACCGCCATCTCCGCCGCCATCCCCAACGCTATTTCCGCCGCAATCCCCACCGCCATCTCATCCGCCATCTCATCCGCAATTCCCACCGCCATCTCATCAGCAATCCCCAACGCCATCTCCGCCGCCATCCCCAACGCTATTTCCCGGCGCAATCTCCACCACCTTCTGCGTTACAATCACCACCGCAACACCCAATCGCCATCTCCTCCGCAATCCCCACCGCCATCTCCTCCGCAATCCCCACCGCCATCCCCACCGCCATCTCCTCCGCAATCCCCACCGCCATCTCCTCCGCAATCCCCACCGCCAGCTCCGCCACAATCCACACCACCCTCCCCACCGCAATCCTCCCCGCATTCTCGGCCGCCACCGCCCTCCCCACCCCCGCCCTGGCGGCGGCCGCGCCCTGCGCGCGCACGCACGCACGCAGCGTCTTCGGCGTTGGCGGCGGCGAGGACGTGCGCGGGATAAAGCCGCGCGTCGATGCGCTGCACATTAACTTTTCATCACGTTCGAAGCCGGAAACTCGCGAGGCCTCGCGAATTATGGGCCGCGGCCCCAGGAGATCGGAAGGCGCGGTTGCCACATCGGACGGGTTCGCCTTTTTTTATTTCCTTTCTTTTGCCTACGCCCTGCTGTCGAAAGTTTTATTACAACTTACGCA
>JAHLJT010009419.1:11881566-11893128 GCA_031308135.1 Acheta domesticus | reverse complement strand
CAGGTAAGCAAGGGCACTCTTTAAAATGCAGTTTCTAGAAAAGTGAAATAAAATCACTTTTCTCGATATTCGATTTCTGTTCTTCGTGCTCTTATACGGCAACCATGATGTATTGTTTGCTTGTTCTTTTGTTTAGATGTTTTATTACTCTTTCTATATTTCTACTACAAGTAAATTCAGTTTAGAACCAGATGAAGGATGGGACTTCTCCATTAATTGTTCTTCTTCTTCTGTCTAGCCAGGATTAGGCCTGAGGCCTGTTCCGGTCTCACCATCTCTTCCTCGGTCTTCCCACACTTCTTTTGCCATATGGTTTATATTCCATCGCTTGTTTTGGAATTCTTTCTGGTGGCATAAGAAGGACATGCCTCTCTTCATTTTTCTTTATGGTGGATCTCCATTTCGGTTATTGATTGCATCCCTAGATCGTTCCTGATTGCTTCATTTCGGATTTTGTCTTCTCTGGTGCAGCCTTTAACCGATCTAAGAAATTTCATTTCTGAGGCTTCTAGCTGTTTAAGATCCTTGTTCTTGAGCGTCCAGGATTCCGCTCCATATAATAAAGTGGGGACTGCCATGACTTTGTAAAACTTTAATTGCGTTTCTTTTCGTGTTCTTGTTTTTAGACTTCTTCTAATTTTGCCACATATTTGTTGATATATATTAATCTTTTTCTTAATATATTGGTCTTCCTCATAAGATATGTCACAACCTAAATACTGGAAATGAGACACCTGTTCTATTGGCTTGTCATTTATAACTATTTTTGTTCTTATTGGATAAATACCTGAAAAAGCCATTGTTTTGGTTTATTAATGCTACTTTCGGCATTTCTACCCACTTGCAGAGACTTTTCTACATATTTTGAAATGAAACTACAGAAGTTATAAAAATACTTTCGAAAGTGAGGAGAAGATGGCGCAGGAAGGACCATGCTTTAACAGCATCCAGTTAAATCAATGTTGTTAATCAACACAGTAAACATTGATACTCATTTTTAAACGAGAGATAGTTTTTCGATTTTTTTCGGATACCTCAACCATTTCGGCCATTAGCACCTAGATTGTAGTGCATGTTATAGCAGGGAGGTAGCGGTGACACGTGAGATCCGGCGCCGACCTTAACGCGGCGTTCTGAAAATGATCAAGCGACTTCTTAGATTTTCTACTTAACTAAAACAATCTCAGTAACTTGGAATTGATACTATAGTGAATAATGACCCGGAAGAAATACATCAAGTTGTATATTTTTATTTTGCCTGTTTTCTCTTCCAGATTATTTTTTGCATGTTCAAGGTATGTGTTTCGAATAACGTTCGTTATTTCAAGGTAGATGTTTCGAATAAGAGTTTTTTTTTTCTTTAAAAAATGAGCTTTAAAGTTTAGTAGAGCTGGTGAGTACACTCTGCATTCTCCAAACATTTCAGAAAAATGTAAATGGAATTCAGTGGAGAGGGTAGTAGGTGGTAGTAAAAGTGAAAATTCATGTCTTTTGTTCCGGCATTTCTTGGTAACCCATTGGAAATTTAAAACAAAATTTGTCTCAACACTTTCAAGCGTCCTAAAAAAAGTATACGTGGTATGTGATTCAAAATGCTATCCTCTGATTTGCTTTCAAAGAACATTATTTAATTTTTAACTTCTCAATACGGAAGGGGTTGCAGAGCAGTGGTGTAGGCAGGTGCTGTAGGCGGGTGAGAGTAGACGTGGCAGGGTGCGATAGGACATAAAGAGAATTGAGCAGGAGGTGCGGGGCGGGCAGCAGAGAGAAGTGCGATTGGAAGGAGCGCGGAATCATTGATTAGAGATTCCGTCAACGGCTAAGGTCGTTAGTCCCGTACATGTAGTGCAGGTTTTTGATCGGGAGATGGCGGTGATCTTGCCTCACTGGATGGCGAGGTCCGGTGCCGACCTATCGTCGGCTGGTGGAGTTTTTCCCCAACCAGGTATCTCTCATCAGCGAGGGCCATCCGGGACAAGCTCTAAGCTCCCGACTGGTCTCCCGGAATGTGTGATGGTGAAGTGTATATTACTGTGTGTGTAAGTATAGGTGAGGATATGACAAGAATGGAAAGGAAAGATAGCGCGCGGTCCACAGCCCGTTTGGTAGGGTTCTGCCTGCGTCATTCGGTTGTTAGAGCGCAGTAAAATGGGAACGAGCAGAGTAGACGGTGAGTGGCGTGGATTGAAAGAAAATTGCGTATTCTCAATGTCGGAATTAATGTCTTTACCTGCTTAATAGATAATTTCAATAAATACATATCTGGATGACACCAGATAGTAATATATTTATATCACTTGTACACCTTAAATCATGCAGTCCTCGAAAAGTTGTACGTTTTCATACATTGGAGCATTAAGAATATTGTCCGAAATATTTTAAAACGGAAACCATAAACTACAATTAATCGATTGCTTTGGCTTTGATTTGTATAGTAAAATTATTCGGAGTAGGAGACAGTATCGGTGTTCTATATTCCCCGAAAGAGACATTTACTAGAAGTGCTTTGATTTCAAAGGACCACTAGCAACGTGGATTCAAATATTTGGTTGTTGCGAATAACAAACTCTTACCAAAGTTTTCTGACATCATGCATTCTCATTACAGAAAAAATATGTTCTATCTCACACAGAACAAGCTTGCATCGACGATGTTTACGTTTTCGTTTGTGTACTCTATTACCCTGAAATTTGAGGAAAACACTAATGAAGACCAAAATGTGACAAAAAGAACTAAATACACTGTTTCATGCCCAAATCTCTCAGCTTTTAAAAACTCAACGCTCTAGATTATTCTTAAGGTACAAATTGCAAATGACAAAAAAAAACAAATTAATAATAAGTGTTATCAATTTTTGGATAACTAAAACCATCATGGGAGGCTCAGGGCATCAACTGATGACACAGCTGTGCCTATGACCCGGAGGTCCTAGGGTGCGAGTCCCGACGATGGTAGGATTTTCGACACTAGCTACGTAGATAGCTAGGTCGAATTCAGCTTCCTGGAAATATCATTCAATAAATTGGTTAACTAAATATTTATCTAAAAATACAAGCATTTTGGTTCGTCACCAGGAATACGTATCATATTCCTTTCATTGCTTTTGTGCTACTTCCAGCCATTAATTAGTAGTCAAAGGTAAATGCAGAAATTCTGTGAGAGAGACGTTTAGAGCTAATGGTATTTTCGTATTGCATTTTTTCAGAAAACAAAATGTTGTCCTTCTTAAATTGAACCGTGTTAAATAAAAACTCGAATGATACTTGTTTGCATAAAGACAGAAACGTTGAAAACACAGTTGTACAAAGGTACATTTCCTTGAAAGGAGGCGATACAATTCAATGAATCCGGAGCCCCGCGAGTATTCGTGATCGTGCAGCCCCTATCGCAGTCTGGTCGCCCGCAAATAAATACGGATTTAATTCCCAGCAGTTACACACTACATATCGATATTTATACGTCGGTATTTAGCCGCGAGCAGAGCTTACACGGCGTTTTATACCGATCCGAATATCCTGAAGGATTACTTCCACGCAAACACCGAGACTTTTTCATTAAACTATATAGAATGAGGTAGCAGTGCAACATTCATACGCCCTGATCCGGATTCGCATGAAAGATGCAACTGAAGAGACTGGCGCGCGCTCCAGCGGTGAGCCCCGACGCAAGGCCTAATGGAATGGGCGGCGGCGGTGGGTGGTTGCTGGTGGTTGACGAGGCTGGAGCGTGTCGGAGAGGCTGTGTCGGAGACGGCGGGGTGTGTCGGACGGACGATTGATTGATTGTTCGTGATTCCGGATGCGTCAACTAATTTGGTCAGTTCGTCCCGTAAGTGTAGTGCGTGTTTTTCGTCTTCGGGAGGTGGCGGTGATCTTTCCCCACTTTGTGGCGAGATCTGGCGTCGACCTACGGTCGATTAGCGGTAATTTTCCCCTAACCAGGTATCTCCCACCAGTGGGGAACCGTCCCAGCCTGGACAAGCTCTAAGCTCCCGACCGGTCTCCCGACATGTAGGGTAGTGTAGTGCATGTTAGTGTGTGTGTGTGTGTGTGTGTGTATGTGTGTGTGTATGTGTGTGTGTAAGGGGTGAGGATAGGACAAGGAAGAGTAAAGAAAGATCGCGCGCGGTCCGTGGCCCGTTTGTTAGGGTACTGCTCCGGCATTTGCCTGATGCTGATCGGAGAAACCATCGAAAACTACCTGTCAGAGCAGCCGGCAGCTACCTCCTCCAGAAAGCGACTGAACTCGATCCAGCTGAAAAGCTAGTGTCGAAAATCCTATCGCTGGCGGGACTCGAACCTAGGACCTCCCTTTCAGAGGTACTGCAGTTACATCAGCACTGAGCCATTCCTCTCGGTCGGATGGACGAGAATAGCGTGCATTCCAATGGACGAGAATAACGTGGGTTGGAGGCGGTTGGAATGACGATGGCATGAACAGTTGCGTTGGCGGTAGCAACAGAGAAGGCGGAGATCAACAGAAGTGGCGGTGACTATGGTGAAACCGAGACTGTGCTAACAGGGTCAGGGTCAAAGGTCTGTGTGTGAAGACGTTGGAAACGGCGGAAAGAGATTTTCATGCGTTCGTGGCGTGTGAACACCTCTTTTAATGCAACCTTCATTGCAGCGCCTGTCTCTCTATACTTTTTCATTCCGTTAGCATTTTACATTTCGATGACTGTGGAGTTTTTCTTAGTAGTTTAGTGTATCAATACATGACAATAATACATTTTCTCCTAATTGTAATGTTTATTTAAAATTAACGACAAATAAGCGCAATAGAAAAAGAATTGGAAGTGAAGGACATAAAATTCTACTGAGGCACCAAATCATCTTGTATACTGAAACCACTTACTTCATATTCTGCACAAAAATATTTCGTTGGTGCTAATACTTCTATTATGCTTACTTCATGTGATATTTAACACAAGAAAATTAAATTTTTTTAATTAGAAATACAGATAATTTTTGGAACATTCTCTTCTGTAAAGCCGTCACTAACTTCCGAATATAAAAACCAGTACAATTACATTTTACACTTTCTGCACTGTGATGTAAATAGTTGCAAACTATAATGAATAATATTGGATAGATCTAGTATAATATTGTATACTATAACGTATCATACCAGAAACATCAGATTTTAGTTCAAACAACTGAAAATTATTTTGGAACCATACCTCACCTATATGTATCATAAGAATTTCGTATTTTGATAATTGCTTCTCAATCCTCCTGAAAATGGTCTCAGAAACATGATTTCAAAAAAGAATCAGATTGATTGTAGTCTCTAAGATACGATGAGCGTAGATAATGGGCAACTCTGTAGAACACAAAACGTATAAACAAATGAGTATTTCAGAACTATTAAATTTCTCAACTTAATAAAAACTTTCATGTAAATTTTAAAGTACTTATACTTACCTAATCGTTAAACGCAATTTATCTCACAGGCAACTCGGATACAGGTGGTCCTTCATCACGCATCCGTACGGAGGAAAACGGTTAGAGAAGTTTGAATAGCTACCCCTTTCTCCCGCAAGTTTCGCTGTATACGCTACAAACGAAGCTTATTTCCCGCGCTCTCCTTTATCGCTTGGAACTCTTCGCGACGGCGGGGGAGAACTTTCGCGAGCATTTGCACTTGATAGGATGAAGGGGCGGGCCGGGGTGAAATTTCCTTCGCAACTTCGCCATGTGCCGAGAGCACAACGCAAACGATTTCGCAGGTTGAATGTTCAGCCATTAACAACACTCGTAATGTAAGATGTACATAACATATTATAAATGTTGATAATGCAATCGTATTTTTAAAATAAAGAATCCGATTATATTATCGAGAAAATTTAAATATTCTCTTTAGAGAAAAATATTTATTTCGATCATTAATAAATATCTGATTAACCGACAATGAAAATTCGAATATCTTCTATTGAAAAATGTTTTTTTGAGAGTAGAACAATCTCTTTCTCCTTCGTCAATAATTGCATCATCCCGATGTGCACCTTGATAAGGTCAAGTGTTCCTGCACTATTTTACTGTCTCTAGCACATTTTTTTCTAATTTTCAAACCCAGAATCTTCAGATTCTGAAGCAATTTATCCCGCCATAAATTCGCCGTTTTACTCCATTCTGATAAATATTTTCAGTGTGTAACACTACCGTTCATCCTTTCTAAATGTTTAAGCAAATTACCTTTTGGATTAAATACCCCCATAAAACATTAACTCAACGCTCTTTCTAAAATACATGAATCTACTACATATCACTCATATCATAGTAGTGAAGATGAACAGTTGCAATAGAAGATGAAGATGGATACAGAAAAAAAGATGTAAATTGGGATGCAGAGGAAAAAGCGAAATGGTCTACAGCAGCGGGTAGAAATAAACGAGGAAATCCTGGATTATCCTGGCTTAACAACTCTCCTTCCAACATCCTACATTTGGGGATAATTCTAAAATAGTATTCTGAACCGGCTGGCGCCAGACCTCCGATAGCACGAGGAGTCCCAGCGATACAGTTACTCAGTAGGAGATGGGGAAGAAACCATGTGACAGCCCCCGCGCTTTCGGCACAAGATCTACAAAGGAATTTGAAAATACTACTCTAAAAACTTGCTGGAATCCAATTGACTAGCGAATGGTAGATGTTATGGTAGCAATGTCATCAAATTCTCAACGATGGGAAAAGCTTTATTTCTCATCGATGCAGTTCCATAAGGTAAAGGTTCGATGAATCTGTAACATTAAACTGTTAATTCCTCAAGAGTATTTTCAACATATGAATTTCAGGAAAATTGGGATTTTGAAAATAGGGTTAATGAAACCTCAAACCTACATGGATTTGTCTTCAATACTGTAAACAGGTCTCATCCTAGCGTACGTTTCGAATCCCTCAATTAAAAATTTCTCATTATCTGTATTTTGATGTAAACAACAACCTTGCGTACTATTACGTATTACAACTTAATTTTTACTCGTAGTTTTATAATAATAATAATAATAATAATAATAATAATGATAATAATAATAATTCTTTTAAGAATACAATTTATTATCTGATCTAATTGTACACAAAAATATATTTTTGTGTACAATTGTACACACATATATATACATATATATATATATATATATATATATATATATATATATATATATATATATATATGCGTGTGTGTGTGTATGTGTGTTCGATATGCGAGGTATTGAACCCCGATACCTCGCATATCGTCAGTCTCCCAACTGACTGCTGGTTGGCAAATTTAACTCACGTGTGTCGCTGGCGGCTGGACGTCACGTGACCCCCCCCTTCGCGGCGGCTGACGCAACCGTCGCGTGCGCGGGGCGCCGCGGCTAACGAGCCTTTATTCCGCGGGCGCTGCAGCAGGGGCGAAACGCGATTGGTCAGGGGAGCGCCCAAAATGCACAGTCGCTGGCGAAACCAGCGATGAGGTCCAGTGGCGACGATGGGATGAACCAAAAATTAGCGAGCGGATGTGGCACTTATTCCTTCTTTCAACTGGCAACCACAGTCTGCACAACCAACTGCTGCCCAGGCCTGCTCTATAGTGACCAGAACGCTGACCTTCCCTTTCAAACTCTGTATACAAGGGTTCAAAATCCATGTCGATTGTTTGGGATGGTTCAGAGGCAGCATTGCTCTTAACCTTTCAAGCGTCGCCGACGCGGATGTCCTATGGCTACAGACCCAACGGTGGGGCGATTTTCGATGCTAGTTTCATATCTAGATCGAATGAATCTTCTGTTTCGGGGAAACTTCTAGCGGAGTGTTCTAATAGGTTGTTTTTCATGCTCAATACCACACGGGGGCCTTAATAGTACCCTAACAGGCAAGCCAGAGTCAGCGTTCGATCTTTCTTTCGTCGTCCTTGTCCCCTCCTCTGCTCATACTCAACTACAGTCACACTATCAGCGTATGGCCTGATAAGATAATGGTGGAATGAGGAAGATTGAAGTCGGAGTGAGAGTCGGGAATCGGGGAGAAACGTTGTGGATGAAGTTCGGAAGGGTGGATTGGAGCGAGTTTAGATGAAGTGGAGCAGGACCGGCAATGGAGGTTACCGTCTGTCAGAACGTGTCAAGTGGGTGGGTTGCAGTGGGGCACGCCGATACCGGGAGGGACGGACTAGGCGGGGCAGGACCCGTCGGCGAGGGCGGGGAGTGTCGAGGTTATCGGAAGGAGCGCTGAGGACAGGGAGGAATGGAGGACGGAAGTGGGTCGTAGAGTGAGAAGGGACAGATGGCGTGCACGTGGCTGGGAGATGGTAGGGTGAGGTAAGACATTAAAGAGAGAGAGAAAGTCGTGGCGCAAAGAGACGACTTCGAGTAGTTCGAGTAGAGTAGTTCGAGGGAGGGATCGGAGAGAGTTGGGTAGCTACGCGGGACGGTACCAAACTGGATGAGCAGGGCTAGACAGTACCAGGACGAGTTTGGAAGGGACTGGGGGAAGGGTTGCATGGTGGCATGGAGGGGAACGGAGGAAAGAGGACTGA
Organism: Acheta domesticus; assembly: GCA_031308135.1. NCBI lineage: Eukaryota > Metazoa > Arthropoda > Insecta > Orthoptera > Gryllidae > Acheta > Acheta domesticus. The sequence goes on along the minus strand of JAHLJT010009419.1, from coordinate 11,884,611 downwards.
AGCAGAACACGGGGCAGGAGGCGTATGGCGTGGCCTGGCGTGTTGAGACAAGGAAATGGCGGAATGAAGAGGGCAATGTGAGAGATAGCAACTGGTAGGGGTGGGGTTGTTGGGTCCTGGAAGAACAAACGTGCAGGGGTGGAACAAGCGAGGAAGAGACGCGGGGAAGAGACGCACGGGGGTGGACCGCGCGGGGACGGGACCCGCGGGGGACGGGACCCGCGGGGATGCAATGTGCGGTGACGGATGTGCGGGACGGGACACGCAGGGATGGGAACGCGACAGGTCGCGTGGAGGGGAGATGCACAGGAGTGGACGCGCACGTCGGTAAGAGGGGAAACGGGCAAGGGGGACGCGCGGAACGCGTGGAGATGGGACGGGATATGGAGGTGGAGCTGAGCAGGACGGGTCGCGAGCGTGGGACGCGCGGGGTGGGACGCGCCGGGATGAGATTTGCAAGGCGCGGGGCGGGGTGAGCCAGGACGGGTCTCGGGGGTGGGACAGAAAGCGAAAGAGAGGGACGCGGCGCTGGTGGGACGCGTCGGGAACCCTACCTCGGAGCAGTGCAGGGCGACCTCGGGCGCGGCGGCGGTAGTGTTTGCGCACCGCACAAAGGCAGCGCGCGCGCGCGCGGCTGGCGTGGCGGGAGGGTCCACCGCGACGCGCTGCGTCACCCCACGCGGGTCTCCCCTCCCCTCCTCCTCCCCCCCGCCCTCGTCGAAGCGCGAGCCGCCGCCCCGCCCCTGCTTCGTGCGCTGAGCGGCGCCGCGCGAGTTCATGAAAGGGGTCGGACGATCGAGGCGATCCGCTGCCGTCGACCGAACCTCTTGATGCGACTGTCTGATGCGATGGCGACTGCAGGAAGGCTGCGGCTCAACGGAGCCGATCGCTTGTGATGGCCATAACCGCCCAGATGTAAAAAAAACTTCAATCATGAGTAGTTTTTAAATCTAAGAGGTATCGTGAGTTAAACATTCAGAAGAATTGTTCCTGACCTATTTTTCTATTTTTTGCAAAAGTCGTTTCAGGTGAATTTTACATTTTTGTTGTTTTCTTAATTCTTAAACGTTCTTTTCCTCCCCATATTTGCGCTAGGGGAGTCGTTGAATATGAAATATTTTACGGGCGTGATCACTTAAAGAGAAAAGCATTGGCTCTTAATGCAGTTATTTTACAGCTGGATTGTGAAGAATACTGGTTATAGTATGCAACATCTGCATGGTATATCGTGATGGTCTGTAAATTATTTGTTTTTTTATACATTTGTTTGGCCCTAATGGTTATTGTGGGGCCTTCATGTTAACTGCGACTCATATCAAGGTTGTTGGCAGATGCTGCAATGACGGTATAATGTTATTCGAGCAGGTCGCAATTAATAATGCTTGCATCTAAGGATCCTACTAATAACCGACAGCTTTCATTTATCACGTTCGCCAAAATATCGAAACTAAAATCATAAGCCACAATGAAGCTTATGCAGGAAAACGCATGCTTGGAATTTTGATCTAGGCTCTTTAACAAACTATTTAAAGTGTTTAATTGTTAAGAAAATATGTTGACGAGTTGCTAGGAAAAATATTTTAATGCACATTTTTAGTTAGATTGAAATGTAAACATTAAAGTGTTTCAAACTACTTTCTTTTCCCAATGTAGCGCAATCTTTTTGACGATCTCAAAAGCTGGCATTTATATAATGTCGTCATGTAAACTTCTTTGCTACTTTGTTACATTTGAAACATTATCGCTACAACAATAAATCACGTAATAGTAGTCTTACGAGTATTACATTCGAGAAATGGACAGAGCTTTAATTGTGGTCATAAACCAAAGCAATGTTTCTACAATATGTATCAGCTTTCTTGAGAATGAACCGCTTGAAAAATGTTTCTGAAGAGAGCACAAAAGGAAGATAACTGCCGACTCAGCTGCTGGACAGTTATCTCTACGTAACGATCCCTGAGGACGTAAGAAAACGATATTAACTGCAACCAACAAGTATGTTGGAACCAAGAGTAAATGTGTTTGGGGCAAACATTCTGCACTACCCTTCACGAGAAGGAATCCGAGCTCGCAGAGCGGGAAAAATCCCCTTTTAAACTAACGGGGGGCAATTCTTGTTGTGAGAGAGTAAAGCACTACTTTTGTCAGATCTCTCTTAATGAAATCCACAGAAGTTTATATTTTAGCAATAAGACACTTGAAGGATGACCACCAAATCCATTCTCATTTTAAAATTTTCTTTCTTATGAATCATATGCATTTTGTGTAACTATTGACTCATCATTTCTAACCAGAAAACAAAAAGAGCATGTTTAAATGAAATTCTTGGCTCTGAAGGATCTGAAGCAATTTAGATCGAAAACACTGGAGCTCTCATTTTCTATGTGGCATGCGTCAGCTTGCAAAAATCATAATTATAGGTAGTTTCTATTTTTACACTTCGATGATGCCAAGAAAAGTTACATGTAGAAAATTGGCATTTTTGCAGGAAAACGGGGTTTATTTGTTTATTTTGCATAGTTTATTTATTTTGCATATCAAGAAAAATGTTTTACTCCACAGACATCTTTAATTATTCCGACAAATATCACGTTTACTCTATTATTTGAGGAAGTTTCATGTATTGATTTTCATTTTTTTTCGAGAAAATTCCAACTTCTGCTTACTTCTTGGCAACTGAAATACAGTGAAACATAACTTAAGGAGTCACAAATGGTTCCGGAAAAATTGTTTGTTAATAGAAGTGGGGGCCCTTACTAAGGATTTGAGGTTACTCGATGCTTTTATCACATGTAATTGTGCTAACTGCCATAAAATAAAGTATGTTCTATTACATTTAATTACCATAAATGAGAAAAAACTATTTAAATAAGGCATTTAGGATCATTACCTCCTCTCGGACTAGATATCAAAACACACCCTGTCCTGTCATCCATTCTCTAGTTGAGAAAATCATCGTCCTCGCCGAATCAAAAAACTAATCATAAATGATGCAATTCATAATCTGTAGAGAACTTTTCAGTAGTGGTCTTCAAGAAAGTCACG